>JAVKLA010000027.1:3467550-3538861 GCA_034782735.1 Sagittarius serpentarius
TTCCTTCCTTCCTTCCTTCCTTCCTTCCTTCCTTCCTTCCTTCCTTCCTTCCTTCCTTCCTTCCTTCCTTCCTCTATGAAAGTACTAAGTGAATTTATCCAGGGAAAGGCAGAGCAAGAGATTTTTAACATGAGCCCATCTCCAGTAACATGAATCCCTGGAGCAATGGGATGAATTTGAGAAAGAGAATATTTAGGCTGAATATCAGGAAAATGTTCCTAATGGCTTGGACTGCTTGAGCAGTGGAATTGTCTTCCAGGCAAGTGATGGAAACACCAACATTTGACTCACTTGAAATTGGACTGGACAGCTTGCTGGCAAGTGTACTGGAGGGAGAGATCCTGCTCTGGAGGAGGAACGGTCTCTTGGACACCAGAGCTCTGTGACTCTGTTAAACCTTCCAACGTGAAGAATGCGAGGAGAGAAAATATTAGGAATTGCCCAGGGACACAGCTAATCCTGCAGACATAACACTTGCACCGACTTCAGTAGAAGTTACGCACACGTAAGGGACCCAGGTTGGGCCCCAAGTGGGAGGAGGGCATCGGCAGCCCAGACGTGGCCGCGGCACAGGCCTGCTGCCCATCGCCCCGTGCGTGGGCCGCAGGGCACGGCGACGGAGGGAGAGGGGAGGAACGCTCCCCGCCTCTCGCTGGCAGGGAACGTGAGAGTGCTTTTTGGAACAAACAGCCGGAAAGAAAAGAGACCTGAGCCCCGGCAGCGCCCGCTGCCTCTTTACGTACAGGACAAGGTATACCTTCTCCTCTCTGTCCTGGCGAAACACCTCTAAACACGTGTCCTGTGGCTATCTCTGCTGCCCCTTTCCGATCCCCCTGCAGTGCAGAGGTGTCGCAAAAATACATGATATTTTGAAACCCCGAACGGCACTGCGCCAAACAAAACTGCCGGAGTCTACCAGGGAGAGGGCTGCCCGCGGTAGTCCCCATGTTTCTTCAGTCGGGGCTCATCTCGGTGATTTCAGCAGGGCAACCCCAGTGTAGCTGAGAGCAGAATGAGATCTCAACTGTTGTTTTAACTGAGCTGTGGTTCTTTTTTTTCTCCCTCTGCATATGGATGTAATATATATCCACAAGCTTTTTTTTCCCCTACCATTTTTTTTTTTTCATTTCCAGTCACAGGGCTTTTCTGGACAAAACAATTATGATCCGAATGTCCTGAGAACCAGTCTCTGATGAGGCAGTTTTCCTGAACATGTACAGACAAAGGAAATTGTTTCCTTGCCGAAAGAAATCACTTCAAAGTGCCCAGATCAGACCCCGCTCCAGCTCAGGTTTCCTTTCGGCGCAGCAGCTTGGACAACAGCTCTCACAGAGAACCGTGCTCCTTGTGCCTGGTTTGAATTTAAGCGGGGACTCACAATCCAGCCCAGCCACCTCTTTTCACCTTCCCTCCACCTTCCCCACACACTGCATCCTTCCTCTGCATGGTGTTTGCCGCCGCTCAAACACCAGTGAAGTTCTCAGTTGCACGTCTCTAACGTTCAGCGCTCTGGGCAGCACTGCTTATAAGCCATTTTGGCACGGCTATGTTGATCCAACACATCTCCTTTCCTAAAACTCAGCTTGAGTCAAAAATTCTCCCCAGTTAGTCATGATCTTCCTATCACCGTCTCTTGTGAAGGTGAGGTGGAGGGCAACAGTACTCGTGAGGATGAAATGGATTGAGAATGATTTTGCATGACAACTGCTGGGGATCCAATATCTTTCTGTTGGTGTTGCTTACAGAAACAATAATGCCTGGAAACCATCCAATACCTGTGTGTTGGCCCATCTTCAACACATGCCAAATTCTTCTCTTGTGGGACAGCCTGGGCACAGCCCACATATATTTATGTGTGATCTCCTAGTCAAACCGTGATCTATTTTTGCCAGTCTCCCGAGCATAGTCCCTCTTTCCACATCCTGAATGTCATCTCAAACTAGAAGGAGGCCGACCGCTCCAGGAAGGGTCAGATGGCACTGCCTCTGTACACCTTTCTTTCTCTCCATGCAGAACGTGGGGCATGGACCTCACACCAGGAGCTCACTGGCCTGGACCACATGTCAGGAGCAGTGTGAGGCTCCTTATTTTAGCAGAAGTAGAGCTAAGTAACATGGTATAGATGACTTGCGTCTGGGAGAGGAGACCTTACATCCAAGCAGACATATTATCCCTGTGGCACCTCTGTCCTTCACCAAGATAACCCTCTATGCTGCTTCTTCCTCCCGTGGATTTGGCTTTGCACAACAGCTCACATCTACTTTCCATGCAGAGAAGTACTGTACAGCTCTGCTGTGACTCCTGGACTGTACGGAGGACTCCTCCCACTGACACATAAACGGCTCTCAGCAATGTTCAGGCCACGTTGAAAGAGGACAACAAAATCTCCCCCTTCCCTCAAATGGCCTCTACCTACTGGCAAAGTCTGGCTTTCAGTATTCAAAGAAAGAATTTGGGACACAGATGAGCTCCATCATTAGCCTCGTTTTCCTTTTACTACTAAAACTTCTCCAACTTGGTCCCATGGCTACCTCCTCTGACCTAGTTAAACACCACTCGACTAGGATGTATGCATCATTTTACAGCTCAGAGTAAAGCAGAGATCCCACAGCCCCCGGCCAAGGCTATGCTGGCAGTGGTCCCGTTTGAACCTTCAGACCACACCTGGAGCTTGAATGACAGCTAATTGTCGAGACAATGTCCTACCTGTTCACGCTGAGGAGCTGTCTGCCACCCTACGGCACCCAGCATTGCGTTGCTGTTACACCAGTCCCCAGAGGTCAGCACCCACCCTCAGACTGACTGGTCACCGAGCCCCTGCTTTCCTTCCCTGCATGTCCAAACCCAGACTCAGATGTCCCCTACCAGCTCCATACCTGTGGCCCTCTGCCCCTGTTCCCAGAGCACTGCTTTATGCTCCCGAGTAAGACAATATGAAGAAAGGCATGGTCCCGCTTCGGTGCACAAGCCCAGTTTAAAGGAAGCCCTCCAACTCTTCCCGAGGATCCCCAACAGGACAGCCTGCACTCCACCACTTACTCCTCCTTTTGGTACTTCTTGAGAGTGCCTCCATCAAACCCTGAAAACACCCCTGGAAAAACAGCTGGAGGAGCTGCCCCAGCCTTACACTATGCCAGTGCTCTGCTCCCCATGCAGTATCCCCGTTGACAGGTAGGTGAAATTCAAGGTTGTGGTCACTACAGCCAAAGGCCAGGGTATTTAAGAACAGCCTCGCTACCTCCAATCTGCCGTATGAACTATTCTTAGCTGGAAGCTGGAGCTGAATGCTCACCAGGCACTCCAGGTTCACACCTCTGGAATACGCCCCTGACAGAAATATGCTTCAGCGTGAACTTGGCCGCATTTAGAAGAAGCTGCAAGATACAACTCTTTGCCCAGACCTTTCCATCTGTTTAAACTGTGAAATCCTGGGTTCCTCGCTGTCTGGTCAGATTAAAAGCTGCTGGCAGTGGGGGAGCATGACAGTTCATTTCTCTTACTTGGAATGATAATTACTCAACATAATCCCCATAAAACAAACTCATAATCTACGGTGATGAGTGTGTGCTAAGTGCTCATAATAACTGAAATAAATAAGAAGAGGTCGTTAATAATAAAGCATGGTCTGGGTTACAGCATTCAACAATGCACATAACAACGGAGCTGGAGTTGATAAAGGAAAGCAGATCATAGTCCTCCATACTCTGGGCGCACGATGCTGTAGGGTTGGAGATACTATCCTCATGTCGAATGGGGATCACCAGCATGCAGCAGTGATTTAATCATAACCTGTGCACTGCCTGTGAAGAAAGAGGTGAAATAAAGACAGGTTATGGTACATGCAGAGCTCTCTGGGTCCCCCTGCGCTGGCCAGCTCTACCTCGCTGGCTGCCTTACAGCCCACTTGTTCGGCAAGGAGGGACTTCCCACAACCAGGATTGCTACCCTGTACTGCTAGGAGAGGTCTGTCTTTATCTATGCTGCACCGTTTCAGTCTTGTCCATCTCAGCAGCTGCCAAGCAGACCTGGCTGTTGTGCACTAAACACTTCTCTGTCTCCTCGGGTTCACTTGGGCCGACACCTGCACTCTTGGGAAGAGACCTTTGTCCTCCGGGCTAGTGGCTCTTCTCAGACACTGAAGTAAACTTTGTGCATGGACAGGATGGACATGGCGACGCTCCTCATTGTACAAAAACGCTAACTAGGTTTGCGAGCTCTTCCCCAACTGAATTCCCACTGGCCATTTGATCAGACCATGCCAAGAGTAAATGAAGGCAAATACCAAGAAGACACAGGACTGGACACTCCTGTGGGATCCAGGGGAAGCCATCATAGCCAGTTTTGCTAGCACGGCTCACTGGGAACTGCATCGATGTGCCCAGCGCGCTGAATAGAACTGAAATTCGGAGCTCTTGTTAAAATTTAAAAGAAGTAGCTACATTTGTACAGCTTGTATGTGAGGGATTGGAACACATGGCAAAGTTCAGCTATCACTTTCCTGTTTATATTCATGGCTTGCTGTTTTTCTAGGCTCAGCCCTGGTTTTGCTGATGAGCTAAAATACAACCTCCTTAAACCCCAGTGGAGCAGCATTTAGTAAGTTCTGCCTTTAAACAATATTTTAGCCAAGGGATTAACTCCTATTTGCACATACAGCTCACCTGGAGGGAAGGTTCAACGAGCAAAAAAAAACTAGAGGGAGAGGACATATTTGCAGCAGCGAAAGCCTGTTCCCACTCCTGCTGAGGCGGGGAGAAACTCCTGCCGGCCGCAGTGGGAGGCGGAACAGGCCCATCTCCAAACTCACATAAAAAAAAATTATGTGAGAGCATTTTCAATTAATTACTGCTCACAGGAGGAGGAAGGGTCAAAACGACTGGGTCTGTAAGGCCACTGCCCACACCCGAAGGCTGCGTGCAGCTTTGCAGCTCCCCGGGGGTTGCTCCAAGCCGCGCCGTGCCTCGGGCACACCCTCCCTGCCTTCGGAAGCATGCAACGAGACCGCGTCTGCTTGGATGTCCCCTGCAAGGATGTCCCCTGCCTGCCCACTCAGGTGCTGGCAGGTGTTTGCAGACCTGCGGTGGGGTGCTACCCTTCCCTCGCCAGTAGTCTGGATTGCCTACCCCAGAGAAAACATCGCTCCTACAGAGAAGCTGTAAGCGCTGGACTTGTGACTGCTCTGTGTGCGGGGGTCTCGGGGTCCTTAGGGGAACTGGGGTGCAAGGGGTCTTGCCCTTGCTCTTGAGAAGCCTCACAGGGCTGGGCTCTGTCTAGCCCAAACACAGGACTTCAGCTCTTCCCCTGAAAAGAGCAGTATCATGAGCATATGGTTAATGACTCATCCCAAGTGGAAAAACAGCGTTTGTTATATTTTATGAAAATTTTATACATCTAAGGTACTGTACATCTGTTGCTATTTAGGCTGACATGTATGTAGAGATTGGCAGAACAAGTTCTCTGTAGGGATGACTGAACTCCAAACCAAACCACAGAACTTTCAAACACTCAGGCTGCTTCTTGAAGGGGAATGAAGGGGAAAAAAAAAAAAAAAAGAAAAAAAAGAGGATGTTTTTCTGCTCTGTTGAAATGCTGCCTGACTGAGCATTATGCAAGGAAGACACTCTTCAGTTCTGTCTAATCTGCACTAGAAGAGGGGCTTGTTTATGGAGATGAGCCTTCCCTCATAATGCTGCAAATCACAAGCAAGGGCTCGTCACTGTGCCAAACTTTTCTCCCCAGGTTGCCTCTATCCAAGGCTCAAGGGAAAGGTCAGAAAGTTGAACTCCTTGTCCGACTCCTGCACCTCCGCTCTGAGTTCTGTCTTCTGAAACCCTCCCTCAGACCTGCCTCTGCGTGCTTCCTCTCTGGCAGCAAACTTTTCTCATGGTGAGGCTAAGAGTTCTTCTTGGGTTGTTCGAACATCTTTCTGGCAGCAGCATCTGGGTGGGCAAGAAGGCAGGGAGCCTTGCTGGTTTAGCCTGGAAGTCTTCTGGGGCTTCCCGGGGAGGCACTGAACGCGTGGACTTCCATGGAAAAGTCACGTTTTCCACTCTGCATCTGTGAGCGTTGCTAAGGTCTCCGGTGCAAAATCCCCTGGGGTGGAGGACTAAGTGGTGAGAACAACTGAGGACATGCCTGCACGCTCCAACTCACTCCTGCGCGACGAGGAAGACGAAGCAAGCTGTAAAGAACTGCTTGCTCAAACATCTCTTATTTATTAGCCGTGTCAGCCCAGCCCTGCCAGGATAATTACCCTGGGCAGAACAGCCATCCTGCGCTTAGCTCCCAAGCTGGCACGGCCCGTTGCTGCTCAGGGATCCTTCAGCTGTAATCTGTTTCCAATCTAACCGCCCGAGCGCAGGGACTGGAAAATGAAGTGTTGTGAGGCTCCCTGCTGTCTCGCTACATGTTTCTGTGACAGATTAACATAAGAACAGAAGAAAGGCCATACTGGATCAGACCAAAGGTCTGTACAACCCAGTGCCCTGTTTCTGCCAGCAGCCAAAAGCAGAAGCCCGCGGAAGGGTATAAAATGATGCCTTCACTGCGTGCTCTCCCAACCCCCAGCCACTGGTGGCACAGGACTTCCTGCACCAGGGGCCCTTTCCGCACATTTATTGATCTTCAGTGCATTTGTCTGCCATGAAATTGCCCGGTCTCCCCAGGAAACCATGCAAACTTCTCAAATCTGCCACATCTTGCAGCAAGAAGCTCTAAAGCCCTTCATTTTGCTTGTTTTGAACCTGCTTCCTGCTAGTGTCTTTTGATGCCTCCAACTTAATGCTGACGAGAAGGATCAACTCGTGTTCAGAAATCAATCTGTGCCCAGAAAGCAGATATGACAACAGGGTGACTGGCAAATAGAGAGCATTGCCAGTTGGAAGTGGCAGTTAACACTGGCCATCGACTGACAATAATTTTCCAAATATGACAGCGGTTTGATTTGGTGCAGTCTGGATGGCAGGACCAGTAGGAGAGCTCCGCTGGTTAATTCAGTCACAGGTGCCTTTAAGCCACGTAAGTGGAAAGGAAAGAGCAGGATGAGCACGGTGAGACTGAGCATGCTGGTAGGAGGGGGGAGGTCCCACGGGGCAGAAGGAGAGGGGAGCAGAGCGGATTTCCTAGCAGGAACCAACACGAAGGCATGAGTGCTCGACAGGAACGTCTGCGGTGGCTCAGTTTCTGGCCTTAAGGAGCAGGGAGGCCACCAAGCTGAACGAGGCTTTGGAGACTCTTGGTGAATGAGAAAAACAGTGCTAGGAGCTTTCCCGAGAGCAAGAGCAGATACCAGGTCAGTCTGTGGTTGAAAAGCATTGGATCTTATTTATCCCCCACGCCGTGCCTCATGCCTTGCCCTGTCCCGGTTCACACAGGAGCAGGGTCTGAACGCCCCCAAGCCAGTGGAGCCCCACGCAGGCAGGCGAGGATGGGGTCAGGAGACCCGCGAAGGTGACCCATAGCGGTGCTGACACGGGAGCATCATGCCTGCACAGGGCCATTCCAGGCAGTGCTATGAAACCCAGCGGTTTCTTCTGGAGTAGAGGAGTTTTTACAATTAAGGCGTAGAACCTAGAATTACTGAACAGAAAGGCAATGGGGGATGGGGTGGGAAATAAGGGCGGGGGGGGCCTCCATCCCTGCTGATTGATATGCAGTGCACAGCTCTGCATCGTGGGACACCCTTGTGCTGCAGTCGGATGTGTGGCACCCACCCCTGTGCAGTGTGGACCCAAAAGTCTAGGAGCGACTCAGAACAAATCACTGCCCTCTCCCCTTGCTCCGTGGTTTTAAACTGTGTGAGGTGCGATGGGATGTCACTGTCATGAGTTTCCTTTACGGACCTGACGAGAACCCACCAACGTAAAGGCCAAGCAGGTATTTTGGCTGCCCTTGAGGCTTATTCTGGTGGGCAGCTTGCCTCAGCAGCAGTGTCGGGGGCTCTTGGAGAGGGCAGGTGGGAATGGATTTTGACCGACATGGTGATCTTCTTTCAGAAACGCTCAGAGAAAAAGCATCAAAATGCTGATAGCTGCCCTCAGCGTTTACCACACTGTCTGGTGAAGGAGCAGGTATTACAGCAATCCAGAAATACTCTTATTTCTGGCCTGTCCCAGTTCTGCTGGTGTTTGCACTGGCTCCAGACTTGAGGAGCTGCACAGTTTCTCGACTTCAGCCCAAAAGAATGGCATCTTGCAGGCATTTACGTTTTCTAAAAGTACGTCCTTCATTTTTTATCTAAAACGTTTTTTAGGTTGTTTTTTTTAAAATAAATTATTTTTCCGGATTACTTCTTAAACAAATGCTTTGGTGCTCTTTTTAGTAGCTTATACCCATGGTGTTGACCTATCACTACAATAATAACATAGTTTCTATACGGAAATAGCTTTGCCTGAAGCTTTCTGGCTAACAAAACAAGCAGAATAACTTTGTCGTCTCCACCCAGCACACAGTAGATGCACAACAGCGTTATGCAATTTGACATGGCTGGCAGCTCCACCGGCGAAGGTAAAAGCTGGAAAGATCCTTCTGTTGCTGTTGCAGGAGACTGTAACACCATAGCGTGCAGCAGTACCAACAATGTCGTGTAAAGCCAGAATGCCACTTAAAACACATTGTGGACATACTTTTCTGTTAAAGGCTATCTGGTATCTCTCATAAAAGCCCCTCATTTTTACTTCATCTCAGACAGCCTCTCTCCCAAATGTCAGAGTTTGGCATGGTATCTGAAATGAAGAATACCTGTCCCTGCAGACCAGTGGTTTTATAGGCTTGAATACATTTTAAAATATAACAAATTATCTTTCTTCTTAGGCTTAACAGCAGGCACAGTCTACCAAATCCTTTTAAGTTATCAGTTGTGCCTAAGAATCTGAGAAGCATTTGGGAAGCAAGTTTCTTGTTATTAACCCTTTGGATAAACTCAAGTTTGCTTGCTGCCTCCCAAGGTGGCTTGCAGGAAATCAAACAGTATGAAAAGAATAAACACAGAACACACAAATCAGTATCAGCAGTATTGCTGTCATTACATTTGGTGATGGCTCCACTGTACAGAATTATGAGACAACTCAAATTACTACTAAAGTATTTTAATACTACGCCTTTGCATCTGAAACTGATAAAAATCCTGAGTGGAGTGGTTCAAGAGTGCATTCACATGAACAAAATAATGGAAAATATATTTAGCATTCACATGAATAATGTAACTCCCTTCTTGGAAGGATTATGAAGCTGTAATTTCTGCATTTCTTTGACTAAAATTTGGCTTTAGTGAAGCTAATGGCTAATCTCTATCTTGGCCTTCTTCAGCAATATAAAAAGAGAAAACAATTCCTATTTTTCTATATTAAAAAAAAAAGGTTGAAGGCTATTTGGAGTGGACAAAAGGCCAGCGATATAGTGCCTAATTTAGCAAGTGATTAAAAATTAAGAAGTGCGGCTATAGATCATCAAAACAGTAAGGCATGTCATTAAAGGCAAGCATAGAAGTAAACTGACCGGCTCAGTCAGGGTCTAAAAGAAATTTCAGTCATGTAGGACTCGGAGAAGTTAATTATCCTACAAAGGGAAATTATCTTTTCTGTAGTGTTGGGGTAGATTATTAGTGTAATCCACTGTAGCACATAAATGTTCCTGTTTACACGAGGTTTGAGGTAGAGGCTAAAGACCTTTTAGCCTTGTCTTACTCTAGCAAACAATCTCCATAAGGGTGTTTCTGATATCAGCAGCAGTGCCTCACCTAACATGTCAATGGAAAATTTCCTAAAATTTTATGTTCTCCTCTTAGCTATGCTTTGCTTTTCCTTTGACTCTAAGGGTAAATGTGATTATTGTATTATGTGAATTTGCTAGAACAGTGTACGAGACAAAGTGGTGGTATGTCCCATGATTAAATCTGTTGCTGGCCTGTTTGCCTCAGATTAGCTATTTGAAGTTTTCATTTCACCCAGTCCAAGTTATGGCTTTATCTTTGTCCTGCCGTGTCCCTAACTCACGGGTAACAAATCTGAGAGAAAAATATACCATTATCCTATGTTTCTGCTAACTTGTGACAGCCAGCTGCACTGAAAACACACTTCCTGGTTTAGGCTAGGTACTGCTAGGTACCTCTGCCTGTTCTTCTTCAAAATATTCCAGAAATTCAGCTTCCAGAACTTCACTTCTTGATTCCTTCCTCCTTCTCCACAGATACTATGCATTTCCTCCTTCCCCTTTTCTCAAAGTGCTGGTTACTACTCAAGTTGAAGTCCCGCTTGCCACATCCTCAGGTTCTCTTTTCCTCCACCTTCCCATTGTTTCTTCTTCTTGCTCATTGATGTGGGCTTGAGATTTCACAGGCGCCTCGTCTTTCTCAGCTGCTTCCTGGTACAGTCTTTGCTTTTTTTGCACCCCCAGTAGTCACAGCTACGGAGAATAACCATCACTGCAGCCACATGCTTTTTGTTTTACGCCTTTTGGCGGGGTCTGTTCTTCTGTCATTTGCACTCTTGGCTCTGACAATGTGCACCACGGGGTTTTTTTGTTGTGTGGAAGCTACCCAGTAATACTACAGTTACTATCAGAAAAGTCACCTTCTGTATAGTTTTTGTCTTTTCTCCTAGAACTGCGATATCTCATTTGAAACCTTTTCTGTCTTTCCAGCCTCAGTTTCAAAAGTAACAGAGCCATTTTTTAACTTCATTCTTTCCTTTGTTTTTCACAACTGAATCCTTTTGTAAAACATCTCCAAATCTTTGCTGTTTTAGACTGCAGTTCCACAGTCATGAGTCTATTTATCCAGCCAGCTCTTGCCAAGATGACCAAAGCCATTTGTGTTCAACCAGTGGGCTCTTTCTTCCTTACTAATACACGGTCTGAATTACACAACAAGGGAAAGAGTTCTGTTACCACTGGAGAGCACTCTTATACAGCTACAAATACTGATTTATGTCCATCTGCTCCCTACTTCAACATCCCCTTCTGTTCAATGTTTGCAACATCTGGCAGGTATTTCAAGTATTTGACCACTGTTGGTTATTAGAAGGGCTGGAGGAAGTTTTTCTGATGTTCTTTAGAAGACTGGATCCTGTTACGCTACTTTCCACATTAACTGCCTTTATGTGCTTGTGGGACAATAGCACTGAGATGGCCACTGGCGGTGGTCTCAAAGCTGAGGGGAACCTTCAAAGCTTTGCTTCATGCCCCCTTAACTCATACTCTGAAGGAGTGATGCTCTGTGGGGTCTAAGAAGTCATTTTACCAACTGTAATTATTCCAAGCATTCATTTCCATCACTTTCTCCGCTTGTTGATAGTTCTTAAGGAGAGGAGCAGCTCTGTTGTTTAGTTAAGCAATCTACCAGCAATCACTGATGGCTTTCCTGAAATTTACCCAATTAATAGTTGGGTGGGTGACTCCCAGCTGGGATTTCAGGGGCATTTATAATGCAATTGCAGCTGATAATGCTCTTGACTGTCATGGGATCATTGCAGCTGCTCAGGGCACCAGCAGACTGCTATTAGATGCTCCCCAACCTATTTCATCTCCGGGCTGAACCAGCCCCAGTCCTGCAGCAAGTGGCCCAGCCCCGACTGTCCTGGTGGCCTCCACTGAACTTGCTCCAGTTCATCATCTTTCTTGTACTGGGGGGCCAAAATAGCAACAAGCACCAAGTAAAGGGGCGTAATCACTTCCACTGACACCCCTACTATGCTCGTGTTAGCACAGCCCAGGATGTTCTTTGCCTTCCTCGCTGCCAGCATGCGCGGCGGATTCATGCTTAGCCTGAAGTCCACTAGGACCCCCAGGTCCTTTCTCACAGCTGCTCCCCAGGCAGTCAGTTCCCAGACTCCTTGGCTCTCTTGCATATGTCCATGGAGGTCTGAAAGCTGATTTTAGTCACTGGCTTGACCTGGCTTGGCTTGGGTTTCTCTGGACTTGATGTAACGTCCTGCGAAAATAACCAACGAAAATTTCATCTGCTCTAATGGGATATTTTGTACCATCAGTTGAAAACAGGAACCATCCGGGATTGGGACCAAGTCTTGTGAAGATATATTTCCCATGGCAGAACGCTTTATCACTCTAGACGTTTTCTGAAAATTATTGCAATCCAGCCTGAATATGAATCAGTGGTCATTAAATCTTGCATTGTGAGTGCAAGAGGCCAGATGATACATTTTGCCAAGGTCTCTCCAGTACTTGCTGGAATGCAATGGCTCTTTAGGCTCTTTTGAATGATGCGTGTCACATACTGCACATAAAAAAATGTACGAGCACTCCACGTGATCATACGAAGCCTCTGAAGGTTTCTTTGGCTCTTCAGCTGCTTTGCTCAGATCCATAAGTGGGACACAGCGCTTCGTTCTTCAGCTTGCCATGGAAATGCTGACTTGTTTAATTTAAGAATTATTGGTGGGATTTTCAGAAGGGCCATAAGTGACTTATGAACATAAGCCCCATTGAAAGTCGAATCCTACTTTCCATAAATATCGACCATATTTCTTCTGGTAAAATGTTTCTGGCTCAAGGGCCTCCTGCCAAAAACAACCTGTCTCCATTTCTAGACAACTTCACCCTGCATTTTTGATATGTGCAACGTCCCCACGGAGCACAGCGTTGCAGGCCAGGAAATGAGCGTGGAACAAAAGGAGCATAGGAAGCCCTGCCAGCTGCATATCCGACCTGGGAGACAAGACATCGCGTGGCTGCGGCCGGGCTGCGAGGGCTGCAGCCTCCCCAGCACTCCAGCCAGGAAATTGCACAAAGTCCGGAGCGAGAGCCCCCCGCCATTTCCCCCCCCCCCCACACACACACTGACAGATGTCCCTCTCTAGCAACCTGTCATTCCAGGGAAAAATGACAGAGGTGACACAAACTGTCAGTTGGGGATTATGGCTGTTTCTCTAACTGGTTTCCATTGTCCGATGCCCAGAAAATAGGTTAGCTGCTGGGGCACAGGCTGTGGGCAATAAGAGATGGGGGACGATGAAGCCTGCAGCTGGAAAACACAAGAGGAGGCAAGCAGTCCTATGTCCCTCTTCCTTGCCGCTTGCCCCGCCTGTACTGGCAGGTCACTCTAACAGCTAATTCTTCCCCTTCCACACATGGCTTGTTAACCATTTCACTGACCGCTGTACCAGGAAATTTCCAGAGTGATTTGAAAGCCCAGACCAAATACCCAATCAATTCAGGTTTTTTTTATCACAAACAGAAATTCAGGACAAGCAAGATGAGGTGAGATTTCTAAAGGGAAAATGTTACTGCATCATCAGTTGGAAAAGTAAGTATTTGCCAGTCTCCTTCTGCATTCAGGATCTCATCAGCACGGGAACTTGAGCGTGACCATCATTGGGTTCCTGAGCCTCGGGCAGGGGGCATTTGCTGCAGCGTTGCAGTACCTCCCATCTTTAAAACAGATGGATATCACTTCTGAAGCACCTTTAATGGTACCTCAGGTCGGATTCTCCAATACTGAGAGACTACCAATGGCTTCTTGCTTTAAAAAAATACCGGTCCACACCCCGAAATGTACATATAGCGATAGCAAGGCGTTCGACATATAACAAATAAAACAAATAGCAAAACTGCTGTCACAGTGGGCAGACGCAATGCTCAGAGAGACACTGGTTAAAAAGGGGTCAGCTTTTGGGGACAGTGTGGGCTGTGAATACAGTAGATCCCAGCTTGGCCACAAGCTCTGGTCTTCTCATCATCCACATTGATGTCCTGGCTGGAGGATGCCACAGCTCCCTCTGGCCTGGTGATCCAAGTCCCCTTACAGCAGAAATAAGGGTGCAAGACTGAGGGAGGAAAGAGAAGACGAGGCCCCGACTATTACCTGGAGACTGAGTCTGGGTCTCCCAGCCCAGAAGCTCACATGTGCCTCAGGTCCTATGGAGTAGATTGACCCTATGGAATCTGTTCCCACCTTGTTAGATGGAACAGGCCATCCAACAGACTAGTAAATATTGCTGAAGAACTCATTTCTGGTAAGTGTAGGGTCATTCGATATGGAAGAAGAAAAGGAAGACTTAAGAGAGAAATAATGGAGAAACCCAAGACACATCTTCAGTTTCGATTTCATTTTTGGAGAAGCAGACCACTACATTTCTGTTGTACTTTCTTAACAGATACCAGGAGACTTTTTAAAGCTTATTTTTGGAGCCACTATATCTCATTCTTTCCTGGAGCCCGGGCCAGGTCAACGACACTAAGGAATGACTGTTTGTACCAGGCGAGCTCTGCCTCTCAACCTCTGTGTCCCATGGAGCAGGCACTATTGCTTGAAAGAAATCTAGCAGGGTTTGTTTTGGTGTTCAACTTGTTTCCGTGGTTCCCCTTGGAAAGTGACCATGGCAATTAGCAATATTAATTGAGCCGCACAGAAACTCAGGCTCCCCTTCAGGGAGCAGCCAGAGACCACTGGATGCCAGCTGAGGTCTGCGAGGGTGGTAGCAGCAGGCTGCTAAATTCAGCGACTGGGGCCAGCTCTGTGCTGGGGACACAAGCCATGCCGCCGGCTCATGGCCTGTAACAGCGGTGTGGCACAGCATCTTCACAGCTGTGCTCCTCCATGCCTGGCCTGGGTGCCCACGTGCTCACATGCACTGCTGCAAGACGGGGTCTGTGCTGATCCCCAGCCTGAGCAGCGTCTAATGGAAGCGGGACGCACGCTGGCACAAGCGATGCTGAAATCCCGGCCCTGCTGGCCAAAGCACCTCTCCGGCCTCATCTGCTGGCGCTGGGGAGTGCAGGAGGGGCCAGGATCTCACCTCGTTTCATCTCAGAGAGCTTTGGTCTTAAACCTGTAACCTGGGCGGGGGGGGGGGGGAATACTCAGCCTGTTCCCTCTTGTCCCCTCTATTTTTAATGTATAGCAGGAGATTTCAGTAAGCCATTACTTTTCTTTTCCTTCCTGCGTGATTAGTTTTGTGAAAGAGTCTGCCTATGACAGAAACAGCGATAAACACACGCAGCTCCTCACCCGCTTTCTGAACATGTGTTTGGGGCCAGCCCACGAACCGTTTCATCAGGCTGGTGCCGGGTCACACAACCAGTTTCCAGCACCCTCGGCGGGAACGAAGCCCCTGCCTTTGCTGCGGTGCTCACAGGCTGCTCCTTGATGGACGCTGGAGGAACGGCGCACGGGTGACCCTGCCTGACTGGCAGCTGCGGAAACAGATGCTCGGCTTCATGCACTCAAGGGACGCCCGTCTCCATGCCATTACGAATAGCTCGCTATTAGTGGCTGGTAGGATAGGGACACCATAAGTAGAACAGCCAGTTGCCATCAGCATCTGACTTTATTTTACTTTTCTGTAACTGCAGCCTTAAAAAGTCTGGAAAAGGTTTTTCCCACTAAATTAATTATGTTTCAGCCTAGATCCACAGTCATGAAGTAGTCCACTGGTTGTCCCTGTACATAGAATATCATATTGTGTTTATAGCTGGCAGTGAACATTTGCTGTAATCATTGAGTATGTGTAAATGTTTTAGACATAAGCAAATGCCATAGGTGGCTGAATTTTAGCAAATGCCATAGGTGGCTGAATTTTAGCAAACACCAAAATGCACGTGTCTTCGAGGCATTCAAGGTACTTAATGACAGTGACTAGTTAACAACAGTAGCTTGAGAGGGAAAACCAGCACTACGAACTTAAGTAAAGCAAGCGAACTCACAAAAGGTGATTCTCAATGGTTTTTCAAGTTTCCTATCATGCCTCTTGGATATAAATATCCTGATCCATATGCTGTTTTGCTAAATGGTGCACAGAAAAAGGAACTGCGCATCTTCTCTCTTTGTTGGGGACTTCACACATGGTGACTTCCACTTCTGTCTCAGCCTGATCGGTTTGGAGAGGAATCACCTTCCCACACATGGACCTTCCAAATTTCCGCGAGGGAAGGACTACCTTTGGGTTGACGCAGCCTCTAGTCGCAAGGTGCCACCTCACTGCATTGCAGGATGCACCTGATGCACTAGTGACCCTCACTTGTCCCAGACCTGGGTCTTGCAGAAGAAGGAGCCACTCTGCCACATCCAAGGCACACCAGGTGGTATGAACCTGTACATGCACTTGTTTTCCTGATGTCACCGTGCTTTAATATAGAAACACCTTAGCTGACAGCCCTGACATATATTTTCAGCCAATCATAAACATTCCCCAGGTATTATGGATACCCTGCTTCCAAAATCTAAGCATTGCAGAGAATCTAAACCTTTTTTGTTCTGGCTTCTCTGTGTTTTATATTTGTCAATGCCACACATTATAGAGCAGGATGAGGAGCCTCTGTGGAGTTTTTATTACAACACAAGAACAGTGGTTTTCTTATTTCTAGTCCAGTCTTTGAGGAAAGATATCCTGCAATGGAATATAACCTGATCCATCTGTGATGAATGATGTGGATCTCTCTATACAGATGTTTATAGAGTGCTAGTTAATTGTAATTACTTATCGTATTTTGAAGCAGCTGCAGGCAGAGCAAAGATCCGCTGAACGATGACTGTTCTTCAGAGATGCTGTGAACATTGGTTTCTAAAGGACAGGTGAGACCCAGCATGAATCTACACCAAAGAGATTCCCCTGCAAAAAGTGAAAGATGAAACTGAATTTGCTCTTAGCAACCCCATTCCAGCCTCTCCTACTGCCACAGACATAGGTGCCCTTAGCATGACGTGGCACAGATGGGCCTGAGAAGGGACAGTTTGCATGTCCTCTTCACCCCCAGTCCCCTGCCTCTTCCAGCTCCCTCCTGCGTCTAGCAAATGTTATTTCCTTTAGCGTTGTTGTGTGGGTGCTGACAAAACACAGACCTACAGCCAATTTTTTTCCACTTGGGGAAACAGGAAAGCCTGAATTAAGCCTTCCCTGTTGATATTTGTACTGTGCGGTGTTTGTTTTTCTCTTATTTTTACGTAAGTTACAGCTCTGCTAATTCAATCACATTTACCTCTCCTGCTCACCCACAAGCAGTTCACTATTACCGACTTCTTGCTTGCTTACTGTCTCTGTGTCACCGTCAGGTGTGTGAAGCTCATTCTTTGCTCCCTCCATGTTAAAAGCACTTTGGAGGGTTTGCTTTTGCTGTTCAGATCCTTACATCTTCATCTAGCTGCTGCTGCTGTGCTGCTTCCACATAGGCAAAGATATCCTTGATTATTTTATTTTATTTTATTTTATTTTATTTTATTTTATTTTATTTTGTTTTGTTTTATTTTATTTTATTTTATTTTATTTTATTTTATTTTGTTTTATTTTATTTTATTTTATTTTAAATTTAATCTGATAATTCAGTCTACTTTTCCAACTCACCATTGTCTGGATCAGGTTAGAAACTGTACTTTCATTTTCTTAGAATCAGAAGGATGTGAGAATACCGGTAGTTTGGCTAGATGAAGTGTTCATGTAGCCCCATGTCCCATATGCACTGATCAGTGACCGATGGCTTTTGCCAGCTGCGGTGTCCTGCGGCTCACGGCCCTCCTCAGCGAGCTGGTACTTTCATATTTAATACTTGGTCATTTTGTTCCATGGATTTTCCTAGTGATTTTTTTTTTTAACCCCTTTAGCCTTTTAGCTTCTACTCTGTCCTGTGGTAAGGAGTTGCACAGCTAGCCACATTTTGGGCGGAGAAGTACCTCCTTTTGTTTATGTTGAACCTGTTAGCATGTTGTTCCTTCACCGAGATACTATTACTGCTGTGCTGTATCACTTGTGCCACTATAAGCTAAGAAAAGAAGAAGAAAAACCCTCCATATTTTTTATTGTTTTGGAACAAAACATGTCAGTTTTGTAAGTAAAAATAAAGTGGCCCATAACGAATATGATGTCAAGTGTAAATCGCAAATCAGAACTGACAACTGAACGTCTGAAAATCTGATGCTGCAATTTTTCCCTTTTCTTTAAGACCTTTGAACAAATCATTGGGGGCTGGCAACACCTGAAAGTGCTTAGGTGAAAGTGGCATGAAGAAGTGTGATCAAAGCCATTTTCATACCAGACATAAAAATCATAGCATCTCTGATTTAAAACAGGGTAAGCAAAACCTAACCTGCCTGCTGGAGAAGATTCCATTGAAACTAGTTTTAGCTATCATGAGGCTCAAGTAGCATGCTTGGGCCGCTGGAGATTTGGATCTAAAGCGAACCCTCACCAACAGGCATTTAAATACGCTAGAGACTTTGAGTCTTGCAATGTTACGATGTTATGTATATGAAGAAAACTCACTTTAAATTATGCAGTCTGATGTTAGGATGAAGTTAAATTGCATACAAAATAATAATTTTCATTATCAGTTAAAAAATCACCCCGCATTTTAAAAAGATGTTCACAGGCATCTAGCAATGTAGGTTAAAAGAGAAGAAAAAAACCCAACTTTTTAGCAAGGTACAAAATAATGTGTTTAGCTTCAGGCATTCTTTAAACTGCCTCTTTTCTAGGAAGGGAACACAGATGTGTGAGATTCCTGATTTAGTTCCAAGCCAATACTCTTAATTAACTTCAAATTGTTTAAATGTGTAACAACTCAGTGCAGAGAAGTAGCATCCTGGGGGTGCACTGTGCTGCACTCAGGTGTCAGTTGTTCCCAAGGTCCACCTGCAGCACCCCGAACTACTGCAAGGGGCCGACATATGGCCCTGGTTTGGCAAATTACTTCAGTGTGCGTCTGTTCTTTGGACACGTAAATAGGGCCAGCAGGGTGTTTATACTGGGAGGGCTGCCTGGGATAGGAAATAGGGATATTGGTTAAAGGTAGACGAGCATATTTGGCCACTGTTTTCAAATGACCCTGGGAAGGTCTGGGCAAAGGAAAATGGTACTTAGGAAAGACATGGGGGCTCTGGAAGATGGAAACTGGTAATAGACTGTAGGACTCAAGGATAAACAGTGGGCAAGGAGCAGGTAGGGGAGACTAGATTTGGTTGGGCCAAGGGATGGTACACAAGTGGTACACAAAAACGAAACAGAAAAAAGTATTTTCAATAGGTTTAAATTTACTATACGTGGTCTGTTCCTGCAATGGAAAAGATTTAGTGGTTCACAAGTCAAAAGGGAGTTGAAAATGCCTACCTGTGGCCTTGGCTAAGGCTGTTGCCTTCAGCTGCCAGCGTGCGGGAGCCAACGTCATTTGTTTGTGCCAGTCGTGGACTGCACCGGTCCCATGGGTAGCAGCACCAAAACCAGCTCTGGGGGAAAGGAATACTTCTGTCTGCGGTGGGGGGTTTGAGCAGCATGCAGCAAACAGCACCTAGAGCTGCCAGCTGAGCACCCAGGATAAAGGAAAATACTAAGTTAGTGCTCATTGTATGGCTGATGTCTTCCCCGCGCACCCTCTGAGGCTGTGGTCCCGAGGAAGCCTGGGTGCGTGAGCACGTAAGTGAGAGATTTTTATCCTATGCACAGGCAGTTGCAAAGAAATCTTCTGATTTATTGAATTTGTAACTTTAATATTGTTCTTTTGCAATCCATACATTTGTATACACATGCATGCATACACGTATGCATACACATAGACATGCTTTTTGTATCTGATTTTTCTCCTGTATTGCTCCGGTAAGATACCACTGTAACTCCAATAACTTCAGGAGAGCTGCTCAGTGCTAAAAGTACTGTAAAGGAGTGGACAATCAAGCCTACAGTGTCACCCTCCCAGTTTCTGGGCTACATGCAAGGCAGTGTGCCGAGGATGCATCTATACTGAATCCCACACTGTGAGAAGATCCCCGAGCAAGCAGCTAGAGAGCAAGCTCTGGATGGCTGTGTCAGTGTGGTATGATGCTATTAATTAGTCCTGAGTTAATTAGCCCTTGTGAGAGGCAGTGCTAACCTGGTTGCATTGCTTTGGGGACCCTACGTAATGTGTCTGCATGGGCTTGTGCTGTGTCATACCTTGAGGACGTACCATCTCCTTCTGAGGCAAAGTGAGCTCTGCTGCCCTGTGCTCCCCTGTGTCACATGGGTAGGCCATCGGATTTTGGTGGGAAGGATGGTCTGTGTTGCTCAGTAGTGACCTCTTTCATTTACTGAGGAGCAGCGAGGAAGACCTCAAGGGTGAGAAGAAAAGGCCGTGGCAGGTCTGTAGAGTGGGCCTGAGTCACAGGGAGGTGAGCAGGGAAGAAACAGGTCATTTATTTTCTGTCATAGGATTAAATGAAGCAGGCTCAAAACAAAGAAAATGAAGTATTTCTTTATGCAATGTGTAGTTAAGAAACCAAACTCCCTGCGCCAGCATTTTGTGCATGTTGGACATTTATACAGACTCAGAAAGCTGATTAGACAAATAAAGAAAAAAGCCACCTAAAGCTGTCAAATGGCAAGACTCACTTTTGGCTAAGGAAGCCCTGGGGCAGCAGTCACTTGAGGCGAGGAAACTACATCAAGGAAGGGTAGCGACACCATTGCCTTACTCTTACACTTTTTCCCAGTCATCTGCTGCTGGCCAGTGCCGCTGCCAGGCCTGGCTCGGAGGAATCTTTGGTCTGTCCCAGTAGAGCTCTTCCCAGGTGTCACTCTGTCGTATTTGCAGCAAATCTCATGGGTGTTCTACAAGCTCAAAGGAGCCTCTTGTGGTTAACTTAAAACAAAGTGCCCTCATTAGAACTGCTCAGCTGGTAGGCAGGTCCTTGAAAGAGGCAGAGTCACCACAACTAGGACTACAGAAAAAACAATGCAAAACTCTCTGATTTTTTTCATGCAGGGGTTGACCTATACTGCAGAAGAAATGCATGCCACCATCTCATGGCTTACGCTGGGAACAGTGATAACATAGCCCGCAAAGGGCATAGGAAGAACACATTTTTGGATAAAGGTTTAGGCCACGTCAGACCGAATGAGGTAACAGTAGAAATACAGTCCCAATACCAAGACATTGGGTATCTCATACTGAGAAAAATTCAAGCATGTGTTGCCACAGATAGACTAGAACAAGTATTTTTGATCTTTAACAATAGCTCTTGCTTAGTAACATCAAATACTACAGAAGCATCAAGTAGCATCTAACGAGTGAAGTAAGCAGAGAGTCGTGGTGCTGTATGCTGAGCAGACTGATTGATATTTGTCAGGCTTCCGATGCTCTGCTCCATCCCTACATTCAAGGCAAGCAAACACGAAGAGGAAATTCAGGAAAGGATGATAATTAGCGGTTGCTCCCTCAGAAAAGGCTTGAAGGTTTTCAAATCGGCTCCTGCCTTTCTCAGCCTGACAGGAGTCAGCCCAGAGAAACTGTGTATTAAATAAATATGGGTAATATAACAACATCATTCATATGTTCAGGCACTCCTTTGAACAACCAAGTGAGCCAGAAATCTAATGAACAAACAGTTGAATGTAACCTCTGGATAACCCTTTAATCTTCTCCTCCATTCCCCTTGAAAATCTGAGGAGGGAGACACTAGAAGACAACAGATTGAAAAAGCCTGACCAAGGGAACTACTGGCAGAGAGCTAGGCATGGGTGTTTCTCTTGTTTGCAAATTTTAGCAATTAAGGAAGTGTTGAAAGATTCTGAAAACATGTTATCATTGAGAGGAGACAGACTCTTACGATTTAAAAGTCAGACGTAAATAGGGTAAAAGACTGATTTGCTTTAGCTGATGATAAGTCAAAAGTCAGTTCAGACTTCCCCCCCCAAACAACATTAAAAACATAAGTTCAAATCTGAAAATGAGCAAGTCATTCTCCTCCTGATGCCACAGCCTGTGCATACCAAAGCAACACATACTGTAATAACAAGGCGCTGTTGAGAGGAGCTCTAAAACCCCATCTGATCCTCCATATGTTGTAAGAGAAGTAGGAGTTTCTGAAGGAGACAGATTCCTCAGTGAGTAGAAAATGCCTGAAACACTCTGGAGATGGCTTTGTGGGCAGATATTACTATGAGAAGGAAAGCAGAAGTCAAAAGAGTCAGATATTGATTAGGAAAAGCTGTGAATAAGGTTGAAAGATTTACAAATAACCCATCAAGAAGCTATCATCTAATCAAAACCATGATCTTTCATTTTATGTCAGAAAATTAATTATATTGAATTAAGCCAAAAGAACAAAGGTGTTTGGAAATAAAATATGTCAAAGGATGAATGAACCAACATGAAACTTAAATTCATCAGGAATGATGACCTAGCTGCCAAATCAAATGTGGGTTCACAAATGCAATTAAGAAAATCAAAATAGTCCTGCGTCAATCATTAAACAATTAGAGCATGGGGAGTAATGAGAAGAGAGAAAGGATGGCAGTCAAGAAAAAAGGAAACATATAACTGCTGTTTTCTGCAAAAAAAAGTATGAATGACTCTGAAAGATGGGCATTTCCCTGAATTAAAAACATCTTAGTATGTCTTTTGGCTTCCAGATGCTGTTGATCTGTCTCACTGGCTGCAAAGACAGTTTTGTTTCCACTTACGCTCTGCCCGTTATTTGAGCAGAAGGACATAATTCACCTTGTGGAGGTGTTGCTATACCATGTGGCTACATGACTTCATCTTTCCGAAGTGGCTGGGCCAACAAAGTGGCATGATTTTGTTACTGAACTTTTAGCCTCTTTTCTAAACAGGCGTATCATTGGTCCCATAAACAAGGATGAAGGTTGCGTGAGACCAAGCATCTAGAAGGGACAAAAATTAAACAAACAACAACCCAAGAAGAAAGAGATCATTAGATTAGAGACATCTAGTATTCCAGAGCTCACTTGTCGAATGCAGCCAACACATGGCTGTAAGATTTTTAACTGTGAGCATCTTCAAACTGCTTTACATTTTAAACCTTAAAGCAAGCACTCTACATTGCTCCCTGTGGTCCACGCAAAAGTAGTGGTTCGGTATGACGCTCAGTGGGAACCCATGCCGCTGGCAAAGTCAACGGCACCATTTCTACAGCAGATTCTTCCCCAACAGCTGAGTGATTCTGGTCTGTTTTGCTTTGGACCTCCAGTAAGATCACTGACCAAGCAGGAATGACATCTACAGCAGAAACAGCCAAGAATGCGCGTTGCTTTGCACCATCCCACAGAAGTTTGCTGTTGAAAACGTATGCTTAGAAAATAATGAATGAGAGAAGCATCACAAACCAGCCTGAACCATCTTGCGCCTACTTAAAATCTAGTTGTGTGCTCAAAAGAAAAATAATGGCATAGATGAAATGAATTTTGCTGCAGAAAAGCAGAATTGTGTCTTCTCTTTGTCCAACACGTGGAATGTTCCCATTGATGTCTAGGACCAGATACACCAGAAAAGACATTTTAGTCTTGGAGATTTTATCTCAAAACATAACTAAAGATTGGGATATTACTCATATAGATGATTGCTTACTACAAAAGCCAGCTGTTTTATACTTAAAAATAAATAAAGATTGAAATATCTCAATGTATTTCCTTTTACCCTTTACTAAACTGCATTTGTGTGCTTAACATTAACCTTCCCATTCAAATGTCATTAGCTGCTAATTAAGATGTTGATATGCTGATTGTATATCTTGCAGTAGAGATGATTTGCAGGCACTTACTAGGTGTTTATCAAACTCCAGCACACGTATTGGTTTAGCATAAGTGTGGCACATTTAATTTACTGAACGCTGTCCCAGTTCTCCACTCTTTTTTTCTAATACATAATGAGCAAAACATGGCAAGTTGTCAGGAATCACCTCAGAAAAGAAGAAAAGTAAAGTAAGTTACCTAGGCACTCTTGTGCAAACATTTTTTACCTTTGACTTCTAGAAACCTTATTTAGAAATCTCTAAAAAGACCCCAGCATATTAATAACAAAATGAATAAAACCTTTGAATTTGTCTACTACTTACATTGTCCCATAGTCAGGAACAGAAGGGTCTTTAGCATTAAAGGTTTGTTTCAAGCAACTTCCTTGTTACTAACAAGAAGAGTTTTAAATCAAAGAAACGCAGTGATGATTCTGCTAGTGCAAAAGCAGTTCTGCAACACAGGGTACATTTTCACAGGACTTTTTAATATAATTTATGAATATTTGCTCGCAACATAATTGTCTTTTCTGCTGACATTTTCAAAGCAACACTGTGATTTGTTGGGTCTCCTGAGAGTCCGAGTACAAAACTGATAATTATATTAAATATACATAGACAATAAAGAGTGTGTTTACATAACTATGCCCATAAATATCTGATTGAACAGTCATTGTTCTCAAAACCCTTTTAAGCAGCTCTCAGAGGGATCCAATTCTAATGACATGATGGTTTAAAAGATGTTGCTCAGTCTTGTTCCATATTTAATTAACTTTCCTTTTTTAAACTTGTGATGGTGGAGACAATAACAAATAGCTCTGAAAAGAGAGCGAGCTTTGAAACATGAGTGAGACCTTGTCAGGCTTTTGTGTGCCACACACAGAAGAATCTGCACACAAGACTTGGTGGCCGGGGACCGCCCAGCTCCTGGGGGAGCGTACTGCTACAGCATTCACAGTTCACTACTACTACTAACAACAGCAACAACAATAATAATAATTAAAGGAACCTTCTGCATACAAATAAGGCAAGCAACACGGGGAGGGAAAATGGACGTATTAAATAGAATTGGTAAAATAGGCCTAAACTTGTTTATTTTTGTGCTGCTACAGGGCAGTGAAGCAAATCCTTTAAAGCGAATGGCACATTGCCCACTAAGATGTAAAGGGCGTGTGAACATTAATTGAGCATCAGTGTATGACTGAACGCATCAGACAGGAATCAAGGTAACATTTCTGAATTCATGGATGGTCTTATTCTACGGAGTCCTTCACATTGTCTCATGCTAGACAGGGCTGCAAGAGCAGCACAATATTTTGTTTTCACACTGAGCTATTTTTAATTGTCACCAATTATAATTCATTTACTTTTATGTCCTGGTTGTCACAATATTAACATTTGTAAGTCTTTCCCTTTGCAGGCTGCAAGAATCTGTTGTGACATCTCAATAAAGCAGGATTCAATCAAGGTGTGAATGAATTGTTAATCTTGTTATAAATAGAAGGTGCCATATGTTGGTAAGGAAGGGACGTCTCTCTTTTTCTGTCATTGAGGACAGCGGTAATGAAACAAAAAGTGAGTGGTCATGCCAGAATTACTAATAAAAGCCCTGTCACTGAGACATGGAGAGGACTTCAGCTTTCCACGTGCTATCAAGAAGGAGGTGGTAACTGTTAATGTGTCCTAGGCAGAGCCTTTGAACTATTCTTTTTGGGGTTTGTAGAGTAACTCCTAAATCAAGGGAAGTGGTGGGAGCACTGGACTTGGAGTGAACAAGGAAATTCCAATAACCTCCCTGTGAAATGAACCACCTGCAACGGATTGGAACATCTTAACTTAGGCAACTGGCTATGAAAATGCATATGATGGTAAAAACTCATGTTTTGGGTAGCTGAACGTCATAAAGGCCTAATACACATTTATTCCCTGATCATCTTTTGTTCAGATAAAGAATCAGTGCATTTCCTCATAAATGCAGTGCTCAGTTATTATCTGGGTAGATTGCTTCACTTCTGCAGTATAAATCCCATATTTATATCTGCTTTAGGTCTGTGTCATTTCCTAAACACAGGTCTGGCAAACAAGCAGAAAGACTAATCATTTTATTAAACTATCACTTACAGTAAAGCTCATGTCCACTTGAAATCTTGGGAATAAAGCCAGTCTCAGAGGTAAAAGGATACCTTGTCCATCAATCTACCCGTACAACCTTTTGAATAGATTTAACCTTTCACATGAGGTTAGGGGTATGAGGAGGGGCTTCTCTCAGCTTTTGCTGACCCAGGACAGAGAAAGGCATGCCGCAGCTAAAAGGCACACACGCACACAGAAAGCCGTGTCTCTTCTTCCAACAGGCAAGATGATCTGCCTCTCCTGCTGATTTTTCTAAATGCTGTGGTAATTCCCCAAGGAATACCCAGTTCTCATTGGGAAGTTCGGATGTCTTCCATAATGTATTTAAACAGCTATTTAGGTATCACTGAGAAACTTGTTACTTTTAGAAAAGGTAAGAGGATTCCAGCACTTGATACTAGCAGCCAGCTCTCAGAAGCCACCTGGGGCTGCCTGTGGCCGTAAGACCCCTCTATTCCCCCGCCCCGACCTGAAGGGATAATTGATGCATAAAGTCTTCATCACATTTGCTGTTGCTCTGTTTACTATTCCTTTATTTACATATCTAGAAATTCAACATCTTTGCATGTTTTGCAAGCTGTCATGACATGAGACACTAGTAATATGCTACGTTTTGCTTGCTACCATATTTCTGACATATTTTAGCTTTTGATTATAAGATTGCATCTTTCCCAGCTACCATCTGTCTCAACTCAGTGGCACTCTGGCATTTACAAAAACAGTAGGGTGTAATATTTCTTATATACTTGAACTCTACTAGAAACATGTTATTTTTCAGTCTTAACCAGTATGTCACACTTTCACAGATGAAGGCTGAAATGTCTTATATCCTTTAAGGTATCTGTCAAAAATGAAGAACATTTCATCACATTCAATTTGGCTGAGACGAGTAATATATTAATGAGAATAAGAATGGGAACGGTTTCCAATTTATAAATAGAACTGGCATTTTACAAGCCTTGTGTACTCGTACCTGTATTTATCCTTTTGTCAGCACAAATGAGATATTCATACAAAACCTAGGAATTTCTCCTCTGCATTTGCAGGATGAATATGCACAACATTCTCAAAGCTGGAGCATTAAACATGACGCATTTTTTCTTGGAATATCTGGTAACCAGACACTTCCCGACTTGACTTCTTTCCTCTCCATCCTCCATCTGCAGAGAGTCAAAATGTGACATTCAGCAAACTGGAAATCACACTTTGTATCTACCCTGACAGCACTAGGCAAGCAGCTCCAGCCATTTGGACTGTTGTGATGTGCAGATCTTTAACTGCAGTATTTCAGCAACACTGGTTTCCATGGGATAAAACCAGCAATTCCAGCAGTAGGGTAAGATCCTAAAATAGCTGGAAAACGCTTTTTTGGTCCTTTTTCATAGGTGAGCTGGAGTAGTGGGAGATACTGGAAGGCAAGGAGAGTTTTTATCCCCTTCTTTTTTCTTCTTGAAATTGCAGGCAGTCAGGAGCCAATTCAGACCTGAGTAAACCTGTAAGGGCTTGTGACAGCTCCCCCAGGGCCACGGTGCTGGTGAGCATCATCCCGCGGTGTGCACCACCTCCAATTCTGCTACCCATCTCAGAAGAGAGGGTGAGGGATATGGGGTTAGCAGTGCCACGGGCAGAGCTGCGGTGGCTCCTGGTTGTCAGTACTAGACCCAATTCACTAAATGATATTGCATTGAAATGCACTGCTAATTATACACAGAAGATGTGCGGTGACTCCTCTGGCAACCAACATGTCAAGTGCACAGGTATGAAATCATTGAGACTGCCAAATAAAATCAACAAACAAACCCAGAAACAGTGAATACTACCGTCAAGCAGGCATTGCTTTGCAATGGGCCAGCAGATTTGTTTCTACAGTAACGTTTATTTAAATGCCTAACTTTGAGAAAAGTGACCAACTCCTACTGAGCAGTGTATAGGTCCTGACATGATGGGATTCCAGATCTTGGTGGTCCTTTCAGTACTACATGAGCAGTAATAATAATGCTGCTTTCGAAGGAAGAAGACATGACACAAGCACACTCACACATAATGGTAAACTGAATTTATTTCCTTTTGGAAAACAATTCCAGTAATCTCCAGGTTCAGACCGCAGAGTAAACATTAATAACAGTAACATACAGGTTAGTTCAACTGATTCAAGAATTTGGCCGTGTGAAATCATTAAGGAAAGTCTTGAACACTCAAAGCTTCAAATGGTATCCAGAAAAAAAAATTTCTTTGACAATCTACATAACAACTATTGCATATATGGTAATGCTATCTGTCATATCGCAAGGCTTACAAATATATATACGGGCCTTATTCAACTGTGGGTTCCTGCTCTGTGAGAAAGAGTCTCTTCATATTTTTTGCAAGAATCTTCAGCAATAAAAAATAGTCTTAGATTCATCCGTTTGTATACCAAAAGAGAGATTTCTGGACTGAAGTTTAAATGAAAGGAAGGCCAAACAGAGCTGTAACGGAACATAGCTATTACCTTCTCCCTCCTCGAAAATGACACTTTTTCTTAAGCTACTTTTTTCCCTTCACACAGTATTATTATTATTTGTATCTTTCTTGAATAGGGCCCAAGTCCACTTGTCTTTATAAGACCATTTTAGTATCAGACAACATAATACATGTGCAACACTTTATATACAGGAATTCTATCCGGTGCTCAAAAGTTCAAACACATGAACATCCAACAGTTCCGATAATACAAGTTTTATGGTACAATACAATGTTTCTGAATAATATACATTAACAATGAAAGTTTCGTGCAAAGAGTAAAACGTGTTCCCTTTTTGTGCCACAAAGAATTCTCTGGAAGAGACGGGCCTTGCACTAACTGCTGTGCTGGGTCATCGTATGATTCTGTAACAAAAATAAAAGAAACAGCTTAGTCACAGGACAGGCATTTCTATGTGAAAGAAGGATGCAAAAACAATTCTCCCAACGTATCTTGCAAAGTGATGGACTGGAAAGAGAGTATGTTCGACCCCTCCTTGTTTTAAAGCAGCCAGAAGCAGTGTCATTATCAAAGAGGGGAGTTTTCCCCAGCTGTTTCACACCGGTATTCTTTCCATGTGCCACAAGAAGGGCAACGCACTCTTCTCTAGGTAGGAGTGGGCTGACCTGCCCCAGTGAAACTGCATACCAGCTCAGCGGTTCTGGTGTCCGCTTACATACGGCTCATGGTTTATGCATTATGCAAATGAGAAGTGCATTTATTTGTCATAAAAGACCTATGCTAATTGGACTGTGCTTCCTAGACTGTGCCACCACTTCAGATGGTTTATTGCATTAAAACCTATTTCCCCCTAAACAGTATGGCAGAGTATATTCTGGTAAGAGTCATTCTGTGCCTAGCAGAGAGCTCAGAGAGTGATGAGAAAACAGGAGGGGCTGCCACAGCCCTTCCTTCAGTCACCAAAAAACACAGGTATTTTTCCTCAAGTGAATGCAGCACCTTACGTGAGGTGACGCAGCGTGGACTTTGGAATCTGAAATTCTCCTTTCCCAAATGAGTAATCACCAAATCCAGCAGCAAACACAGGTTTCGCCCTCTTTCCTACTGCTGCTCTAATCAAGTTGACCACTTCTAGGGATGAGAGATGCTATTTCAATGCCTGCACTGGCTCAGATCCTTCACAAGCATTGAGCTAAGAGCAAGGATCCAATCTGATATGTTAGATCTTTTACAATGTACACTGGATCCACAGGTAACTGCAAAAGGTCTGTGAATGTTACTTCTCAGACAACAGGGCAGCCACTGATTAGCAAAAAATTTTCCCCTTAGAAATCTGGGCCAGATTTGGACCAGTGACCCAGAGGGCATGGGAGTCACATCCCATAATTTGTCCCCAGCACGTCCAGTCCCTTCACTCTGCTTTATTAAGTTACTCTGTCTTAAAACCCCTTTGGACTAATGCACTTCAGGATGAACCTGTTCCCAAAAGACAGTCGTCATTTTCAACGAAGTGAACATCTACTGAACCATACCCTCTAGAGCCACCCATGAAAAGGCACATGAAAACAGCCTTGGTGAAACAAATGTGACATACAGCGTGACTGCAGACCAGCCTGATAGTTCTGCCTCCCTTCCTCCTGCTCTCTCCCTAAGCTGTGCACGCACACAAACAATAGTTCATGGGACATTTGGCAAGGAAAGGATCTTACAGTAAGACTGAGGAATTTTTAATGTAGTGCCATTCTCAAGATTAAAGGAAAATGACCCAGTGACACTCAAAGATGCAATTTCCAGATGTGAATACAAAATGATTTAATGCTGATGGCAGGAATTCCAGACTGTCCAAGGCCAGAGAGTGTTAAAAAAACACACTCTACCACTTGATTTCATTTAGCTTCTTATCCTTCCCATAAAATCATTTCAAAATGCTGTAAAGCAGTAACAATAGCTGCAGACGATAATGACGGCTGGTCACAGGTAATGGGCTCTGACTTTAAACCACAAAAGCAAGGAAATTAAGAGTTAAGCCTGACAGTCAGCCCTTTTGTCATCCTGTTGTGTCCATTTATTGCAGCACTTACAGCATAAGACCACAGGCTTATTGGCGATGCTGCAGTACCTAGAAACAACAGGACAAGTTAAATATGGGGTGGCAGCCTGAATTCTGATTTCTTCTCTGCCTCTGAGTAGGTGAAGTCATATACCAGTTGTTACACTGCAGAGAGGTATTTGGGGGGGTGTCTTTTGTTTCTAATCTACTGAGAGCCAGCATGTCAGTCATGCCCATTTTTTATTTCTTTTCACTAAGTGAAAAATGCATAATCAGTTTGAGGCTGGATGAACAGTTGCATATGAAGCAGTCAAAAGGTGTTTTAGAAGTGTAGCTGTAACTCTGGCTGCACTGACCTTTCTGATTAAAAAATAAAAAGGCCCAAATATGAAGGAGACAAAATAAAACACGGCGTAAGGACTGACTTGCCTCTGCTCTCAGTGTCCCTGACTCCCATGCCCTGGTGCAAAACGATATTCTCTAGAGATAATGAAGAGGTAATAGAAAAAAACAAGTGTTGCAGAGAAAAATGAGACAGGGCAGGATACGAACATAAGGAAATGCTTTGAGCAGTTCAGGCCTTAAAAAGGCAACTATACTTATTGTAAACAGTCAAAACAAAATATGGTTTCCAAAGTAATTAAGGCTCCCCAAACGTGAGGGACTAGGGAGAAATAGCTATTTTGATAAGTGGCAAAAAAACACAAAGTGGAAGCACTTCAGAAGCATAACATTGACAAGACAAGCAGGCGAAGGATGGGAGGAGAGAGATAAGAAAAGGAGGAAAATTCTGTAATCCCACAGAGAGCCATATTCCACTCCACCAAAAGCCATCTATTGGAGACCCCATGTCTAAGTGACTGAAAATTGCAAACATTAATCCCAGTTATGAACTGTTGTTGTTTTTATGAGGGGTGTTGTGTTTAAAAATTTAGGGCAAAAATTCTCCTCCATTATCCACACAGCAGATCTCGACTCTGATAGTCTCTTTGCCTTGTGTGCAGCGAGCTCCCCGCCTCCCCGGCAGTGGGAGCTCAGGCAGGCGGGGAAAGCAGAATTTGGAGCTCCCGCCGGCAGGGACACGGCAGGGACACGGCAGGGACACGGGAGCGCGGTACACCCAGGGAGAGCACAATATTACAGTCGAGATCCCCTGTGCGGCTCGGAGAGCGCGCTGCCCTTCACTAAAGACACACTCCACGAGCTTGAAACGCGCCTCCTCCGGAAACTTCAAACTACTTTGCCTGAGTTCAGAGCAATTAGTACATCCACTCGCCGAAGAGAAGTCATTTAACTAAGTACAGGAGATATATGCTTCCCTTCTTTGCCTCCCCCAAATTTGACTGCGCATAAACACATCTGTTTAATTATGAGGTAGTCTCCCTACGAAGCAAAAATTTCAATTTCCTACTTAGCCACGGAAAGGGAAAAATGTTTTTTCTTAATATAATCTTTCCTGGACTTCAGCAATAGCTATGTTAGCATTTTGAAGAGCTGAGATTTCATGAGGAGAAACTAGTTTGCAAACACAAATGCAAGCTTTGCATGCACAAAATGGAGGAACGGTGAAGCAGGAGGTGTGTGTGTCACTGCATTTGTTACCGCATCAGAAACAAACCGAGCCAGGAAAACTCCTACATCCCCGATTTCTCTGTCTCAGTATTACCTGGAAAGCAAGCATATTACCTGGGAAAACCTGAATTCAATATGTTTCCCAAGCAAACTAAACTCTTAAAATGCATTTTCCCTGTTCCTAGAGATAATTATTTTTGCTAGCAGAATCCAGATTCCCAGCTGTTATGTGAACTGCTATAAAATCCTATGCCACCACTTTTCTGGATGAAAATGCTTTGAGATATCCCTGTCATTAGTGTTAAGGAGTTAAAAACACGCAAAGATTTCACAATAGTACTGGGTGGAAGAATCTCCTTGGCAAAAATGTATAAAAATGTTTCTTCGCAGAAATGAACGAGACAAAAGAGGTAATAATACTTTCTGTTGTTTGGTGCATGTCTTTGTGTTTCAGATAGAACATGAGAAGTATTAGCTAGCAAAAAGTTCCCACCCACAGCATCAAAACTAACGAAGAAAAAAATATCCACAGAGAGCCACAGACTCACTAGCCCATTAGAATCTTTCATGCGACCTGCAGTTGCGTTCAATTTAAATGGAACTTCTGTTTTTTATGACTAGCTGAAACAAGACATGGTTGTACCCGACAAACAGTGCAAAGAGCACACATGTGAAGAAATAGAAAGATGAAATGTAGATGCATTATTTCAACAGATGGTAACAGTACCACAGCAGCATGTTATTTTTTCCTTAGTTCAGGAACACAAACATGAGTAATCAATCATCACTGATTAAGTAATTATCGTACCCTACATGTTATCACTTATCTGGAATCCTTTATCTGTGTACATGACGGATCGTCTTGTATTTTTTTGCATTAAAAAAAAAAATGCACCTCACTGCACTGCAATAGAGTTCCAGGTTGTAAAACAGAAGTCTACATTACCATCAACCTTTAAGCGCTACAATTTTTTTTTTTAACAAAAGCAATTGGTTTCCAACAGGCTGGATAATAAGTCTTTTGACCTGCATTCTTCTCTGACCCATTAAGGTCACCCCTGTACTCGGGCATATAGCTGACTTAGGAAATGCCTGCAAGTCCTGCATTTCATCTCCTGCCCACTCAAAATAAAGCTTTCTTTAAATGTGTCTGTACGGGTCCCTGAAGACCAGGGAGGCATCCCTGTAGTGGGCAATGGAGGGACAGAAGCTTCTGCCTTTATTAATGAATGCAGACCATTATGAGTCTGGCTGGCTCCTGCACTGTTCCCAGAAGCATATACTGTACGTGACTTAAAATGCTAGAATATTGACACAAAGCGAGCTGGGCACCCCTAAGGAAAATTACTCCTTGGATATAATGTAGGCTCGTAACAGCTATTAGAGTACAAAATAAAACCCTCCGGGATCAAACTGACATATACCGCATTCTACCTACTCCTCAAACATTAGAAGAATTTCTTTGTGAAGGCATTCTCAAGGACAGCATTAAACTGACTTTTGTAGCAATCTGCAACAGCTTTTTGGCTTACAGCTTTTAGTACTAAATCTCTAGTTTGAATCAATATAAGTACTATATCTTCCACATTAATCAATACATTTGGTTCAATACATGTTCTATTAAATTATACTTTCTAATCAAGATTTTCTGCTTCTCTTCCCTTCTTTTTATTCCAACTTCTTACCCTGTACCATACTTTTCAAACTGTCTGCAGCTAACAAGAGGATGTTGGATTTTCCAGAACCAAGGGGGAAGAAAGAAAGGCTCATGGAAAAGGCAAGCCCAGCAAAACCTTAAGTGCAGTGGTAATGACAAATCAAAAGTGCAGTTTCACGGTGTCAACATGGTTCCCAGAACTTCAGTCTAATGCTTTGTTACTTAACTGGTTGTCATGACATAAGACCTCTCACGCAGAAAGCTCTGCATCAGACACTGCTGAAATACTCTACCATGTGGAAAGGCGGGGGGAGGAGGGAAGAGCAGCATTAAGTGGTAAAACCAAAACCAAATAAATTAAACTTACTTACTCAGACATAGCTACAAGTAAAATCTCAGAAAAGGTTGATTTTTATACCCTTTCTGCAAATTTGTGCTGCTTCAGTACTGCAGCACCGAGTTTCTTGTCAAAGCTCCATTATATTGTAGCAGGGTTCTTTCCTGGTAAACTGTAATATGATTATACCCAAGACTAAATTGATGAGATATTTAGATTTGTGAGATACTAAGATTAAATACATACTATAAATTAAGATGTAAAAAGATATTATTTAGTCCAGGTCTTTGGGGATATTTGAAACATTTGGAGAGAAGAAGTCTCCAGCAATCTGAGTGATGTACACAGTTACAGTAAATGACTTTTCCACACCTGTGTTACGTTTGGTGGAATGCGGTTATTCTTCATAAGCAAAGAATATGAAATGGAATGTCAACATGATAAACATGTATATTGCAGGCATTTGCCACTGTCTTACAGATCAGAAAATGCACTGATATCCCTCGCTTACAGTCAGTTTCTCTTTTTCTTGTCTCCATATAATCGCTGTGAACCTGCAGAGAAACTGTTGCATTTTCTTTTGACATTTAACATCATCTTACTCAGCTCACAATAGCATCTTATAATACTTTCTAGATGACACTGTGTCACCATTAAAGAAAGAGGTGAAATAGCATAATAAAAGAGAAGAACAAGAATTCATAGAATTTAAAGACAGAAAAGACCCATTAGGGCGTTTTCTCCACCCATCCTGCCAGTGTTGGATTATCGCCTATAGTGTAATTTCAAGTGTTTTGCCCAGTCCAATTTTAATTAGAGCTTCCAATGCTCCTCTTGGGAGACTATTTCACAGCTTCACAGACCTCAGGGTTAGGATTTTTTTTCCTGATGTTCATCCCAGGAGAGGAAGAGGCTCAACCAGCCCCAAATCACACATGAAACCAAATCTGTGTAGTCAGGAGCTGGTTTCAGTAGAATATCTGGGCCATTTTAAAGCATCTGAAAGCAGTAAACTTACTTTCAATGCCCCAGAACATTAAGGCCCTGGCTCCACTGCTGCTGCAAGCAATTAAGAAGATTCTGTAACAGGGGCTTCTCAGGCTCAGTTGCTATACAGGTAAAAAAAGCGTAGTATAGGTGGGATTTGTGTTCCCACGGTAAGGGTAACCACTTCCACAGTCCACCTCCACCAAATGAATTAACTGAAGGTTAGGGACACATCTAGGTCCATTCTATGCTGTAATCCTTCACTGTACTGACAGAGCGTCTATGAACGCTCAGACTGTAAACATTTCCGTATTTTTCGCATAGGTGAAATACAAAAAGAGCAGCTTCAGATGAAGGTCAACAACAGATGATGTGACCATAGATTCTTTTCCCTCCCAGGCCCCCGCCTTCCTTTCATAAAACACAAACTGCAAGAAATTAACTTAAATTGTTGTATCTGAAATCTTGAAGTTAACAAATGTTTCTGATCTGTTTCATCCCAGGACTCACAATGTTTCTGACACAAAAATGAATGTATCTTCAGATTTCAGTGGTCACACATATCCTGAGGGAATGGGGGAGCTGGAAAGGAGATGATGTCTAACAGTTTTTCATAGGTGAAAAGTAGGAAGCCAAGTGGAACCTCTGGAGTTCTGGATAGAACAGAAAAAATGACAGGCAAGGTGTCCCTGCCACCAGCATCTCCAGTACTGCACCGCAGCTGGCAGAGCAGAAGGAGTACCAATGAATTTTTAAATGCACGACAGTAGGCATGGAGTTTCATCCAGGCCAAGTTTGATCACCAGCGCAGACCTAACAAAATACAGTGTCTGAAACTTGAGATTCCCAAGGAAATAAGGATTTGGTCTGAACTAAAACAGAGCTATTTCCACAACAAAGTCAGGGCCAATTCCCAAGAGAATCTGTGTTCCCATAAATACCACTTATGTGTAGTGAGTTGAAGTTTACCAGCCTTTGAGAATCAGGTCTGTTCTCAGACATAATGGCCAATTAAATGGTCATCTTAGGTCATGACTGACCACTGTTGACAATGATAATTTAGAAAAGTCTACACTGAATTGCAGTTATTCATATAAATTAGTTCACCTAAGCTATGTGATTTGATATTATATTAATGTCTCTGAAATGGCATGAACTGCTAATCAGATCATACTCTTTATCGTATTTATGTAAACTCTCAGTGTTCTGGTTCTTCTACTCAAGCATTTCCAGCTGGGCCAGAGAAAACCTATCCATAAAAAAAATCTCCAATTGAATAGCATGTTCTCAGGGATGCAAATTGAAAATTAAAACCAAAACCAAACCAAAACAAAACCCCCGATACCTATTTTTCTTCAGAGACTTCCAGTAAGTCACTAGTAAAATGTCAGTGATTCCTTCTGGGTTCATTATTTTATGTGAGTACATATATCACAGATTTCTTGTATGGAAAAGAATGACATATATTCCTGGGTACAGCAAATAAGACCTACATCATTGTCACCAGAAGAGAACAGACCAAACACAGGTGTTTGTTCACCATCCTTGTACCTTCCTCATTACAAGCATTGGCAGGGGGCTCCTCGTTAAGCCTCTGACATAAATCAGAGTAGCTCCAAGGCTGTTTTAACCTATGGTGCCAGGCAATAGCCTTTCATAAGCCTCCTTTACCCTGTTTGGTGTTCATTGAAATGCAATGGAACTTAGAACAACCTTTTCCATTTCAGGCAAGGTGTGCCTGGCTGCAGGGGCAAGGTGCATGTATTACCCCCATAAGTGATAAGATGATGGTGATGGGGAGAGAGGGCAATCGTTAGGACATGTTCACAGCAATTCACTGAAACTGGGAAACCTTCCTGTTCTTTTATGCTGCAAAGGGGCTGTATTGCTAATCAGGATCCAGGCCAGGTCTTGTTTGTAGAAGAACAAGGCTTTTGTGATACTGCAAATGTTTGGAACTAATACACAAGCATCCTTCCCCAATAACAAAATTGTTCATTAAGTGGGAATAAAAGCTTAAACAAAAAAGGCAAAAGCAGGCACTTCTGAGAAATGTATCAAAAGTCTTATTACTTTAGAATATGGTTATGATTACCCTGGTATAAATTAAGAGAAACTCCTCTGAAATCAAGGGAGTTTCAAGATAGGGACAAGTAAGAATAGAGCTAGGCCTGTACAGTTTAAAACAAAGTGAATATTGCTCATGTACTGATTGATTCTTGCACACCCTCTGGCGGAGGCCACAGCCAGAAGTCTCTTCACCCTAGTCAGACACAGCCAGGCAAAGAGCAAGCAGAAACCAAAGCTGAACAAATCCAGACCTATCTGCAGCTATTGTACAACTGAGTAACAGGGGACAACAAACTTTGATAGGCAATACTGCCTAATAAGATATTCAGGGATTAAGTCAGTGTTTTACAGACACATGTGTTCATAGGCTAGTTGTTGCTCTGCTTTAATTTTTTTTCTTTGTTATGTTTAATTTATCATACTGGTGCTTTCTAAACTACAACATCTGTAAACAAGGTTGTTTGACCTCCCTCCCATATTACATCCACAAGCAGCACTTCTACTTCATGCTCTAATTTTAGATACCTTAAAGACAAATAAATCTGTGGGGGAGAGAGAGGTAACAAACCCAAACAACAAAAACAAACACCCTTGTCTGACAATATGTGTTCATCTTACATGAATACAAATTTGCCTAGCTGGGAGTAAGGAACTGGCTCCTGGAACTGCAGCTATGCTATGTACAGATTTCTTTATAGGTCAAACCCAATTAAACAAACTACTACTAAATATTTAACAGCTCAGTGCAGTAATTAGTGACAAATAATGGAAATGTAAATTGATAATTGCACAGAAATGTCCTGTTGGAAACATTACACGTTTCTTGCTACTCCTGCTTCTCTCATACTCACTGAATCCTTGATAGGTCTTTTCAGGGATTAAACTGACAAATGAATCTGGATTTTACACACATCTATTCGGTCTGTGATGAAGTTTTCTATGACTTGTGAGAAGGAACCTTCCAAGTGGAACTCTTCTTCTCAAATTTCCATTCTGGGCTCCCCGATTTAAAGCAGAGTAACTGCTAGATCATGAATTGATTTCAAATCTTAAACCAACCGGCAGGTCCAGAATTTAAGCTCCTGTCCACAGGATTCAAAAGGTCACCCAATTAAAATGGGGAAGCACACACAGCTGTGATTTATATGCAAAGGACAACCTTTAAAACAATGATCCTTTCCAGTTTTCCACAGATGCATGTACAAGAATTCCTTTGAACAAAATTACAAGTGAAATTACAAGTTTCTTAATACAGCCTGAAAGAAAAGCGCTGTAACTTGTCTGCACTCTTATTATACGGACAGATACATCCCACACTTCTATCGATCACTGAGTTCACCTCCCTACCTTGTGACATAACGCTGGGTATTGTGCTTACCAGGTGACAAAGGGACAGCCTGGAATCTGGATTCCCTGCACATTGCCAGCTGGTGCGTGGGGCCTTGTACAACAGCACTCAGCACACTGGAGGTTATGGATCAGCCCGAGATTAACTAAAAGTGACTAACACCAGTTTTGCTCACCTAAAAGCCAACCCGGAACCAGCCCAGTTTTAAAATCACCAAACCTGGCTTTTGTACATGAAAATCATATTTGAGAGTTATCCAGCCAGTAAGCATACATACACCCAGTTAAGAGAACATATAAGTGGACTGGTGCATATTTTGAATACCCACATTAGGAACACAAGTGAAAATACATCCCCTCATCTGTGGTATGTCAATTTTAAAATGTGTAGGGAAGAAAAAAGGAAAAACTACAGAGTTCTGCACTCTCTCTTCCTCTTCTAAATGTCCCGAACTCTGTTGCACATTGGTGCATCTTTTTCCTTCAAGACAGTTTGCAAGGAAAGCTAGCTTGAGCAGATTTGATGGTACCAGCCAAAGATTTCTGAGCTGATAAGAAGAGGCCTCCATGGCTTTTGCTCTCTGACTTCCTTCACAACTGGTTACTGTGCCAGCCCATCTTGGACATCTTACAGTCCTTATCCCTACAGCTCTTCAAACGAGGAATAGTGGGAACTGGGAGAGTGCTTATGTGGCAGGCTTGGGGTGTGTGTGAATTACAAATGTACGTGTTGGAAAAGAAAATGACAATTTCTATCCCTTCATAACTGGTAAATAGTTAGACAGTTAAGAACCCTATGTTGAAACGTTTTGTTCTTAGAGCAGCCTCATCTGAGTTCCCTCCTTTTCAGTCCAAGAAACTCCGTGTCACTCCAAGGTGACTTTCAGAGAGACCAGAATGCTATTTTGCCCTTTATAACAAAGTCACTACTTTTCTAAATTTTCTAAGGACACACACTGTAAATCAATAAATCTGGAGCGTTTACTGACATGTGGTACCAGGACAATAAAATTTTATGTTTGTCATTGTGGTTGTTGGTTGTAAAATGCAGAAGTCTGGATTCTCTATTGTCTTCTGTTTTGTTGTCATTTGCATTTGTGTAAAAGAAGAGTGAAATGTGACCACAGCTAAATGGGAGGAATTTTACTCTCACTTTCTCCTGTTTTCAGAACCTATAAAAGGGAGAAGACAGCCAAGTCCAATGCCTGCATTTTAATACTTCCCCTCCCCCAAACAAGAAGTATTACACAAAGAAGCATCCTTTTATGCCCTTTTCCTTCCTCCCCATGAGGGAAGAAGTATCCTCCTACCAAATGTCATTCTTTGAGGCTGGTCATTCTGTTTCCTGTCACACAGCTGGCCAGTGACACGTTGCAAGTCAGACATGTCATTAGATCCTGCCTTGACCCTGCACTGACAGTCGCAGAAATGCCCCCCCTCACCTCTGGGTTTGGCTTGTGATGCCGTGGACACTCCTGACTCCCAGGCTATCTCCTGCTAGGAGATCCAGCCTCATGCAGCTGCTGCTTTCACCCCTTGCTGCCCATGAGGACTGTTTTTTAGTGTGGCAAGCTTCTGATCAAGTGAAAAGAATCACATTTAGGAGGAAAATAACTGGAGACAACACTCATTTGCTGCCTGTGTTTAGTGCCAAGGTGTCTGAAATACAGAACTTTAATTCCTTTACAAAAAGATGTGCTGTAGCTATGGTGAGGCTAATCTATAACCCTCGCAGTCTTACATAATTTGCTACTCCAAGTTAATTTTAATTCATTACAATAAACCCCACCTAATTAAAAGAACTCTTTAAAGCGAAGTATTAGCTTGATCCCAGAAAAAAAAAGCAGAATCTTTGCTATCGGAGGGCGATTCATCATACCACAGTGCACACTTACATAAATTCAAAGGTAAGCTATAAACAAGTACCCACAGCAATAGTGCCATGCATAAAGGGGCAGGCAACAGGAGGCCTGCTTTCTAATCAGCCCTCAAAGGAACCTGCCACACAGAAGTGGCACTTACTCTAATTTAAAGCTCTCACAGTTACTTTACCTTGGCAAAATTTATAAACTAATAACTTTAGTAAACAGACTGGCACTCCAAACAGAAAAACAAAACCAACACAACAGTTCAGGCCTGCAGAGAAAGCAGCTTTCCCAGAAAGGTACTGTCTTCAACAATGAGATAAAACATTTGTTTGGGGGCTACTCTTACAGTCCCTGATGTTCAGTAATAGTTCTGCACCGTCCCATTAGATCTGTACTGTCAGTTCACTGTGGTCTATAGTCTATTGTCCCCACAAATCTTTTCAGCATCTTAAGGCATTTTACACATCTGTATATTTGTGTTCGGGTCAGCTCAACCAAAGAAATACTTCTGGATTTGAAAGAGCCTACTGGGGCTATGGCTTCCCTTAAAAGGTCATTAAATTGTCAGGGCAATCTGCTTTCAAATGTCAGTTTCAAAACATAAATTAATATTTGCAATTAAAGCTCACATTCTTTCTCGTCTCTATTATTTTTGCTTCTCAGTGACTGTTAAAAATTACAAAAATTATGCTGTTCTCCATTCACATACATGAAGAAAAAAAAAGAAACCAGAAAGCAGTAATAAGGGCTAAGCAGAAAATCTCTGTAATACGTGCAGCACAATATTGGAATTTTTTTTGTTATATCCTAAACCACACCACTTTGTAGAAAGTTCCTCTTCAAATCAAAGCAATACTACAGTAAAACAACTGCAGGCAAAATTTCTAAGACACAATGCAGTTTGTGTCAGAAGCTCATCACTTCAGGCTGACCTGTCAAACTATCTCGGGGAACAGGGTAAAAAGGCAAATCTGCAAGTTGGTAAGAAACTTTTGAATGATAAAAAGTATGCATTGCTCACAAACCACAGAACGCTGTGCAGTGTTAACTGAGCTGTAGCGATGCTTACAGCAGATGTCCATCCCTTCCTACTGCTTATAGGCACACCTGCTCGGGCTGTGCTCCTATGACCACTGAGAGGGAGCCAACATTTTTGAAGCTCTAACAGAAGAAACCAAATACATAAAAAAATTGTGCTCAGAAGAGTGATGTGGAATAGAGATCAGAATTTAGTACTATACACAGATACCTGCTATCAGTGATAGAGCTATGTTGTAAATTCGATACGGGTGAAGTCAGCAAGACAACATTTTTGGAGCTTGATAGGCAATTTCTGGCACCTACATTTCCAGGAGATTCTCAACACTGTGCAGAATCCAGCCCCTGCAACCCAACCCACTTCTTTAGAGCACTCAGTATGGTCTCAAGGCGCCTCTTTTTAGGCATTAGGGATTAGGATTGTGGCCACAGGGCTTTTCCAGAAACTTACGCAATTGTCAAGACAGTCTACAGAACTCACCAGAGAATCATTTCTAAGGGTTTTTGAAATCACCACTTTTCATAGATGTATTTCTCTATTAATTTCTGCACAGGAGTCCGATATCTGCAGAGACTTATTCTCTGCTAAATGGTATACGTTTTCAGACTAATTCCTGTACAACTACTGTATACTTTGTAAATCCATGCGGCCTAAACATTTAAATCTTGGGCCACCATAGTCCTCAGCGCATGTTAAAACATTCATAAGGCTGCCCGAACTTATGCCAGCACATAACAGTTCCCATGGGATTGTTATATCAATTAAAAATCCCTCGAATTCATTGGAGTCTGAGACAAGCCTGTGAGGACCAAAAGGGAGTGATACAGAACCAGATAGCAAAATAAACAGGAATTGCTGCGTACTGAGGGAATCCTTGGCTGCTGTCTGACTAAGGTACCTTTTATACTGGCAGGGGATGCAAATTGGAGCCCGAGGATCTGCACTTTCATTTTCAAAGCACTTTCAAACATCAACCACTTCACCTTCACACCATTGCTGCGAGGGAAGTAAATATGTACAGTTCCAGCATCCTCTGTTTTCTGGAGGTGCAAAGAAGCACAGGTCATTTTTACAGGCACAGTCTGTGTTCACGCACAAAAGGGAGCTTTTGACAACCTCCTCCTTCGTGGACAAATGAGTTACCCAAGGCCACCAGGGGAACTGGTGGCAGAACAGGGATTACTGGAGAGATCCTGCTATTCAGCCCGGTGCTATAAGCGCACCCTGCCTCCCCTGCAACACACCGAAGCAACTTGCTGAATTCCAGCCGTACGCTGCTTTGCCGTAGAGGACAGATTACTGCATGTCATCCTCTATAATCTCTCCCTGTAAGAGGGATTCTACATGCTTCCCGGGGACCCCCTCCTCCTTTGCTTGCCCCCACAAATGGTGGCAAGGTTAGAGACAAGTTGTTTTCTCAAGGCTGAGATTAAAAATGGCTCTGTGTTTTGCTAAGCATTCCTCTGAAGCATGGGCAGCGCGTGCGTGTGCGTCTGAAAACCACCCCAATGAAAGGAAGGAATGAGAGATGCTAAACAATGCTGCACAAAGTTGCAGACTGTTCGGCTACAGGCCAGAAAATGAATCCAATTTTTCATTCTGTCATTATAAATATTTCAGTGCAAATGGTACTGATTTTCTGCAACTGTGGTTAAGCAAAGGGCCTCCGAGTGAATATTTAAGGGGGGGGGGGGAAGGAAAGGAAGAAGAAGAGGGAAGGGAAAAAGGAAAAAGAAGAGGGAGGGGGGAAAATTAAGCTTAGCAACCAATTAATTTCAAACTTTCAGTGTAAAAAATTCTGGGAAAAATTCTACAGTGATGCAGCGTGTGACTCAAAGAAGGAGGAAAAAAAACATTTACTCTGCTCTTCTTCTGACAGTTTCTCATAAAATATCTGCAGTCCATCTATCTTTTAGTACTCCAGGCTCCTCTGGAGAGCAGAAAATAGTAGTTTAAAGCTCACTTCAGTGCCAGTCTGCGGGAGATTGCTTTCCACAGGACCCCTGCTGATGGAGGCCTAGGGGAAGAGGCCCAGGAGTTATTCAATCAGTCCAAGGCTCTGGGGCGGCCGGGGCTCCTTTGAGGGCTGATTATAAAGCTGCCCTCCTGTTGCCTGCCTCCGAACAGAACGAAATGAGCAGCCTCTTGCTGAGCAGATTCTGCAAGAAGGAATTTCACCTGTCATGGAGTTTGTCAGAATTTCAGGATTTATCTTGGTGCAAAATTAATAAAATACCAACTAGGATTTCAGCCTGACTACTCAGCTGTGTCATCTCAAAGTGATCTTTCACGTAAGAAAACCTGGACACAGAGCTACTGAAGTCATTCTTGCCCTACTTTTGCTCGGGAGCTTCGGCAGGATGCCATGACTGAATAATAAAACGATTAGAGGTGGATTTCCTGACAATTACACCCAACGTCAAGCACTGGGTGGGTGCTACCGTCTGAACGCGTGACCTTCCACCTTACTTCTGTGGTTCCTAAATCTCCCTGGAATAAGCTAGGAATCTGAAAAAGAAAAAGATCATTTCTGCAGTTTATAACCTAGCAGGTCCCTTATGGCAGCACATCTGTTAAGTTCATACACTGGTATTCCAGGTCTGGATTTGATTTATAAGTTTTAAAGGAATACAAACAACAGACTACATAAGATTACACTCAGTGAAACACTGCAAATTAATATTGCTGTGACAGTCAAGTACATGGTCTTTTAACCATATTCTGAGTCTAATATTGCGGTAAGGTGCCAGGTTGATAAAGCATCATCTCAAACCTCTGTGAACTGAGTTCAGTTCTTTCGCAGCTAGACAGTCTCACCGGTCTTCCAACAGTGCCTTACAGCAATAATAATAATAAAAAATCTTTGTACACTACCTATTTAAGTAAGATCGTGCTAGCTTGTAGCACTTGGTCACATGAATTTCAAGTCTCAGGTAGCATAGAAGAAATTAACTTGCAGCCTGCAAGAGGAGATCAACTTGTAGAAAATAAAATAGTTGTCAACTAAGCCAGCTGATGGGTAAATAAATATTATTCAATTTACAATGCCATTGTTTTAGATCTTGACACGGAGAAACAGAGATCCACTGTACCAAGAAACAGCAAAATACACCCGGATTGGGAACAAAGATGCATTTGCCATCACTAGCTCTTACCCTATATTGTGGCAATTACTATACACTGTTCAAAGCTGTTTGCTGTTTGAGGTAAGAAATTTACCTTTCTGTCTATTTGCTCTTCAGCATTTTCTAACAACAGCTTAAAACAAATGGTAACATATCCCTTTCCTGCCTCCTCACCCTTTAAATGACAATTCAACATTAATACACATCGTAAAGCCACCTTTACCAGGCAGTAGTAGTCTGACAGTTTTAACACCGAGAGATCTCACAGTAAAGAGAGAGAGAAAGCACGCAAGTGAATGCACAGATGGTGGGAGGGGACACAGGGTGCTCTCAGCAGGCTACAGTAGAGATGCATTAACTCCACAGAGGGATAAGGGCTTCCCACCAGTACAGTCATGAATTATAACTGAGCATGGGAGTGAGTTCTTAGTGCCTGTCTCACAGCAAATATACTGTTCCATTTTCCTGCACAATCACCTTTCACCTTTACAAACGGAAAATGCACCACTAATATTTAACAGTATCACAGGTTCTTTATATTACATAGCACATATCTACACACACAAAGTACGAGGGGGAAGCAGAGTATTCACTGACACAGAGTATCCCCAAGCAGATTTACACACCCATGATCAGTGCCTATGTCTAGCAAGTCTGCTGCAAAATGAGACTGTAGCAACACAGATAAACTAAAGCTGCATGTAGAAAGGTATGTAACTCAGCACTATTAGTTCACGAGAAGTGAATCATCTCCTTCTCTCTTCCCTTGTTAATAGGGTGGAGGACCCTCAACTTCAGCTTTGAACACAAAGGAAGCTCAACTTAAAAAAAAAATTGTGATAGCCTGCAAAAATCCACTCTTTTTCCATCCAACATTATATTTCAGCCTCAGTTTGACCAAAGCATGGTGAACCTGACCCCAGTAGCAGGTAGAAAAGCTAAGCCTAAAAGCTGTTCCTCCTGGTTGGGGGTTTGTAATGAACAGCCCCAGTTGTGTAGCCATCTGCATCTGAGTCTTTTTGACTAGTGTTTGGAATGGAGCAATCTAATGATGCTCTTTTTTTTCTTTTTTTCCTCCAAAGAAAAGAGAAAGGAAAAAAAAAAAAAGAAGGAAAGTCACTACTTTTGAGCCAAGAATGCTGTCTACTGGAGTTTCCTGGATGTGTCTCTTTATGAATCACTGACCACACCTTGTTTTCACAAACTATCTGCACCTCCTCCCTAGGGGACTTCATCCCCTCCCCACTTTCCTCCTACTCAATGAACCTATCAATGGAGAAAACTTGTTATTTTAGGCAGCTGAAAATTTGACCAATTTTAAAGGATTCATTTACCATGCCTTTCACTTTCGTTTAAATCCTCAGTGTTCCTGTTCTAAATGACAGCACCGCAAGCACTGCTTTTAAGCACTATTCATCTTGCCTACCACATCTCAGCCTTTCACACAGAAGGCTGCTCTCTCTCTAACAATGGAGCCTTACTCCTTTATAGCTTGAGGGCAGAGACTGTTACTAGCTGTAGACTTGCTGCAAATATCACAATAAAGGATACAAATGTGAATTTCTCTTAAAATACGGGTTCAGCTCTGGAGGTACCTTGCTTTAGAAAACTCTGTAAAGAGCAAACAATATATCTTTCTCCAAAATGCACAGCAGCCACCCAGTTGAAACAGCTTTTCCAAATGATCTAACGTGTCAATGCAATCAGGATGCTTGTGAATTTTATACTTTTCTCCACTTTGGGTCTCTAATCGATAATTTAGCTTCCCTCACACTTAATATACTCAGTCTTGGTTTGGCAGCATGTCTTGTGGAACACAAAAAAACCAAAGAACAAACATCCCCCCTCTCTCCAAATCCCTGGAGCTGGAGCAGATGCAGGACTACCAAGCTAAGCTCTGTGATAGAAGAAGGTAGGGTTCAGACTATACATCTTAAGAGGTGGCAGGTTTGCTGCTACCAAGCCCCTCTACCTACGCTTTGGTATACCAAAACCATGGAGGGGTGAGGATGCTGGCGTATGCGGGGACCACAGCAACCTTCTGCCAGTGCTGTGGAGGGAAGAGGGGGCAGACCTCGAGCGGCAAACTTTCAGTGATAATGTTGTGCCACCACTCACTGGGAAACCGCAGGACCAGAGGAGAGTGGAGCCAGGAAATGAGGAGGTTATTCGTGGGAATGGAGTGAGGAGGCCCAGCAGTGGGGGTGGGGGGAAGGGAGGCAGATTTGCAGAACTGGCCATGAAGCTCCTCAGTACACCATAGCTGGATGGTTCATAAAGTCACACTGACGGCAGTCCCGGAGATGGCCATCTGTTGTCAGCTCTGGGCCAGATGAAAGATAATATAACGGCAGCTACTGGTAGCTAACAGCAGGGCAGTTGTAGGAAGGAATGTGTCCTAGAATGAAGAAGTGGTGCTTCCTGTTGAGCACAGAAAATCAGTCATTGATATCAACTACATTAGCAAGAAATTAATGGATAGACAAGTAAGAGAACTGAATTGATCTACCAGGGAAATTATTCAAATGCAAACAGAGTGCTTATTTCTTCTGCTTACTCCAGGTGTACGAGCCAACTGATCTGACTAATGGCAAGGTGTAGGCTGAAACGTTCAGGGCACAGATGATAAAAACTCATTTTCTGCAAAGGGCAGAATTCCATTTCTAATTATTATTTGTGGGTCAGGGAATACATTTACTGCTTCCCCTGCCCTCAACCTACAACAGGACTCCCTGATGTTCACAGAGGTTTCTAAAAGGACTGAGGGTAGAAATTGGCCTTTATGTAATAACTGCACTTCCCCTTATTATTACCATGATTTATTTTTATAAGTTCCTTTATTATCAGCATCACTCAGCAGAAAAATGTTTGCCTTCCCAAGCACTATTACTTTTATCTTGTTTCTTTCTTTGCCCCATACTCTCCTTTCTACTTCTCTTCTACTCCTTTGCCTTTAGTTCCCTTCTTCTGCCTTTTTGTGCATTTTTCTTTCTGCAGCAACTTCTGAATTGCTTCTTTAGGCTGAAATCTCACACACCTCGCTGTTCCTTTTGCTAAAAATCAGAAATCATGATGTTAATGTTGACACGTAACATCACTGATATGTTTCAGAGTCAACACTTAAACAGACAAAGGAACAGTGAAGCTTATCTTCTGATTGCCGTGGTTTCATGCTGCCTTCAGACTGGAGACAACAAACTTCACGCAACGTATTTGCACAACAGAGTCTTTGCAGTCATAAGGATTATGAACTATACTATATTACCTGATTCTGCAGAATCTATTTCATGTTGACCATACGAGGCAATACGGAGAACAGATCCAAAGTATGGGTTAATCTTTTTTGTTGCTACTGATTTTTTTAAAAATAGATACCTCTATTTTACAAAAAGAATCCAGGCATACAAGAGGATAAACAGGAAGGAGTAGGCAAAATAGGGACATATATTCAAGCACATACACATCTGCGTATGACTCTATCCCTCTTGAAAGAGAATATACATTTTTGCTTATTTTTGTGTGAGTACTTCATGGGTGTAGCTCAGTACTTATTTTGGACAGTATATTTAGCTTCCAATCCTCTGCTATTTTACTGTTGCATAAGTCTGAATTTCTTTTCAAGATTAAAGTGGTTTATTTAAAGGCAACATTCATCACTTAACTGCTACATTGTCTTTGTCAATTAATTCTGTAATTTCATCAATAATATCACTCAAGCATCTGAAAAAACAAACCCATAATTGTGATTCAATTGCTCCAGAAATTTAAGGAACGTTCTCTCAGGGAATGTATAAGGGATGCTGCAAAACCAGGACACCTGCTTATTTACAGCAAAAAGTGCAGAAAGTTTCACAGGCTGACTGTTGCATGTAGAGTTACAAGTATATGGAGTATGGGGAGACAAGTAAGAACCGTTTATACTAAGCCCATCTTTTCAAGCACTATTTACTGAAATCAAAATGGTCCCTGAAACACTGTCACTTTGGGCTTGGTGGGCTCTGGAGTGTGCTATAAATATTCATGAACTAACCAAGTACCCACAGGGAGTGTTTACATTTGAATTGGCCAATCAAAGGCGGGTGAACTCACAAGCTCCAAACCTGGAAATTTCTTACTTAGAAAATAATTACTGCATGAAAACCTAATATGGCCATAACACCCCTCAGTCCCCAGGAGGGAAGGGGCACTGGAAGGGAATTCAAAGGGGTTTTTTTTGGTATTTAAACTCTGTTTGACATTGAAGCAAAAGACTTGCAGGGGAAACACTTTGAAAGTATGTCCTTAAAGAGCTGGTGCATGAGTGCCTCCACCATGCTTCTCTTGATTGCCTTTTTGAGAAAATTTGCAAAGAAAATAATTCTCCCTTCTAGGGAAAGAAGCCTCAAGTCTCAGAAACACAAATCTGAAATTTTTAAATCTTGGAAGACATGGAAAAATATTAGTGTGCATACTGGTGCACACTAATATCCATATTTCTATCTGAAACAGAAAGCACAGTAAGGGTTCAGGAAAAAAAGCACTCAAACTAGTAACACTTGCAATGCATGCAGCTCTATCTAGTTCCCTCAAAACATAAGCATTAATTACAATCCAAGTGTCTCTAGCACACATATTATTATCATCCTCACTCACGGGATAGAGAGCATGCATGGCTAAGTGGAGCACATTAGTACTTGACCTCGCCACTGAATCCAGCTCTCCTGACTCCTAGGCATTTGCTCTGACAAAAGCAACCTGACTGCCTGCTAAAGACTAAGGCCAACATTACTGAATGTGGCACCTGTATTTAGGCATCAAAAGTGTTTTGCTGAAACCATAAACGAGGCTACAGCTGCTCAGCACCTATGCTTTTATCAAGGTTCCTAACTTCAGGCATTTATGACCTGATTTCCTGATGTACTCAGCACCAGCATCTTGCACTGGCCTTAACTGCAGCTGGAGGTGCTCAGCACCCTCCCAGAAATAGGCCATTGAGTTTGAAAGTGTTGGCCTAAAGCTTTGATTGTTAATTGGATTTCAGGTAGGCTTCTTTTTAAGAAGAGCTGACAGAGTTATTCCCTGCTGGCTCCTGGCCTTTGGGGCCTAGAAAGCCAGCATCTATGTTCTACTGCTCACCCTAAGAGTTTGGGGACCTAGAAATGCCAGAACTAATCTCCAATTTCACTTAAAAAAATGTTTTGAGGCCTTTCTTTGTGAAGAAAACATCATTGAAAATCTAACTTCACCTGCAGGTTTGAAAGTTTTGTCCCTGTTTTTGTGTAAAGAGTATAAATTATTCATGGTCTCCCCTGCTGTCATGGAAGGCTCGCCGTTGGGACCTACATGATACACAGGCTCAACTACTGTTGGGGCCTTGGCAAAACAATCCTATATGGAGGTAGCGGTGCCACTGCTGCTGTGGCTGATATTCTCACACCGGTCTCTTTCCCAGCTGGCCCCAGAAGGCCTCTGCCACAAAGGAGACAACGCTAGCCCAGGTTAATTAGCAGTTTTCTCCAGCTGACCCCCAAATGAGAGAATATAGTGTGTGAATCCCAGCTCTGCTACTGTCTCCACTGAAGCTCTCAGTCAAGTCTTTTAGTTCTTGAAATAGCCTAGAGCTTGCTTAATTCTGCTCCGGCTCAGGTCAAGGGTATTTTAAAGGCCGTTTTAAAAAGTTGAGATCTGTGGGAGCATTTTACAATGCAGAGATCTTTGGAAAGTCTAATCCTTAAAGAAATGAGGAGGAAACTGGAAGGTTAGTTTCAACAGTGCTAACCTTGGAACATGAAAATGTTAAAACTGGACATCCAGAGAGGGACACAGAAAAAACTTTTGGAGGCTCTTCTATGCTGCCTCTGCCCCGCTCTGCTTCAGCTGCTTGCACCGGGAGCTGACAATGTTCTCCTGCTGTTCAAAGCGACATGAGTAACATCTGCTATGAGTGCTTCATTCTTTCTTTCATCCTTTCCCTCGGGAAGGAACTGTGTATTTCATTTTGGAAGAGCTCTGTTGTTGTGGATTGGGGTTTTGGGGAAGGTTTAGAAATCTGCATGCAGGTACATGTTTATAAGAGAGAAGGGAGCCCTTGGCACCTCTAGGTGCCCCCTACTCTTGAAAGCGTAAGTTGAGGACATTCATGGTAATACTTAACTGCTGTGGAATTCTGTTCCACACTCCCAGGCCAGTCTGTGAGAAAGTTCTAGCTCCTGTGCAAACAAGCTTCAGCTCTTTGATAAAAGCACTCACAAAGCAGGGCTGTCAACTACCGCTATGTTACCAAATGGGAAGAACTTCTCAGGGGATCTCTTGAGATGTACTGGACCCAGTCCACCAAGAATATTAAGAACTGAGTCTTAGAGCACAACTGGACAAACATGTAGGAAGGCAGTGTAGATAGACAGCAAGAGAGCAGGCTGAATATGCTCCTGGTCTCCTTTGCTACTGAGGAACAGTGCTGCAGCTCTCTGTATTAGCTGGAACGTCCTACAGGCTGATGGCTTCATGCCCAGGTATTCTGAACTGATGGAGTCCAGACGGGAAGCAGCAAGGGCGTGAATCACCGAGGCCAGGTCCCTTTTGAACAGGATGGGAAGCAACCGCTGATCCAATTATTTCTTGCCCTAGTTTTCATGTATGTAAAGTGGGGACACTTAACTACCCCAGGGGCAACTAATCATTAGTCACAAAATGTTAAGTAAATGCTCTAATTCACCAAAAAGAGATATAATTTTTGTACTGGGCAAAATGACCCCGAGAGGTCATGTAATCTTGGCTAGTATCATATTCAGAAGTAACTATCATAACTGATAAAACACTGACAAAACCTGTACAATTATTCAGCAGTTCTACTGGACATTGGAACCTCTCTAACCCAGCAACATCTAAAAAACAATCTAAAACTAATCCATTCACTCTGGGTAACGCCCCACAAGAGTGTCTCATTCCTCCCCACAAACACCACGATATGTTGTGTTAACTACGGAAGTAACGCTAGGACTGGAAACACAAAAGGAATGGCTACTTCTCATCAGGGACAAGGGAAGCACAAACACCCATCCCAACACCTAAGCCTCAGTCCAAAGACTAAGACAAAAGAAACAGGCACTGGAAATAGCATGAGGACAAGAAAGGGAAGTTTTAATAGGCACAAATTACCATAATTTAATGAAAATTCAGTTAAGTTAAACTAATGAGAAGTTTCCTTACTTCCTTATCAATTAAAAGTTCAGTATTATGGATGATGGATGGAGAAGACTGTACAGAGGGAACAGTATGGTCATACTCCAGGTGTTCAGTTAGAAGAGTTTCAACTTTTGGGAGACATCTAGGCACCCTATAAATACACCTACCTTGCAGCTTCCTTATCTGATACCTAGACGGGACGTATTTCTGATTTTAAAGATTGTTACAAGCCTATTTCTGAAAAGCCCTTATTGTATTAAGCATGTCTTATTAAAAGCTTTCCATTCTAAAGAATAAACATTTTTAGGGACATATTTTAACTCCATTTCAGAAGCATAAGTATACCACATAGCCTTTTGAACACGTAAGTATGAAAATTCACAACTTGGAACACTCTTAAAACATACACTTGTAACTGTTACGGAAGGTTTCCACTTGCTTCCTTTCTACGGAGGTACTATCTCCAAACATTTACAGCTGGTTCAATAGCTATGGACCACAAATCCATTTAAAGGAAGTGTCAAAGGTGGGAGAAGGGCAAGCTATGGAGATGATCTTACAACAAAGAGCAAATTCCTGTAAAATCTTGTTATTTCAACTTAAAGGTTGAATAATACACTGCAGGTTTGATTTTCAGGACTGGTCGTTTACTCTCTGTTCTCACCAGAATGCGGTCCTATGCGATTGTCTTGCATTCCTAAGAGGGGTCTGGAGTGAAATCATGGAAACCTCTTCAGAGGTGGTGTTTTCCATTGAGAAGATTGGTAATGAAGGGAGAGTAACTTCCTCAAGGTGAGATGAACACAGTATGTGGGGATTCTTATGCTCTGTAGCTTACTCTTCCTGGAACAGGAGTGAGTAAATGCTAAGCAAAGAATCGCTCTGGGCCAAACACCAAGTTAGGCATCATTATAATGCATTTATTTTATATATCTCTGAATTCATTCCCTTTAATTACCAGCTGTACTATGTGTGTGGATAGGGCTTCTACGCTATTATGTTCTGCTCTGCTCTACCTTATTCATGTTCTTACTCTACCCTACAGCCATGGAGCGCTGTCCGTGGCTTCTAATCTGAGATGATTAGCATCTCTCATGCATGGGAGATGCACTTTAGATGCATGTTTAAATTAAAAGTAAGGAACCGTTCCTGATAGGGGCAATAAATACAGTTACGCTGCAAGCCCCAACACAAACCATGGTAATGTGAAAGGATAGAGAACATAACCTGGAGGCTAGTTGCCAAAGATTTCACTACTTCAGCTGGTAGACAGCCTGAACAAAGCGATGCCTCCTAGGATAGGTTTTAAATGAGAGTGGGCTCGAGATCAACGTATTTTCAGCAAAAGCAGACTCCAAGGTCAGTACCTACTGCTCTGCCTAAGTGCTTTGCTGCCCTTTCACCAGCCTGGGTAGGCAACTGAAGGTTAAGAGCAGAAAGCTAGCGCTCCCAACAAATAAATGCAAATGGCATGATGGTACAGCATTTTTTTAAACATAATGCATTCTCAACTGAGGTGGGGCTACCGAAGTTAATTAAAATAATAAACATAATGAATTAAGTGAATAAGAAAATGAATACCTTTTCCTTTTTGCAAGTGCAGATAAGCCAGAGAGAGGCTGTCTCTAAGGTTATGGAGATGTGGTCTATCAAGAGCCTTCTGCAGCATGGAACGACCAACACACTGATTGTCACCTAGCCAATGTAGACCACAATTTTTCTCTCTGTAGCAACATCCTTTTGTGCCCTTCACTAGAAAACCAGGTGCCTCAGTTACGCTGAAGTTTTTATGAACTAGGCTTAGATGAAGAGAGCAAAATCTTGCCCTCAGTCTTGGGCAGGGATGAATTTTGAGTGGAAAAACGTGTAGAAAAACAATAAAAAAGCTGAAGGCAGCTGCTTGGAACTCCATGTATTTTGAAATGAAAGTGTATTTGAGGGGGGACAGACTAGTGAGGAGGTGAGCGTACACATCACAACTACACCTGGATCTCTGTATATTTTGTATCTTCAGAATTCAGTTACCTATTTTGCCTTTTTAAAATCCAGTCTGAATCCTGCTGTTAAAACTAATTTCTATCCTCTTGTTCCTGTTTCTTTCTCTTCATAATTGTCTTTTGCATACCTGCACCTTCTCTCTTCCTGAGTTTTTTTGTTTTGTTTTGTTTTGTTTTTTTCCCTTTTGGTCTTTCTTCCCTAACAATCTCTCCCTTCTCTTTCCAGAAACTGCTGATGTCCCTACTTCTCCATACTTCCTCATTTTGATTAATCAGTGATGAACAACAGAATTTGTGAAAATCAGCAAGCCAAAAATATCTAAATATTTTTTCCAGAAAAAGCAGTTTCATCTTATTGGAAACACTTTGCATAAAACCCAACAAGTATTTTGACCAAAAAAATCAAAGAAAAGGATTCCACAAAAACCATGTTGTGAAAGAAACACATACAACAAAATTAGTTTCTGACCTCTCCTCATTCCACTCAGTTTCTCCTTTATTTTTCCCAGAAGTCCAATAACATTCTACACAACTCAGACCATTTTCTGACTTCAAAACTCAATCTTGACTCTTTCTGTCCATCACTATGTATGAGTGTCTTTTTCCCTAAACGTCCAACTCTTTATTTTCTTTTCCTTGTCCTCCTCTGCCATTCTGGGTCAGAGCTTGCATGCAATACCTGGTACGGACAGTAAACAAAACAGATTTAATCTATTAAAAATAGGAGAGAGATACAGCACAGGCACCTAGGAGCGTTACCGGTATGGTACTGCAGGTACTACAGGAGCTCTCATGACCTAGGGGTCCACCAAGAAAGAGGTAGGGAAGGCTATCAGAAAGGCTTTATTCCATATGGTTTTCATGCAGAAAGAAATTAGGAAAGAAAAAATGCAGTGCAATCGATATAAATACTAATCTCTCACACAATGAATTCAAGCATGGTTTAAATGCTCTGATGTATTTTTTCTCAAAAGAAGTATTCCATATCATCATGCCAAACATTAATATCAAGTTTTCAGTGTGTAAAACTTTCAGTAAGTGAAATACTAAACGGGCATACATGTGCACATGCTTCACTAGCCTTTTTCCTCTGTTGATGAGATGAAAACCAGCTCTCGTCCAAAGGAAAATTAATTGTGGATACCTCAGTCAAAGGACTTAGAGATGGGGGCCCATGCTCTAAAAAACTACTGTAAAACCTTAAGTGCTGAAAAATCTTTTAATTTCAAATAAATACCACATGGTGGACAGTGTAGGAAAGGCCTTACTGTACAAATACTTCTCCTTGTTCCACCCTATAGACCATCAGAGATCCTGAAATTTTTTCCTCTGTCAACCTATCTTAATACTTCAATATGAACTAAAATAATTTAGAAACAATCTTCTGCTGCTGTCTCAAAAGTGTAAAAGCACATCAGGGATAATACACCACCACTTCTCACTGTAAGACAAGCAGTGCAGAATGTTAATATATAGTAAATAATCCCTTCATCCAAAATTGGTTTTAGATCTTGTTCAACATTTATTTCTTCCTCTCTGACCTTTTGTTTACCATTAGTAAACAGTATCATCAGAAGTCTGACAACAGCACACAAGAAGACAGTGTACCATTCATTTGAACCTATTTTTTTCTTTTCCCCACCAAATCAGTATTTATGGGAAATGGCCAGCAGGTAAACCAAGAAAAATTCTATCTACTTCCCCCCTCCTCCCATCCCTACACTCCTACTTCAGTGCTTAGCTTTTCACATTTAGAGACAAAAGAATACACTTATTTTTCATTTCACCGCTTGAGTAAGTGTTTTATGGACATCAAACAGAGAAATAGGATGCGAGTTTCTCTCTCCTCAAGAATATCTTGAGCTGCAACAACCTACAGTGCAAGAATCCAAAGGTAGCTCTGGAAATTCAGGTCTGTACCAGATGGCTTTCTGCCAGCACCTTTTTGAAGCAGCATAGGTTGAATCACCTGCAATTTCTCTTGTCCTTCCCTCATTCCCATCCTGATGATGAGCAAGTATCAGAGAAAGTCATGGCAAGTAAAGCTTTCAACTCAGCTATCAAATACATAAGGCTGTTATAACCCCCAGGTAACAAGTGTGGTACCTGCAGCTCTGTTTGGAAGAAGAACTTCTGTGGACACTGTGTACAGTCATAGATCTTGTCCTCTTGTCCATGGGCTGAGAAAATATGCTGCTGCAACTTGTTTGCTTGGACAAACACTGGAATATTAGACAAACAACAAGCTTTTCATTATTTCATACTGGAAGTGAAGAGTTTTTTATAAACAATTTCCCATTAACACTCAGCAATTCCAAGAGGTAAAATTAGGCTGGTGCACTCTGATTTCACATTACACTGTTGCTATAATGGGTACCAACAAACATTATTTATCTACAGTGTGATCATTCTCCTAAAATGAATGAATTGAAACAGATGCCTTGTTTAAAAAAAATACAGAGAAAAAAAAAAGACCTTAATTGGACAACCAATGAAGATTTCAAATTTAAAGAATTTAAAAATGTCATTTCTCTTCAGAATTATTTCTTCATGCTTACTGCACTCTGATGGAACACACACAAAACTTATTTCCTAGCAACCAACAGGTTTGGAAAGCATAGATGCCAAAGTCCTGTTTACTCTGTGTGCCTAAAGTTAAAGCTAACAAACAGCTCTGTATTTAAATGTGTTAATGCTAAAAATTATATCCCACAGCTACACTGGGGCAATGTCTATAAATGTGAAACAGAACTGCAGGTAAATTCTCTTTGGATACTTTAAGATCAACTCTGCCTACACACTGAATGCAAGGGTTTCAATAATATAAACATGTTCAATTTTAATGACTACAAAACAAGGCCCTAAGACTATGTAACAGTTTACCTAGGAGACATACTATTAATAATTAAATTGTATATGCCAGAGGCAGTGTTTGGGTTGGCAGCACTGACTTCTGATGGATGCCTGGTGCACTGTGACCTAAAAAAGTTTGCATCTACAATATTAATCTGTATAGGCAGGGAAAGGATTTATTAAAGATGCTGGCATTTGACTTTGATTCCACTCCTAATCATTAAAATTATTCTAATTGCAAGGCAACAAAAACCATCAGAATATTGTTCTTCTGAGTCATACATTTTAATCACATTTCTCATTACCCTGGAAAAAAAAAAAGATCAGATTCCATTTTCCATATAAAACTTATATTGGTGATTTTTACTTCTTGTTAATATTCTAGCAAGACATGCTGAAATAATTTAATGGCATATTGCTAATAAAACACCATTGTTTATGATTAATGCTCAGTGTCTATTTACCCCATCAGCAAAAAGGAAAAAGTGTTTCACACAGATTGGAATCGACTTATCTCCATGCTCTTTAACACATTTTACAAGGCTGCTGGCTCAAACATTAAAGGATTAGTTTTATCAGGGATCTTGCTCACAAGGAGAACTGTCAGTGGGTACTCCTTACATATGCACGTTTTTATATTTCTGTTACAACTCCCCCAAACCTGGAAATTGAAGACCCATGGCATTAATGCTAAGAAAAGATCACGTCATAATGTGTACACAAAGGCCAGGGCAAAAAATTAGTATAATCAGTAATGAAACTGAAAAAAACAAAAAAAGCCTAACTGAAAGAATTACTGAACACAGACGCCTAACAGGCAAACTGTTTACGGCAGTACTATCCATGCTCAGACATTACTATGACAAGCTGTGCAGTGAAGATGAACTATGTATTTTTTTAATTTTATAACCCACAGAAATGTGTGAAACCTGAACACAGTGAGGTAATAATCATCACCAGCCACTGTATCTGAGAGATGAAAAATTCAAATTTAATTTTCCTCTGTAGTGTGCACTTAGGTTTTATTGGGAGGGGAGCTGCCAAACAAAGAGAAGTAAAATCAAAGTATTAAAGGGTCTATTTGCCTATCAATGAAAATCCTTCTCTCCCATTAATGGAGAACAGAAACCTTGAATGGCTTCCAGAATTAGCATGCCATTGATACGAGAATACCCAAACTGTGTTTTGTCATGTTTGTGATTATCTTTGATTTCCAACTTGTAAAGCAAAATTGGGCATGTAAGCTACATATTAACGCTTATGTTTTAGGTTATCATTTTATGAAATGTTCTATTAAGAAGTCCTTAAAAAAACTCACAACAACTCTGTAGGCATCCTTTTAATGTGTTTTCATTTCCAACAACAGCATTTTTCTGTTCCTCATTATGGCCCAAACACTGCAGTGCTTAGCCCTACTGGGTCAAGTTATTTTCTCACTTGGGTTTTACTACTGAATAACACCACTGACTTGGGGAGGATTATTCCACACTTGGACTTGTGTCAGGGGAGAGCAGAACTTGACTTGTGGCAAGACAGCATAGTTTGCTTTCTAAAGCACATTACAAGGGTGTTTCTTCTCACCACAAGCCAACAAACACACGCAGGCGGGCTTTCTTACCCGATCAGAGGCGAATGTTGCCGCACAGGCTATACCTAGCAGCCCTTGCCTGTGGGGCCAAGTTCTGCTCTGAGTTACATCGTTTTAGATGAAAAATCTGTAGCTTTAAAGCACAAATTTATGGGCAGTTTTAACCTCAGCAAGTTTGGAACGTGAAGGTAATGAACATGATACTGTGGAAGGTAACAGACAATCACTTCTGTAATTATAAAACCCTCAAACTTCCGATAGAAGAGCCTGACCTTCCAAAGAGCTCAGCTTTCTAAACGATTTCTGATCAATATTACTAATGAGCACAAATGTAACGTTCCTTCCTAAAACTGACCTAAAGGCAGCACATGACACAGTTGTCAGTGGAGTTCTGCAAGCGCAAGCTAAGGACATGACTGGGACAAGCAGTGATGGCCCCCTACCTGTAAAGCACACCGGACATTTGAAGGTGCCCCCCATGCCTTCAAAGCTGTGCTCTATCAGGTGGCACTGAAGTTTGGCAGGAGAGTCGAACGTCTGATTGCAGAGTTTGCATTCATGGTTCAGTCCTTCATCTGCAGGAGAAATCAAAGGAAAAGTGACATTCACCACAGCCCTTACCAAAGAGCAAGTCCAACACGCTCACCGCAGGGGGGTTGGACTAGATGACCTTTGATGGACCCTTCCAACCCAAGGCATTCTATGGTTCTATGATCTATGAACCGAAGAGACTTTTTGTTTTCCTAAGCTCAGGAAACCGGATGCCCCTCAGCACCTACAGCTGCTGAAGTGTTCTCTTGCCTGGAAGGTTTCAGAACGTACAAAGCTTAACTGGGCATTAAAAGCACAGATTTTCCACATACAATTAGCACTGAACAGGAATGCAGAGATAAGACTTCAGTAGGAAATGATGAGTAGGACCTGAAACATCATCTCTTAGCAGAGCCATCCGATCACGACCGAGTACTTATGTAAAACAGCGCGTGAGGAATTTAATGCTGATCACACACCATCCCACCTACCACAGGTAAGAACTGCGAACGCACGCATTTTTGGCACTCTGGGTGACGTGGAGTTTCCCATAACCGGTGTGAGAGGGGAGGGTAGTTTATACCCTCACATCACTCCTGCTCCACGTTGCCAGTGCCAGGGGGACACGCGAAACGTTTTGCAAGCCGCGGGATTTCCCAGCTCCCCTTCTGACAATCCCAGATTTTCTTCCCTTTATTTGCATTTCTCCTCTCAACAGCTCAGAAAAGTCCCCGTGCGCCTCCTGACGCAGCCTTCCCGTCAATGTCCTGCGGCTTTAAAACCCTTCCCACTCCCTGCTGCTTGTTCCTCCGCTTCCTCCCATTGTCCTCCGAAGGCCGGCTGGTGCCTGGCACCAGGTTCCCTTCCTGAGGGTGCTGCAGGATTCATCCACTTCGCCATGAGGGCAGTCAACGGCTGTCCTACTTAGAAACAGTTGCTAGGTAAGAAGTGGCTTCCAGCCCTGCTGCAGAGGCCTCAATTCCCACAGCGCCGCTTAGAAAAGGTCCTTCTGTATGTCACCGGTGTGCTACACGAGTAGCATTGATCTCGCAGGTAAATACTGTATCTGATTATTAAAAATCAAGCGGGAATAAAACGCCTGGCGACTGGCGCAGCTCCCTACCTTTTCTCAGGCGAAAAGGAGTGATTTAGGAGAGCGCCCTGCCCACCCCGAACACCTGAATGCCACGCTGCCTACCTCCTGCCGAACAGAGCGCTGCCTGCAGTGATTAGTGACTGTAATGACGGACGTTTGCGGTTGGCAGCTGCCGTAGACCGTGAGAGCAGAGACAATGTTTTGTACTCCACACAACAAACCTCCCCACCAACGTAAAGAAAACACGACGTGGTGCTTGTGTAGTTCTGTGTGGGCACACGCCCTCTCAAAATGATCCTTAGTAACATACCAGAACTGAAAAAATTTCAGTGGTAGCCATTAGCTTTCCCTTCTCGTTAGTCTGAAAGGTAAATTTAGCCTTCATGTAAGTTGTGGCATCTTCAGCAAAAGGTGGGAATTTGTGGGCTTTAGACAGTGCAAGCTAAGCCAGGTGGTGGTGGCCGTTCTGCAGGTGGGACTACTGAAAACTATCGCTGTGTGGTTTTCTACGAGGTGTCAGAGCTCTTTATAATGAGAAGGTAAGGGGCAGACGAAAACCAACAAGCCAAAAGATTTACACAGGGGGTGTCTCCTTTGGAGTAAACAGATAAAAATACAGTGACTACAAAAATTTCTACCCTGACAACAGTCTGTAACTGGGGAGCTCTTTCTTCACTGAACACCTAGCTCTCATAATGTTCATACATACGGCACCTCCATTGCCTTTCATCGCAAGACTGTTTTTTTCACGTAGCGACTGTGAGACGAATGTAGGATCCCGTTGTGGCTCTTTAAAATGGACATATTGGCATGTGGCCATTTTTTTAACTCTCCTGTCTTTCTGTCAATCTTAGTGCAACAGAGTGATGCCATGGTTATAGACAAACATGGCCGAGCATCGCCTGTGCGCTCACACGGCAAACCGCCGGCTTCCCTTTACCCTCTACCCAGTCCTTCATTAAACCAGTGTTCAATGTTCCTGCCTACCTCCACACGCCGAAGAGCTATCGGAGGGGTGTGAAACGGCAGGCCTGCTCTGGGAGTCAGCTGAAAAAGGTCAGTGGTCCCAGCAATCCCGTGCCCACAGACTATTGCCACTGAGGTGCCTGTCTGTTACCCACATCAGACAGAAGAACTTTGCTGCTTTTGACTCCCAGATTGCCTGACCGGGCACCAATTTATAGCTGGATCCGCTGAGGACAGCTGTCAGCACAAACTCAGGCAAAGGCTCAGGTCAATCTCAGCTGTTTTGCTGGAAAGCCTAGAATATCGAGGCAGCAGAGCACAGGCTGCTGAGGTACACGTCCCATCCAGCCAGGCACACTGGCAGTCAGGTACCGCTGGCTGAACATACTCTGTGCAAAAGACTCCTGGGGCAGATTAGAGGTAGGCTACACCTTCTCATCAGGTAGGTGACATCTTTCGTAGCTCTTCATAGATAAATTAGCAACCATTTATCAAATATATGCTAAGTGCTGCCTTTGCAGGGAAAATCTTAGTAATTCTCGAGAGTTGCCTGGGATGTGGAGTTTTCCACCATCACTGACAAACCCTTTTACTGTGTTCTGCTTTTGCTACTGCTGAGAGAAGACAAGTATGGCCCGCACAAGCACCGTCAAGCGGAGCATGAGGGAAAAGAACCTGGCACGCAGCAGCCTGTACATCTAAGAGAGACGGCTGCATCCTGCAAGGCAGGCTGTATGCTGTGCTCTCCCAACAGGCAGCAGCCCACAGCTGTGGGCAAAGCTGCAGAACAGCATACTGAAAAGAGGAGAAAGTCTGAACAAACCATATATAAATGCCCCTTCTTTCCTGAACTTGCAAATCATTTACAAGGAATGTACAGACTGCTGCATGTGATCAGATCATTTCTCCTACACCCAGATCCTCGCCATGGTCATTACCAAACAGTTCTGAAGACAGTGCAAGTCCCCACAAAGGGTAATTATGAGCTAGAAAGCCTGTACGGTGAAGTTTCTTCATCAAACTGTTTGTGCTGATACACACAGTCAAAGCAATTAGGACAAAGGGAGCTCCATCTCAGGATCTTCCACATGTCAAGGTGAAGATAATCGATGCCAATTCTCAAATCACAGAGTTACTGTTGGCAAAGTGTAAATGAACCACGGTAATCATTCTCGAGCATGGGAACACTGAACAGGGAGTTCTTCAAACATTCCAAGGGAAAAAGACTTCCTAAAAAGAAGTATTTTTATATGAAGCTACAGAAGACAGAGAAGGCTTTTTCATCTTTCCATTACCCTGGCTAATGAGGAAAAACTAGGAAGAAAGGCATGCACTGCTGATGCTGAAGCAAAACTAATTTTAGTTACACAGTATCTGTACTTGTTCAAGAAGAACTGAACCCCATTAAATTTGATCCTATTGTATTTCCCATATCCCTCAGATCCGAGGCGATCTCCTGGTCACAGACATCAAACCCACTTTGATTACTGTATGTTGCAAATCCGATTTTCCTAAAGGCTTATAAACAGGGTTTGAAAAATCCCCTCACCCACTCGCCTGGGGCAGATAGGAAACTTCCCCAGGCAAGAGACATCAATTTGTGCAAAATCTAAGCTTTCTCTTAAAAATAAAATATTTTTAGTCTCCTAGTTCTAAAGACCGCATTTAAAATATGACTACATTTGTGTAACTAATAGAATAATTTTTTTTCCTAAGTTCCACTGTTCAGGGAGTTATAAACCCCTCCCCTCACACTATTTTTCACCCATTTTGTGCACACCACCCGCTCTGCGCTACATCCTCAGAACAAAGGTCAAGATTCCAGTCCTTTAATTCAAGAATGTGAGACCAGCATGATTTAAATTTAAGGGACACAGATAAGGTTACAGTATTGGCAGAAGAGCTAGGGGTGCTGGGTTCTGTTCCAAGCTCCGACACTGACTTACTCTTATCACCTTGGGCATGACAGTATGGCCTGTGTTTCTCAGACTACCTACCTTTAAAGAAAAGGTGTTAATTTTTAATTTCTACTTCAATAGGCTGACCTAATTAGTATCCCTTAAGACTTTTAATACAACTGGGACAGCGGAGCTGGAGGAGAGTCCAGGACTATCTACCATACACAGAAGACCCAGAATCATTGCCACCTGCGTTTGAAAAGGTTTAAGATAACATGTTCGGGCACACAACTGCCTGCTTGTTTGGGTCACACAGCACTGCAGAAGGATGAGGAAACAAGACTTTACCCCTGTGCTCTGCTCTCCATAGAGAATTTAAAAGCACAGCCAGCATTTTATCTCCCACTGGCATGAAAAGAGCCAGGGTGTGGCAGCTCTTGCAAAGGTGCCAGATGTGGAAAGGGGATGCAAAAGGCTCTGTTTACACCCTGGCCCCTGTCTAGCTCTTCATGTTTAGCGAACAATTTGATAGGGTGCTATGGAAGTGCAAAGTATGATATCATTAATAAATAAAGGGCCGGTGAAATGTCACATTTTCAGTTCCCATTTGGGATAAATCTGAAATGGAATGGAGCGTCAGATACAGTCCAAGAGGCTCTCCTTTGCTGCAGAACAGAGCTACTGCTCTTTGCTCTTACTCAGGAAAAAAAAAAAAGAAAAAAAGAAAAAAGAAAAAAGAAAAAAAAGTGCTGAACAGCTTTAAAAAATTCAATCAAAATAATCTGCTCTTTGGAAAGGTGGCGGCTGACAGTAATTGGAAAATACTGTCTGACTCATTTATTAAAGTGAGATTCAGAGTCAATTGATTTAATAACCATTAGAATATTCTATTAAGGATATAATAGGTTGGCACAGCCCTATTTTTTATTAGGAGTTATAGGTAAGAAATAAGCAATGCTATGGAATTTTAGACAACTGCTGTATGGATTAGACTAAAAATATGGCTTGCAAAATAGGTATAAAAGCAGCAACTATCAGGAGGAGGAATAGGAAAGTACATTACAGTGCAAATGAGTTAGCTGAACGATGAAAAAGAAATGAACCTTTAATATAAAGCCTGCACTTTTCCAAATCTAACAGAAAACTATGCACCGCATTCCCTGATGTGGTACATTGTAAAACAAGTCAGCACGTCCTTCACATTATGGATCCAACAACTCCACAAGGAAGGCAAGAACAAAATACCCACTGTACAGTACAGAACTGCTGTTTACTGTTGCCCTTACATGGTTAGGATATGAGTTTGGACATGGTTAAGACCTTGCAACATGGATGAGGATGGTTCATCCACTGCTGGTAGACAAATGAGTTTGATGCATGCAGAATTTCTGCATAAGTAAATTACTTTCCATTTGTAATCTTTATTCAGAGAGTGGGAAAATGTAAACATGATTCAACTCTAAATAAATGCATTTAATATTCATATAAATGTTTAATATTTACACAAATATTAAATGTTTCAATGGGGGTAGGTAGATTTTAATTGAGGTGCAGCCCATTACCTCAGCAACTAACTTGATAATCAGCTATAAAAGCAAAGAAAATCAGTCTTCCTGCTGAGCATATACTCACATTTGGGGATCCTCTGTCTTTGCACCGGCTACCCACGCTGCGGAGTTACTGAGTAACTTGTGCAGCAGGCAAGATCCCCCCACCTGCACTCCGACTTGAGGCATGGCTTTGGATGACCCGGCCCAATTTGTGTTACCAACTCAATGCACAAGTTTTTCATTTCACGGAAGGCCGTGACATTTCAATAGACACTTTAAACAAGTGAAACCCTTTAAGCAGCCTCTAGACTGTGTGTCCCATGTTTATGCTTCTTGCTCTTCAATAAAAACAAAACTAGAGCAGCTACAAGCAAATGTTCACTGGCTGACTTACATGCAGCTGTTAGGTCGGTAACCACTGGGGGCCCTCTTATATTGTCTGATCAACACTACAGCCATCACTGAGTACCAATTTGTAACAGTTTATAAGCAACTCTTTCTCTTACTCACCCTCAAGATTGTCCAGAAGGGTCCTTCTGCCTTTTACTCTGAATAAATCTATAGGCAAAGGTCCAAAGATGATGATGTCCTCCTGGTAAATCATCACGAGTCTGGGTCCATGCTTAAAAGCAACTGCTAAGAAGTAGCGTAAACTCTGCCCTCCACACACAACACAGGAATGAAATGGCCTGCAGTCCCTGTATTTTTTTTCAGGTCTAAAGCATGCACAGCTCCCACATTCAGTGTGTTTTCTTTATAATTTTTTTTACCAAGCAAACCATGCCCCTAAACCAGTTTCTCCTTCTTCTCGTAGCTTCCACTCTTCCCTCAGTTAATTTTGTAGCACACATTTATAAACCAGACATCTGACGGGTAAGGAAGGCAGGCCATGGATGACAGCTAACCCCTCGGCTACAACATCTCACACTGAAAACCGGGGAAGGACAAAACACACCATACAACACTATAATTTGCAGAGTAAACAGCCATCCGTGCTTCCTAGCTTGTAGCGCTGGGCTTGTCTGCATCTTTTTAATTCTACCAGCCATACACCCACACACTCATCAGCCTCTCTATGCCACTTATTCCTGCTCAAAATTTGGTCTTAGGGTCGACTATGGGAGTAAGCGCGTGACAAGTATCCTCACCTGCTAGGGAACACATCACCTCTTCCAAGCATGGAAGCTGACATGAAACAGTGCCTGAAGTCTCCAGCACCACGTTCATAATTTCTCCTGGATTCTAATAGTGCTTCTGTCATTTTCAGTTTCTCAAACACTATCACACCTCCCCCCCCCCACCCCGAAAAACCAGTGTTAATTTTGGAAGCTGACATGAAAAGCATGGGAATATAGTGATAAAGATGGAGACAAAGTAAAGGCAAAGCATGCAGCTGGTATTTGCAGGAGGAAAAAGAATACAGCTGGAATTTACAGCTGTGAGAACCTGCCAGGGAAAAACGTTTTTTTTTAAAGTCCTGACTAACAGCCCAGCACTGATGGGACAGGATGGAGGACTGGATGGAAAGACAGAAGGACACCCATGTTTCTCCTGCAGTGTCCAGGGCAGATCACCACGTGTTTGGAATTGGGAGGGTGGGGGACGGAAATATCTTCCTCACCCTCTCGGCACTGTTATGCTGCATTTCCCTCTTGTGCCACACACTACAGCTTGCGTAGGCAGGCCTGCACGGGGTCTGTGTTTACACTTTATACTACTTTTAACTGAAATCATGATGTTAGCTGGAGACTAGGAAACTCAAAATATCGTGCTGCAACCTCAGCAATGTCTCTCCCCTTGCTTTTTTTTCAGTTCATAGTGATTTTGGGGCAATGCTCTGCCATGCCTGAGGATGGAAGTGGACAAGATGCAAGGAACGATCCTAAACTCTTGAGTCACCAACAGCTGTAGCCTCCCAAGGGGAAAGTTGAGACCAGGCTATGACTCTGCCTTGAAGGATACTGGCCAGCATCAGAAGGAAGAGGATGGGATTCGCACTGTGCTATTGAAGCCAGGCCACGCTGGCTTCCAGCAGCACCAGATAGGAAGCCTTATTCAACACGCTGGGAATAAATCCTACAGCCTTCTGCAGCGTATTGCTAAAGCTACAGCAAAGGGTGCTGACTGATGGAGTGACAAAGAGCTGGGATCCACCTCCTCAATTAAAGCAGAAGTTCATCTCTCCAGGGCCAGATTTTGAAATTAGATCTGCTTAAGGGAAAGCCAGTCTACTGCATCTTTCATTCCACTGTATTTTTGTCTGAAGCAAGGGATGCATTTCACTTCACCAACTGTTCACTTTTTTGCTTGGTTGCACTCGCTTTGGCTGCTTGTAAGTGAACTCTTCTTACCACATGTGCCTTGTATGTTCTATTAAAGCCACAAATTGTCTGGCTTCCGTGAGGCTGGATGAAAATAAAAGAAGGGCAACTGGCAGGGTCTGTTTCTTAATAACTGTCATGTTTTCAGCTCAAGTAAGAACGATTTAAATACAGCAAATGCCCTCTCCATCAACGAACAGCATTTTCTGGGCAACTGGCTACCAGGAGAGAGTTCAGGAATTCAGCAACAGGGCTATTCACCAACTGATGGGACATGCATAATTTGCTACTCCTTGTCTGTAACTGCACCAGGAAAAGGTATTAAAATTTGTTCGGAAAAAAGTCTGTGTTGCATCACGTAGCTATACACATTACAAGGTTACACTCCATCATTGCAGTAAAATCCCATGTGATAGAGCTTATTTTGGAAACAATTTTACCATGGGATATAAAAAGAAATTTAAACCGGTAGGAATAAGCTGAGTGGTATGAGTTATTTGCAGACAGATGATCCAGCTCAACGTTTACCTTTTCAAAAAGCACTTAGTGAGCACTGATTAAAAACTTGGAGACTGATCCTTCAAACGCTGGCATAACTAGCTCAGGGGAGCAGGCCTCCTGTCTTACAGACTCTCGTCTAGACTTTTTGTGGTACTAAATTCTGCCAGTGTGCAAGGTCAAGACCTCCATCCTTACACTGCACAGTGAGATATAGATTATTATCTGCTTATTGCTGATAAAGAAACCAAACCCCTCAGCTGCTAAATGTCTGTTTTCCCACCCCAAACAGAGAATGAAAACTCTGTTACTAAATTCCCATGGATGAAGAATCAGGCCCTGCTTAATCTGCCCATCGTTATGAACACAGTGTCAGAATTAAGGTCAAAGTGGGTTCTTCTTGGTTCTCTTCTGTGAGCTTTCTTCCAAGAAGAAAGTTTTTTTGACCAAATCTTCTCTAGTAAAGTCAAATTACAATTTGAATGGCTCAGAGATTGCCTGAGCAAAGTAGTTATTAACAATTTAATCAAATTGTAGGGGGAAAAACCAATAAAATGTCGCATTTGTATTCAGAAGAATTAAGAACAGTAAAATATAAGTAAAAACTTTTGGCTTTTTTAGCATTGTTCATTCATTTTCAAAATTTTTGTTCACTGTGTAGGCGACAGTTTCTTTTTCTTGTTGCTTTCTGGTTGGAGAACCAGCTTTCTCTGTTATTTGTTGTTAAATGCCTACTAGTAATGCCCATTCATCTGGGACTTCTGGAACTGGTGGAAGTACAGGTATATCTACTTTTAAGTTTTTCACAAAGAAAACACAAATTGTTAAACTAGGAGAGGATATTTCATGTTGCATAAACTAAATGCAACCTGTTCTAAATTCAGGGGTACTGGGAAAACATCTTCTTGCATGGAGACAATCGAAGCGTCAATATTAATTCTACACCACAGTGGACCAGTAGTAGAAATTACGTTTTGTACACAACTCTCATCATGTATTTCTTTTGTTCTGAGTATACAGAAAGGGTCAGAGTTGCCTTCCTTCTTTTGGCATGAAGCCGTTAGATGTCTGGAAGATAAAGTCTCTACATGCTGAAATGCTGTGTATCCAAGCTACAAAGAATTGCGTGCTTACTCTTAAAAAAAGGGGAAGAAAAAAGGAAAATGGAAAAAAAAGAGTAGGGCAGGACAGAATAGGAATAGAATAGGAGCTTTCCTGTATTACTGGATATTTGAATTGATAGCATGAAGAAATAACAATGCTCCCCAGATTTCCTAATACATCAGATACTATTGATAATTTTTTCTAAATCTGAATGCCATTTATATGAGTCAAAGATTATTTGGCATCTTCTTATGTAGGTGAGGGACACTTTGAAATGAGCAGCAATTGCTGGGATATTGATCCAGCTCTTAAACACATTTAGGGGTGTATCAACTTCCTGCTTTCTTTCCTCTTAACCGCCATCTCCTCACCCCCAACCCTCAGTAAAATCAGGGAGGAAGAAGCAGTTCAGGCTGTTAAGGCCCTCAGGTCTATGCTGATAACTGGGCATTTAATTAGATTCTTTTCACCTGAGCAAACTGCTTTGCCAGTTAGGGGAGATCTCCTTGTACAGCAATGTATTAAAATGATAAAGCTCAATTTAATATAAAGAATTATTTATATTGCTCATCTGACTTAGTTTGCTGTTTGTTTAGGAACACATGAGAAAGCTCAATTTTAATTTGCACTAACCTTCTGCTATGTCTCTCTTTGATCCTGCTATAAAGCAAGCAAGCAGCTTTGGGCTCACATATCAAAAAAGGACCAGACTTCATTCTAAACCTACTCCACTCTCCTTCCCACTTTCTCTGCTGGCACTAAGACTTCACACTGAGCTGAACAAACAGCTGTTGGGATTTCTATATTAAAAGTTCTTTGTTTGTGGATAAGAGAATAATGAGGGCCAATTAGTTATTTTTCCTCTATTTGTTACGTTTGTGGGTTGGCTTTTTTTTTTTTTAAATTCTAAATGCCACTTTTACAGACATATTCCAACTCTTCATCAAACCTAATTCCTCACTGAAGCAAAGACACCATTTCCCACAATGCTAGCAACTGAGAAGTGGTGCCTAAGAACATGCCCCCTCTTCAGTGATGTTTCAGGTAGCAGAATGGCAAAATTATGAACATGAAATAATAAGGGAAAAAGAGGAAAAACAACAGAGTAGAAGAAAGAGAAGAGTTGGCTGAAGAGATGTATCATTGACAGGCAAAGACTGGTTGGGGAAGGAGAACAGACGTAGTAGCAATGATAAAGAAAAAAGGGGGGTAGACTGAAAAGGCTGATGGAGAAGAGGTGTCGAGCAGAAGCAGGACAAGGGCATGAAACCCAGCTGGAGGCAAAGAGGCAGTCTCGATTTAACCCTCATTGGAATTTCACTGAAGAAATGCAGAGAAGCATACATTTCCAGACCGAGCTTGGGTAATTCAGTGAAGCTCCAATGGCAATAATGACATATGTATTTTTACAGCCAAATGTTTCAAGCCAACAATGTTACCACTATATAATTAATAACAATAAGCAATTAAAAAGAACAGCAGGTGACAAGTATAAGGCACCAAACTATATTACCAAATGAAACAAAGACAGCACTATTATGAGAAAAATAAATGTATAGGCTGTCAGGTCAGAGTATATCCTCTCTAGATAAAACTTACAGAGCTGAAGAAAAATGTGGCGTGACATTAAATGACTATGAGGTGATTAACATCAGTAAAAAACCAAAAAACACTTGTAAGACTCTGAGGAAATCTGAAATGTGATATGAAAAACATGCCCGGAACAGCAAGAGAGAGATGACTGACCACTATAAGGCATTAGCCTTTTCCTAAGACGTACTCTAATAAATAACTTACAAGACTGCATTTGTTGGCTGAAATACTCTCCAAAAGGCCCACTGAGTTTTCATTGTGTGTGTGTCGGTTCATTTAAATAAAAGAGGTAGGGGAAGAAAGAGGAACCCAAGAAGAAAGAGAGGAAGACCCAAACCACACGTAGCAGGAGCAGAGAGGAGGGGGTCAAGAGATGCGGGGTTTCGCTGGGGCTTCTGCCACCCCCGTCTTCCCCCGGGGGTTTGGGCAAGCGCCAAATCCGCCCCTGCCCCCCGCCCCCCCCCATTTCTCAACACCTTTCTTTTTCAGCAGCCGCCTCAGCTTCTGGCAGCCCCGTTCACGCTCCTGCCGCCGGCCCCCGGCCCCCCAGGCCGGGCTGCCCCAGCGGGGCTCCCGAGCCCCGGCCCCCCGGCGAGTCCCGCCTGGAGCTCGGCTCGGCCCGGCCCGGCCCGGCCCCGCCGCTACGGCCCAGCTGCCGGCCCCGGAGGTGGCCCCGCGGAACCCGAACGGCGGGATCAGGAGCCTCGGCCCCGCAGGCCGCGGGCTGCGTGGCCGGCGTGGCCGCTCCCCCGCGGGGAGCCGCAAGGCACCCGGCACGGCCTTTCCTCTCCTCCCGCCACGAGAAGTCCCTCCTTGGCGGGCCAGGGGCAGAGCCCCGCCAGGCTGCCAGGGCTGGCCTGAGCCCCAGCCATCTTTTCGTACGGCCCGGAGGTGTGGGAAGGGCGAAACAGGCCGCCCGGGGCTGCGGCCGTCACACCCCTAGCGAAATCCCCTTCCGAGACAGCGAGAGGCGGGAGTTGAGCCCCGGTCCCCGCGCAGCTGTGCCTCTGAACCGCGGAGTCTGAGGCGAACCGTCCTGCCCCTCCACCTTCTGCACCATCCCCAGCCCACCCGGTCCCGCCCCACGCATAGCGCGGTGGGTGCACCCCCAAGGTGCGCAGCCGTCCCTGAAACCGCATTTACTCATGCCGTGTGCTGCGAAGACGGGAGATCGGGTTAAAAGTCGTGAGATCTAAGCGCGTGTACGCCCGGAATTCTGCACTGGGCGTTCAAGTTCGGGCAGTTTCACCTCAGAGGGTTTCTCTGTAATAAGGAAAGCAAGTATTGGATTTTTTTTTTTTTAAATGAAGACTGAGATTTTGATGCAGTCACGTCATTTCAGGGGCTCCGGTTGAAAACGAACATTGTACATTGTGAGACTTGTGATCAAATTGTGAAACTGTGAAACCTAATTTACCCAAATGAAATGGGGGACACAAAATTAATTCAGATAAATGAGGATTTTGAATAAGCAAGGGACTATTTAGTGCTTTTAATACACATCCTGGGACACAACCTCATTACAGATCAGGAGTGTTGCGCTGTGAGTTTGTGTCAGAGTGGAAGTGTCACTGACACAACAAATAAACCCAAAAATATCCTACTCCCTGATCGCTTATTTTGTGTTTCCATACACACGCTACACGAGCCTGAAGAATAATTAACACTGCTGAGAAGAAGCAGCAACAGTGGATGAGTCTCACTACAGCAGACCTCTCATCATAGCAGAAATACAAATGTACTAGTTAACGTAACTGTGTTATGTTAAGTAGACCTTTGCCCCACATTATTATAAGTTAGAGGAGGGAAAGGGGAAAAGAAAGATGATATCAGCATCCTTGATGATATTTTATTTATCCACGCATACTGTTGACACAGTTGAAGAATAAGCAGGAGAATGGAAGGAGACACACACAGTACTTGCGGACCCAGTTTTTTTCACATTTCGTCAGGGAAAAGAAGACTGCCAGTGAAAACAGCCATCCCTTTTACAGAGCAATCCCAGGCATTACTGCCCCCCCCCCCCGAATAAAATAAATAAAAAAAAATGTTTAAAATAT
>JAVKLA010000027.1:3538961-3553961 GCA_034782735.1 Sagittarius serpentarius
TGTAGTTTGATCCATTCAGCATTTACCTACCTGCTGCATATTAAAAAAAAAAAAAAAAAAAAAAAAGCACTAACATATGGAAGCTTGGGCAGTGACCAAAAGAACAATATTTTTTTGGCCACGCGAGCAGAGCAGTACGTTGCCTCCCGACCGGTAGGAAAGCGAGCACAGCACAGACATAACCTCATTACATACTGGAGACTTCCACCCTTCGAACTTTCAGCAGACTCATTTCTTAGAGCCTTCAAGCTCTCTCATCGATCCGCAGCCATTGCTATGCACAAGGCAGCCTCGAAGGGCATGACACCTGTGGTATAATGCCATATGTCTCAGAAGGTTTTATTATTTATTTTTAAATGAAATCTAAATAGCTATACATAGCAAGGAAATGGTTTTCACAGGGACTAGAGGACTGATTTAATAAAGATTACAGGCAGAGATTACTGGCAGCTACAAAGAAACACCAGACGCTGAGAGGTTTTCTGTACTGCTGAAAGGTAGGACATTTACAGATGTAGGAGAAAGAGTCTGATTATGTGTATCACCGGGAAACCTAAAACTAATGCCAGCGAGAGACAGGCATCATTCCTATATGTCTTCATTTATAGCGGTAAGGGCTAAGGAGAGAGGAGGGTCAAACGAGCGCAGGCTTACACTGCTACCAGCTATATTGTATAATAATTTAATTAATTAATTGCACACATTCCCAACCTTTAGACCTACTAATGTGTTCTCGGATATTCACAGAGCTTTTATTTAATGCAGAACCTACAATACATTCTTTACGTCGAAGAAGAGTAGAAGGCTTGATTCCATTTCTGGAGAGATTTGCTCTTAATCCGCTAAAGGTTATGTTGGCTCGCTGTAGTAGCAGAAAATTAAAAATGAGGCTTTTATTTTTATTATTCCACCATGTTCTACTTCATCTTTTTGCCTCAGCAATCCTAAATATTCTGCAAAAGCTAAGCGGTTTCTTGGTAAGTAACCTGTTTTACCAAATTAAAATCAACTACATGCAAACAGGCAAACGGCAGAGATAATTCTGTTGTGATCATCAGGTATGTAAATACCCGCAGCACTGCCCTTTCCCTGACACATGCCACAGAAAGCTGCCGGCTGGAGCTGCCTCAGGGGGCAGCTCAGCTCTCCTGGGAAACTTTGAAAAATAATCGCCTTAATAATATGACAGGCCTGAACAATATGGGCCAGATCCTGCAGTTCTGCTCTGGGAGGAGATCTGCCGAAGCAGACTCCTCTGTGCGCAGACAAGGACATTTGGGTGGCAGGATCAGACCTGTATTTTCCGTATATGTTTCATTATATTTCTCTTCTTGCTAATTGCAACAGACTGAAAATGGTCCAGTCAACTAATGGACTGCTGCAGCTCATTCCTCCCTTGAAGTTTTAATCCCGAGAGTGTGACACCATGGTAAGAACTGTAATAGTGATGTCTCACGGGGACAAACGTAATTTCAGGTAGGAAGCACGACTCGGGGTGGACTCCGAGTTCTGTCCCAGTGTCTTTGACAATAAGGAAAAAAATCCAGAAATGTAGAAAACCACAGAAATTGTATGTAAGCTGCTAATGTGTTTTTTCACATAGGAAAAGATTCTCCAAGATGACTATGAACTATACTCACCTTATAAAATGCTCTTCCTATTTAAAATACATTCATTTTTTACTTTACGCCTTGTTTAATAAATTATAATAAAAAAAGAACACCTACGAATCTTTTTTCATTGCTTGGCCTTATTTTGATGAGGAATGGGAAAAAAGGGTGGAAGAGGAGAAAGATTTCACAATTACTGAAGAGACTATGGGTAGCGAAAGTTGCTACAATTACCTGCAATAAATTCAACTGTCAAGTTTCATGCTACTGAACTTGCACTGACATTTTATGAGCAAATTGCTCGATTTGTTCCTTCACTAATGTAATGCCATCATTTATTTCAATAAGGTAGTAAATATTTTCACTATTACATGAAACAACCTTTTGGTTGGCTTATAATTACAAGAATGATGCTAACTGTATTCCTTGCTTTGTTTCAATATCCCTTGTCAGTGCCATAGACCTCTCTGCCTCTCTTGTTTTTCTCAAAAGCAATTTAGAAAATGCTTGTATTTTAGACAAAAGGAGAACATTTGGTGAAAGAAAATTCATCATTAGGTATCTAGAGGTTTGTTAATAGAAAAGGCAACTCCCACAGTGTATCCTAGTGCTCAAACCAGACACACATGCTCAGGACCAGCAAGCTGCCTTCACAGTGGGCCAAAAGTCATTATCATAATTTTATATTACATAGACTACATTGAAAATTTAATATATCCCAGCAAAAAGAGACAAAAGACATTTTGCATAATGCTTCTGTGAGCGCACTCTCTCTTGCTACTCTTTTAGCCACCCCATGCAGATAATCACACCAGGAAAAAGAAGTTCATTACCTAAGCCAAATCAAAATTAGGCTTTTCTTTTTGATAGGGAACTTCATTAGTAAGCCCTGTCTTATACAGCTGGGAGATTTGATGAATCTATCTTGGAGTAATAATTCAGCACAATCAGCCACATTTCTGCTTTAAGTTTTACGTCTTTGTTACGAAAATTAGAACTATACATATAGTATGCAGTCATATATCTACAAATTCATAGCCCATCTATTCTCATTTCACGGCATTTAAAACATGCCAGAGTGGCAGCATCACACTATGTTAGTAAACAGGTTCCCTCATTTCCATGGTTGAGGCTTCTAGAGACTAAAAGTCCTAAATAGTTGGAAAATGGATTTTGCTCCTTGCTGCAGAACCTGCAGTTAACTTACATTACAGAATTTATTTCATGAAAAGGAAAGATTGTCTCCTTTACCTCCAATTTCCCCTACTCCTCATGTTAAGCCCTTTCCTGATTATGACCCCAGTTATAAACCTAGCATCCTTCCTGAATTTCCAAAGGGGAGAAATGCACTGGGGTCATGTCCCACCTATACTGCACTAAAATTAATCTCTAAAAAAGAAAAGAAGCAAAAGGTTCTGCTATCTGTAGATATATGTTTACAGATATGTAGGCACTGCTACGTAAGCAATGTATAAATTGCAGAATACAGCTGGACATCTGCAAATCATGATGTTAAAGTGACAGTGACAGGATTCTGCTGTTTCAGAGCATGCCTGGTACAGGGCTGCAGGTGGCTGTACTGTCATCTGGGGCTCTTCTTTATGCATGTTTTCCCCCCCAGACATGCCTGGATACGATGCCCTCTCATCATATTTTCAGTGTAGTAGTATTTTTCATAGTGATCACAAAAAACAATCTGCAAAAGCCATATCCACACAGAATTCCCAAAATGCTTTACCTACCAAGGGAAAGTCCCTATTTTAATGTTGTGACCAACTACAGTTCACAGCAATTAAGTGATTCACCCAACAAGACACAGGGAATCACAAGGAAAGCTGAGAAAAAACAGTAAGGATGGGTTGGTCAGCTTCCCCAAAGCTATGAGCAATTGAGCAGTGGTCTCCTGGCCAGTGGGAATTACTGTAAAAATCCCTTCAGGAGGCAGGAAGATTTAAATATGCTGCAGTTGCTGAAAAATAATTTTATTCATACCACATCTTCTTTTACAATTAAATTCAAATGGCTTTTCAGATTGCAAATGTGCCTCAGGGTGTGTCTCCGAACAAAGGTCCTTTTTTACACCTATGGACATTCATTCCATCGAATTCTAGTATTTGTATGCACACACGTGTCTATATACCCAGTAAAGCTGGATTATAGTGCATAAATACAGCCGACTTTGTGGTGTGGGAGGGCGAACATCATGATCCTGACACAGAAGTCATCCACTTGTTAACACTGAAACACTGAGATGACACATCCATACACTCATGACGTGGCTGAGATAAGGGTGTTGAAACTTTCAGGATACCAGCAGTTCCCCCTTGAATACACATTGGAGAAGACGCTTTTTATTACTTACAATGTCCGCTGTTCAGCTCTAGTCATGAAAATGGCATTAAAGCCACGCAGGTAAGGTTGACGGACTGGAAAAGCACGGGCTGTAGAGAACAGGCAGACCTCCTTCCCCACCTCCGCGCATCACTGGCGGGGGCTTAGATGCGGTCCCAGCAGGTGAGGCTGATGTTGGCTTTCAAGGGCAGGAGACTTTACAAAGCTGTACTGGGACATCTAGGTGCTAAATGGGAAAAGAAGCTGGGGTGCTTCTAGCTAACTGACCTCTGAAACTCAGCACGCTGGATTCCAGGGAGCTTTTGTGCGGACAGGCAAAGTCAACGGGGCCAAGTTACAGGCTCCCAAAATCTCAGCATGGTGAAGAGGCACCAGTTGCCTTTTCAGCCCTGACCGGTGTGGGGAACCTGAAGGACAGGCCCTTCTAAAAAGCCACTGGCTTCATCCAGAACTGCTTATCCAAAGCTTTCAGGTGTCCCTCAGACCTTTAGATAAACTGGTTTACATTGTACAAACAAATCCTGTTTTTGGCTCAGAGCGTTTTTGACAGCCTCTCAAACACACAGAAATCTTAGGCTTGTCAGAGGTCCTTCATGTGACTTATAATGCAAAGCAGCCCTACATTCTGAAATATTTCCTTTCTTCTTGTTTTCATTGAGAGAAATCACAGAGAAAATCCCTGCAAATTGTCAACAGAATAACAGAAGAATGGCTGCGAAGAACTCTGTGTTTACTATCAAACACATAAACTGTATGTATTTAGACACTGGAGATTTATTACACATCCAAAGCCAAAACAGGCAGATTTACAATTATACCTCTCCTCACTACATTCAACGTGAATGGCATAAAATTCTTTCTGCAACTATTTAAATTCAAGTTGGAATTTATCATGAAAATCTGAAAGTTAGCCTTGATTTACAGTCTGATCAGCAAGCTGAATTTTCAAATGTATAGACACATACACAGTTAATCCAAGTACACCAAATCCAGTTCAGCTATTTTCTTTTTCACTAGATATCCACATGTTATTAGAAGTACACAGCTAACCAGGTTTCATGCAGTAGACAAAATAGCATTGTGGGATTACATTAGTCCGACAGCTGCTTTATGACTATAGCTTCCAGACCAATTTATTTAATATTGATCTTTAAACAAACATCAGTACAAATAAATTTGAGCACTCTAGTCCCGAGATTTTATATCTATAAAAGAGGCCAATATTCAGAGAAGCAGTTCTGCTTGTATTTCGCTCTTTGATTCCTTTTTCTTTGATCCTACCAGGTATCAAATACATCAATGCCAAATTAAAACAAATCCATCCTCAGATAAAGCTCTGTTTATAATCTTTCATGCAGAAATAATTTTTCTATCAATAACTTCCAGCAAGCATTTTAACTGATCTTTTTATTGCTTTATTCTGACTCCTACAAAAGGCAGCAATGCCATGTCCTGACTGAGTATCACGCTAAACCTTCTCCGGCAGAACTGTCGAGGAGGGCTTCGAGAACAACGTGCTCCATCTTTCACACTTTCGTGCGATTTTCCTCCTAACTACTTTCATCCAGCATCAGGGACAGGCCCAGCTCCCAATGCCCCCTTGCTGAGAAACTTGCTGTGCCATGATACAGATTTGGGAGGCTGATGTGAAGTCTTTTACAGGGCAACGGGTGACCATTTGGAGGAGGGGACAGCTGGGTGCTAAACATAAATAGGAAAAAAAACTTAGATAGGGAAATAGATAATGAACCCTGGGATTAGACACTCAATTCAATTAGGCGAGTATATATAAATGTTAGGCGTAAACTGATCCAACATAATTATTTGCACAGGACTTATTTGTGCCCTTCTTAGCTATGCCGAATGAGCACAGATACCAGATTCACTAGGGACACATCTTCCACTGGTGTGGAACTGGGCTAAAGTTCAAAAGTTTTTGGTCACAACTTACTCAGATCTGCCATCTGGCTTATGTGCACTGAGTTCTGTGGATTATATCCATCTCCCAAATGGAGTAAGTAGACATTTCTGTGTGTCAGGAAAAAGAAGAAAATAAAATGAAAATCTGCTGTCCGTGTTAACCAGAAGAATGGCCGTCAGAGTGGCTCGCGGAGCCCTCGCCTTGGCAGCAGACTGAGGGCTGTCGGCTCTCCCAACGGTGTGCCTTTTGGAGGAGGCAGTGTATTCCTTCAACCTGCAATCTGCTTGACTGGGGCTCAGGGTGCGCCAAAATTTCTGCTAGGATCTGTGAACAGTAAGTCTCGAAGGAAATCAGGGCTTCAAAAAACTTTGCTTTTGTTTGCGGTTTGTAGCTGTTTGGGGGAGGAGACTGGCTATGCAGAACTGACTGCTGCCACAGCTGGTACCTAATGGTAGGGCATGTTTATGAAGAGGAAGCACCCTTACTTAAGATTAATAGCTTCCAAATTAACTTTACAGAAAGAACTGCATTTCCCCCCTCAAATACTACGCTTTGTGTTGCTGTGCTTGACACTGATGAAGACTTCTGCTTTATATCTCAATGTTCACCAACAGCTGATCTCCTGAACATGTTTGTGGTGTTCCCAGCTAAGTAGGAGCAGGCTATGGAAAATACCAGCTCAGTCTAAGGCATCATTTTTAGTGCAACATGAGCCTGGAGTTTGAAGAAGTCCACCAACCATTTTGCTGGTTAGTGCGCCAAATAAAAAGGCAGCAGCCACTGTCATGTGGGGAGAAGTTTGGACATGGGCAGCGTAAGACCAAAAGCCCAGCAGCAGTACACGCAACCATGCTGCAAACTGAGGGAAAACTAAGGGCATTTTAAAACTGATTGCCTTCTGAAAAGAAAAATGAAAACTATCCCAGTTTTTGGAGACCTATTCCTACCATAGATTTTATTTATTTGATTTTGATTGCTGTCTCCCCAATCCTAATTTTAGAAGATACACCCTCCCCCCCTTTTCTGACGGTAGCAGAGACCAGACAGTGATTTGCAGGTGCAGACAGAAGAATGCGGAGGCTACCAAATGTCCCACCTCATTTGGGTTACAGCTCTGGCCACCACTAAAAATATTAAGTAAAACAATTTTCCTGAGTTTGCTACCTACTCAGTAAGCATCCAGTGAAGAAATAATTCATCAATTGACCAAGTGACTTCAGATCCTAATGCATGATAAAATGAAAGGATAAAGGACTTACGAATTTGGTCAACAAATACTCTTTCAAATACATGATCCATAAAAATTTGCATCTTGTTTACTGCTAACAGTTTAATGCCACTAGTTTGTTGGGTCTGTGAACCATGATTCCCAAGGCAAAAAAAACATAAAAGAGTTTGGTTGTGTTTTTTTTAAATTGATGGCTCTAATGACAGATCAGCAATTATTATCTTGCTGTGTGATGCAGTAAATAGAAGGCTGCCTTATAAAGCAAGCTGCTATCTCGGAAGACTGCTTACAGTTCCACCCATAGGTCTGAACTACTCCAGATTTAATTTCACAAGGAGTGAATTCAGATTATTTCATAACCCTTAAAGATGGCCCCAGCCTATTTTTAATGTGCTGCTGGCATTTGTGAAAACAGTACAATTACCGAAGCTGTTGCTAAAACCCACAGCTACAGAGTACTACTCGCCTAAAATGGTCTCTGGGACCATTGTGATGGAAAAGCTACTGACACTGCAGACTGTCCAGGAAAGCTATTGGAAAATCTATATGGTGTTAAGTCATAACATGAACTTTTTACAGTCTCTCTTTTAAGGGAGCTACATACATACAGCATAGTAAAAGGCAATTCTTGGCTGTTGAATACTGAAGTCTGTGGTGTACGTAAGCCTGAACAAGATGAAAAAGAAGTTCTCGTTTACTTCGCACATTAATTGTGAGATAACAGCCAAGAACAGCGTAGCAACCACACAGCCACAGTGGAAGGAAAGCAGTTCTTCTAACCCTTCAGAATTATTTGCCATTCTTACTTTGAGGAAACCCAAATGCTCCTAGCTTTCCAATAAAGACATGTGGAGTTTCGTTTTAATCATTACTGTTTACATAGTGTACAACTCTGCCATTAAAAGCATCCAAGAAGCTATGGCTCTCTGCTTCCCCTCTCCCCAACAAATGTCCCTGTAGCTATTTTGGTTTTGGTGGAGAACAGTCTGGTTGAAAGGCAGAATAAAAACCTCTGGCCCTTGCTACAGAACACGTACTCCAGCTCCACAGGGTCTTTGCCGCTGAGACTCCACAGGACCCTGCTAAAACTGTCTGTCTAGTTCAACTCCACACAGCCTCACTCCGGCTAGGCCTTTGGATCAAACCCTTCTCATGTGAACACAGAGAGTGTCTGTGAAACTGCGGAGCAGATGTCTCCACAGAGACTCACAGATGCTGTCAGGACGGAACTTCAGGCTCAAACATTTGATGCATTTTAAAGAGGGATTCAGAATCAGACTCAAGCAGACAGATTGATCGTCTAACACTTCAAAGGCTTGAGCAGAATTGTTGTTAAATTTTCCCTTTGTGCTTTCCCCCACCCACTGGCACGAATGGAGGTGACTTGTGTTTAACTTGACATGTTGTGTGGGGTGTACAGGAAGGGACTTCCACCTTCCAATTAAAGGAGTCAGGCAAGAATCATTAGCTGAAGCAACGGAACAGAATGTGGGGCTGAAGGAGTTTTACACACCAGCGGAAAATGAACGCCTAATGCAAACGCTGCTTTGCTGCACCTGGCTTATGTTCTGACCATGCATGTGCAGCCTAGGGTTGACTTCGAAGACGTTCGTTCCAGTTTAGATTAGGCAGTTTAAGAAAATTCCAAATTCCTTAAAATGCTTTTCCTACTCTCTATCTTCAAGGATTGAAACACGCTACAAGACAAGACTACTTATCTCTTCGAAGAGTTCATGGAAACTGTTACGTATTTTCTCCATTAATTAATGTATGTGCCTGTTGAGTTTGTTTGTATGGGATCTGGGGGCTTTTTGGAGGGCAGGGAAGGAAATTTACAAGTCAGTCATTTGACAAATAGCACATACAAAAGGTTGTCTGTGAAGAAAAAGAAAGTGAAATGGGGAGGAAAGGGTGAACGGATTTCTGCTCTTCATCTAGGAACCCTGGTAAGGTCTGTGCATAGTCTAATTTGGAAAGGTGAAGCCATCAAAAAAGGGAAAAGGAGGACAGTCAGGAGTCCAGAAGAGATGAAAGGGAGGCAGGAGTACTGGTGATACAGAACTACATGCATAAACATGCAAATGGAGATGTGGAAATAATTCTGGAGAGAAGGGATTTGCCTTCTTTCAGCAGCTGCCATTTTGACGTGTTTTGCCATCTTAGATACAACTCCTAGGCATCCCTCTTGTCCTGGGCTGAAGAGAAAGACTTGTCTGGCAGTTAGTTCAAAGGGGACCTTTCATCAGTTGGGTTGAGCTGTGAGTTAGTGATGGGCATAAGTGTTTTATTGAAAATATCCCTCCCTCTCCTGTCATCAGCTATGGGAAAACAAAGGAATAGAGGAAATACAGCTGTAAGTGTGGAGAAGACCAGTGAGATTATTACTGGAGGCTTCAAACAACTCAGGGGATTACATGAACTACACAGGAAAAAAGATCTGCTGATGGGAAGAGGAAACAAAACTGCCTAAGACAAAAGTCCAAGCGTCTATCTTTCTCTACCATGTGTTCTCTGGATCAGTCCATTGAATATAAGAAATGACATAAGACAAACTTCTCCACAGAAGAAGGGGAAATGGGGATAAATGCTACAAGACAGAGAAGGCTGTCATTCCACTGGTGTCAGTTTAATGAGGAAACAACGTAGGATTGTTAAAAGAAGGTGCCAAAGCTCAATCCAAAATTTATAGTCAGAAAGTGTGTAGCACAGGGAGAGGGACAGTTACTACTTAGGAGAAAGTTCGAGGGTCTTATCAGGCAGAGGCTGAGGAGAACATCACTTTCTGTGATGTCCCTGCTATGTCCATTACCATGTGAGGTCAAGGAGCTCAAGGGGATAAAGCACAGAATAACCTCAGCTCTCTCTCGTGTGTGCTAGTAACAGGGCCAGATCAGTCATGAAGAGAAAAGAGGCACTTAGGCACAAAGGAAGAGCCTCTACTATCACCTGCAACAAAGGCACTGAAGGAATTACACGTCTGAATATTTTCATTCAGCCGACTAGGAATTAGAGATGGCTCAAGGGGACTTGATTTCAACTGCAACCTTTCCTTCCCCTCAGCAATCCTGTTTCCCGGGTATATGTTAGTGCATAAAAGGCCTGCTGGGAGACTGGAAGGGTAGGGGGTTCTTGTCTGTCCGCTGACACAAGTATCTTGGGAATAGCTGTCATTCTGTTATTAAATATTTAAATATTTCAAGAGCAAGCTAGATTCATCAACCTCTGGAAAGAGTAATCAAGAGAATGAAAGGTAGACAAAAATAAAAAGAAGAGGTTGATTATTTTGGGGGGAAGAAGATGGGATCACCAGAGGAGAAAATATGCAAAGAGGGGAAAAACTGGCAGAGAAAATTGATGAGAAAAGGAAGAATAATGAGAGGCAAACAAAAGGGAAAGCACTGAAACAATACAAAAGAAATAACAGGGAAAACAGAATTGGAAAACAAGCTAGAGCAATACCCGGAAACTCTGTGTCTGTACCAGTGAGAAAAAGCAAGCAAGCAAGCAAGCAAGCAAGAAAACAACAAGCAAGCAAGCAATGTAGAAATTCTGGACAAGGTGGTCAAGAAAATAAAAAAGCAGCAAGAGACAGATAGGGTAGGTACAGATAAGAGAGAGGATGAACATTATCGAGAGCCAGAAACATTCCAGTGATGGGGAAAGAAGGTGTATTCCATGATCATAAACAGGAAATAAAAGTATTTCATTCATTGTACTGTTTTTCTGCTTGATTGCCAAAACACTCTTTTCTCCAGAACCAAACACAATACCTAGTGGCTTAGTTTAAACACAGTTTATGAGGGTCAAGATGACATTTGGGGGTTCTCCTGTCCTTAATAAATGTATACCTGACAGCTGTAGCAAAGGAAGGTATCTGGCACAGAGCTGGTGAAATGTATTGCATCCCAAGCCTGCTAAACAGGAGTTTGGGGCAGAAAGGGGTTCTGAACAAAAAAGGCACGTAACTGAAGTGGTGATGGCAGGGCAGCAGCATCACACTCTATAGACACTGTTCAGGTGTTTCACTTGGTGCTTTTGGGAAGAGGAGCCCTGGAATGATGGTGAGCACTCATCAGGGTGATGGGACACAACAAGGTGCTGTAATAGTTGGGAGAGCCATGATCTAAACCGCTTAGGCTAGTCAGGGAGCCAAAGAGGCCAGTTCAATTTTAACAGCATTCAGACAGTGTTCTCAGCTGTACATCTCAAAGCTCCTTACAGCCAGAATTTAAATATCACGGTAGTCATTTTACAGAGAGGGAACTACAACCACCAGGGTGCTGTAACTCATCCACGGTAACAAAGCAGGTAGTGGGCTAGGAACAGCTCCAACCTCCCCGCCCAGCGCCCTTTCCGTTTTACCCATGGACTTGTCAGATTCTCCTCCTAACACCAGCCTCAAAAGCTGCAAACGTTACAGGATGGTAGTCGAGCATGCGAAAGTCCATGCGGGTGGGAAGGCAGCTGTGCAGTCAAAACAAGCGTAACCCACAGTATTATGGGGGAAACTACCAGAAATAGGCCAACACAGTAAAAATAAAACAAAAAAGAGAGAGGATTGTTCAACAGAGAATTAAAAGGCATTTATTCCATCCTGGCAAGGACAATCTAAACACTATTGTGGTTAAATGTTTGCCTACTGCAGATCATGTTACAGCAGATTTTTCTATTCAAAGGGTTTGTTAATGGCTTTGCTATTCCTTGCATGGGTCTTGGAAAAAAGCACATGCTATGAATGCGATATCTTTGCTTTTGATGCCAGAGGTTGTGAAAGGAAAGTTGGGAAAGAACTGGCACACAGAAGGAACGCAGCCAGCCCATTTAGGAATACTCCATTAACTCATAGGAGAAGATTCCCCCAGGACACAGTCCCGAAGAAGACCCCTGGCGAGTTTAGGCTTGTATATCATTTGTCCTATCCAGAGGGCGAGAGAGTTAATGATTATATAGACACCTTGCTGTGTTCAGTATCGTTTGTGCCTCTCGATCAAGTGATGCAGATTACAAGGAATAGCAGACTGAGGGTTCAGTCAGATGGGAAGTAGAGAGAGAGACACGCACAAACCCATACCCCTGCCCCCCCGTCACACACAGAGCTGCTCGCATGTTACCAGAACACCATGATAGATTTCACTTGCAACTTAAAGGTTTCAGACTCGAGGGCAACATTTACATAGATAAAGGTACGCATATGGGTTCTGTAGCTTTGCACTAGTTACTTGAGGTGCTTGGTACATCCCCACAGTGGATGCATAGGCAAAAAATCTGGATTAAAAAGAAGGACAAAAAAATCCTCCTAGCTAATTAACATAGCTTTTTGTCTAAGGAAGCACCAAACATCATGGCATTTCAGGAGTTATTGATGGCATTTGGGGAGGTTACCAGGGATTTCATGGGCCCTACAGCAGATGACAAACGGGGGAGGGGGATGGATAGCAGAGGGTCCAGGAAAACTTATTAAATTTTGGGCATCAAACTGGATTCAAGGAGAAGAGAATCACACCCCGCAAGGGACCGGGACAAAAATCCTATGAGATTACTGGCTCAGCTGTGGCAAGCTAATAAGGTTATTCTGGAGCAGATGCAGTCGTTAATACAGTGGTGGCATGGGGATCTCCCGAGAGGGGTCAGAGCCATGATAACTCACAGTAGAGTAATGCGCAATATATTTGTGGCCAGATCTTGTGATGGTAACTAAACGAACCTGTGTCAGCGCTCTGTCATTTACCCACTTTGTTCTTAACCCCATTTCGGTGGGGTGTGGCTTCCTCGCGCCACCTAGTTTCTTGAAGACAGCCTTGAAAAGTGGCAGCGTTTTAGGCAAGTTATAGGGCCATTAAACAGCAGATTCAGGCGGACTAAAAGTCACTTTCGGGGAAACTGCTACATAACTGCTCACGTTAATTCCAAATTTATAAAAATAAGGCAATTTCTGTTATTTATGGGTGCAGAGAAGAGAGCTGTTGGCAGTTCTTTGTGCGCTATGGAATGACTGGAGCAATGGAAGAAAAAGGTGGGTTTGACATGAAATGTTGCATTGCTTGAGCTTTTCACGATATTTCCAGCACCAGCAAAGTAATTTGTGATAAACGGCTAAAGATTGTTGGATTCTATCACAAAATCTACAGGCAGTGAGCTTATTGGGGACCTGTGATAATGCTGCTCAGGGCCTGCACTCTGTTATGCTTAGTGCCTGATGCATTCTTTACGGCCAGATATGTGTAAAGGGAACAACTATTCACTCGCTAACTCTTGTTTCTGCCTAGTGGCAGTGGAAGTCAAAGCCAGCCACCTCGTGATTACTGATGGCTTGTGTTTTACCAGTACTTCAATACCAAGTTCTCTGTACTGGGGAGCTTACTGTCTGAATTAGATGAACAAGTAATGATTTCACTGAGGGCCATGTTGAGGAGAACAGGAAGATCAAAGCTACAAAAGAGGGAGGGATATGTAAGGAGACCCACTTGAAAGATAAGATTGTTTTGAAACACAGCGGGTGGCACTGGGAAGTTGCAAAGTCAAGGATAAAGAAAGACAGCAAGGGCAGGGTAAGGAAAGACTACACAGGGAGGAGCATGGGATGAAAATGGAACCGAGGACAGCCCTTGGGAGGAGAGAACTTCCAGTCCTAAATGGGAAAGAAAGAAGTTTAGTAGACTAGACACATCCTCAGTGAAGCAGTCGTTAAAAAGATTTGCACAAATGGCAGAACTCACACTGAAGCCACCTGAGGCATTTAAACTGCCCTGTGGCATTTCAGTTGCCCTGCAGAAAAAACATCAAGGCCTATTTTCTGTGCAGAATAGTATGGTTGGATACTTCTGCTCTTCTTCCTTAACAATTGGATATTGGAAAAAAATACACTGGACAGATGATAACCAGGTAGATGATGCAGTACATCATCAGGGTAACAGTGCTGCAAAGGGCTTGACATTCCAGGGCAAGCCTGGTAGGCAGGGAAGTTTATGAAAATTATTGATACAGAAGGCGGCAGTCAAGGCCCTTTACTATTCTGGAAAGGAGAATGATCCAGGGAGGAGAAAACATAACTAGGAAACCCAAATTCTAGGCTCTAAACTGGCCTGGATGATTCACTGTGTGATTTGGTTGAATCACTTCGGGCTTGTCACCACAGGGAAGCTACCTGCAAAATATCCCAGGCTGTGACTTTGCAAAACGCCAACTCCCTATATGGATGCCCTTAGTGTGCAGTTTGTGCCCGTTAGCTCTCTACATTGCCAGCCATTCCTGTGCCCTAAGAGCATCGGCAGAGGAAGCCAGGGTAGAATACTTAGTACTGTGCAAATTTACACCCCCAATCTCTCGCAGTAACTTCCCTGCGTGGAAAAGCCTTTATTCTCCCTGTGCTTGTAGCCCCCTTTTGCAAAATAAGAGTCCTCAGGGCCCTGTTGTGAGATTTAATTCATTTTTTTGCAACATGCCGAGATTCCAGGTGAGAAGTGCAGCAGCCAGTAACGCTGTTTACACCTCCAACTATGCCAAAGAGCAGGAAAGGCCAAACCCCAATATGGACGTTGATGTAATTCTTCACACATAACCTGTGCAAGGCAATAGCACACTTTGTGTACATGAGCATGCAGTTTACAGGGGTGGAATCCAAAATCAGCTGCTACAAACCCCCTCTTTGGACACCATGGTGATTGCCACTGCATAATGGCAGATGATGCGCGTCAGAAGGATTTATCCAGATAAGGCAAAAATCTGCAGACATTTTAATCAGTACCAAGATAGATCTTGTTTATACCAAGAACCTTTTTAACGCAGCATTGCTGGTTTGGTCCGACATCATCTCCTGCAGTGTGTGGAGACAGGCCAGGAGTATGAAGGCTACAGAGCAGAGCAGGAAGAAAGTCAACTGTGAAATTGGT
>JAVKLA010000027.1:3561461-3563961 GCA_034782735.1 Sagittarius serpentarius
AATGAAAAGTTGGTTGGTGTAAACTACTCTTGGCTTCAAATTAGGAGGCTTAACACACAAGAATAAGAATAATACAAGAAGTAACAATGTTGTGGCTTGAACACTAAAGGCCACTTTCTCTCGTTTTACAAAGAACAAATAAAACCTTAAGCAAGTGCAATTCTGCACACCAATAGGACTTTGTGCGAGTAGCTCCATCCTGCTTCCATGCTGAGGACCAGCAGACTTCTGGAGCTTTGGGCTGCAGGAAGCTCATCTGTTTTATTCTAACTCCTCTCCCTGCCTTTCCCTTCCCTACGTCACCACCAGAAATAGAGTCCCATTAAAAAAAAACAACAAAAAACCTCACAAAACCCCACAGTCTCTACAGCATGCATGAAATGTACCTCTGAACCTAAGAATTTAGGACAGGAGTAATGATCAGATTTATAGGGGTGAGAGGTTCCACTGGGTTTGTCATCATACTGTCCACAATTAAGTAGCTTCCTTGTTATGTATTTATTTTACAGAGATTTTGTAAAGAATACAAAATCAGTTTTGATATCCATCCAAATTCTGGATTGTAAGACTGGTCATACTATTCATAAACCCTCAGGCTTCTCCCTTGGAATTTCAAGGAATTAATTTTTCACTAAACACCTGCTAAAAGGCTATGCTGTTGCACTTGGGCATACAATTTAATCTTTTTTGTGCTGTCTCCCAGCACTTTCATTGCTGTCTATGGATTTCACATGCAGGGAAAATCTGGGCCCAGCACTAAAGAGATGAGGACAAAAAGTAGTACCTAGTCAGATTAAAAAAAAAAGAGAGTATTTTATACATGCCCTCTTCCATACAATACTCAAGAGTTTCTCCGTTTCTGACAGGCAGACAGATAGGACGGTTGATTAAAAAAAATTGCAGTACATGTGTGAGCTGGGATATAGCAGGTTATAGCAGTGCAAAAAGAGGAATCAGTACGTGCAAGTGTATATTACATGCTGAAATACACTGCTGTATATAGTATTAACTTGTACTGCTTTACTCACCTCATACAACAGAATCCAAATTAGGTCCCATTATTACATTGAAGGCTCACACTCAATAGCAGTTAAGCTTCTTTGAATGGATTCCCTATTGTATAAAAAGTATGCCAGTCTTTGACTGCCAAAATCAATTAGTCACATTCATTATGCCTCTATTTATTAATGCTGTACACTTTATAATGCATTTGCTGCTGAACAAAGAAAGTTATAAAATATCAAATATGTGTTATGATTGTAATTATAGCAAAAGAAGTAATGATCTCTTTTAGTCGCTAACTGGTTACAAAGCTCCTGTAAAGATTACATTAGTGGTGACAGATTTATGATCTTTTCCAAGATGTAATCCTTTCTAGCTCACATTTTTCAACAGAACAACTATGTGATTGGTTACAGGTTATTGGCTTCAATAGTTATATTCAGCAGAGATTATTGTGCTTCTGCCTCCCATAATCCAAACACACAATGTAATCTTAACAGATGCAATTTTAATCTGTATTGCACTATTATAATAAAATGGGGCACCATAAGGCTTTTTACCAATATAGGGTTCGGTGTTAACTCAATGATGTTAAGAATGACCGACTAGTATTAAAATTCAGCAAATAATTAAACCTAATGTGAAAATGAAGGAAGAACAACATTGGCATTCTTGCAGCGGTGGGTTTTGATGGCATTTACTATCAAGCTGTTACACCTTAACTTACGAAAAATTTAGTTCTAGCCATCAATATCATACAGCTAACAATTTTTCTGAATACTGCACAGCAGCAATTGAAACCTACATTATGTTTTACCTTCCCCTCATAGATGCTGCTGCATCCTACAGTTTGAAAAGAAGGAAGATTTTTTAAAAAATATATTATTAATACGAAGCAGCAAAAAGATGCTGACACACACGGAAAAATGAAAGGCCAGGTGAAAAACTTATGAAGGCTCCACATTTCTACCATAAACAGAGCATGTACAAATTGCACTACGTCTCCTAACCTTGGCTCCCACAGTATAGCTAGTGGCGGTACCCCAGTACTCCCTTCTTTTCCAAAAATGCGTCCAACTGCCTCTGCTTATTTCCACTGCTGACTTTGGCAGAACGCTCCATATTCCATCCACCCTTTTTTATGAAAAAATATTCGCTCTTAAACTGTTTGTCTGCTGTAGTCCAGTCACAGCCTCAGTCATGAACCCTTTGTTTTCAAATTAGTTGCTACTTCAAAAAGCTGACTGGCATCAAACCTAGTTCCTTTTAGGAATATAATCCATCTCTCTTAAATCCTCGCTCAGACTTTTTTCCATAAGCTAAATAGGTCTCATTTTTCTGTCTTCACATTGTGTTTTTTAAGAATGAAAAAAATATCTTTTTACCAAATGTTCATTTGAAACTTTTTTTTTTTTTGCAGTCAGTGCTCTGCTATCCCTCACCCCACTCCGTACGCTCGCAGGAGATGTTTCATAATACAGTTACGAGCCCTCTTCTT
>JAVKLA010000027.1:3568961-3570221 GCA_034782735.1 Sagittarius serpentarius
GAGAAAAACAGAAACAGAGCAACATCTAGACAGCCTTCCTAACTTCCCACGCTCACTGTCTGCCCCACCATTTTAATTTGACACGGTTATTAAAAGTTGGTGTTTACAGAAATAAACCATAATATTCTGAAGCCGTTACTGCATATTACAATATACCATTCTGCAAAATCCAGACTGTAAGGTCTTCAGGAGGGGGACCTTGTCTTTCTTTGTCTCCCAAGGTGTGCATTTCTATTTTTAGTTGGTAAAAGAATAAACAATCATTAACCTCCCCTACATCCCTTCATTACCTTAAAACCCGTCATTTTGAAATAAGTTACGGATTGCAAACGAACACTCATTTCATTTATCCATTCTCTCCTTCCTTCCACAGCTCCAGCAATAATTACATTTTTCTTATCATTTATTTTGGAATAAACGTGTGCTGCACCTGTATTTCATGCATGGCTCTTGCACACTTCCAGAGTTTTCAGTGGCTTTGGAAAGAGGAGAGTGGCACGCTCACACTGTTTGCTGGCTCCATATCTCTTTTCCACCCCCACCCTCCGTCTTCTTCTTTTATGTCATTTTGAACCATTTTTTCACATTTCTCACTAATCTCTAATACCAGCCTCTCCCATCCACCCCATGGATGTGCTTTAGAAGGCTGCAGTTCACTGCTGCTGAAGTATGCAAACGAGTCTTCAAGATAACCACATCAACTGAAACAGCTAACGTAGCAAGCCAAGTTAATTAAAACACAGTGAATTAGAATATAGCTACATGAGTAAAAGATACTCAGAAAAAAACACAGAGCTGCCCACTAATACAGCTAAAAGAGCACCAGAGTCTTGCTACTTAATTGCACAGGCTACTGGCAAGCAGGTTTTAGCTACAACAGATGACTCCCCTTTAGCATCCAAGTCCTATGCAGACTATTCTAAATCAGACTTTATTCATTATGACGAGCTACTAAGAATTACTTCAGAATCTACAGTTAGTGTTAAACAATATTTGTTTAAAAAAGATTTGAGGGAAATCTTGTTAAAAATTCTGAATGGTACTGGAATTTTGAGCGTACGAGCTTGCCATTCTAAACCATTTGATTAAATTTAACCATAGGAAACTCTTCCAAGACCTAATGAAGCAGCAATTACATCTGAAGAGGGAGCCAAGCCAAGAATTCTACCATTCCAATAGCTCTCCTTTGAACATCATGCTACAATATCTAATCTGCTCAGTTTTGAGTTTACACATACAATAAATCTCTGAGCTTTCAGA
>JAVKLA010000027.1:3570321-3652821 GCA_034782735.1 Sagittarius serpentarius
GATTTGTATCAAATAAAACCATCTAGACAAAGATGGTACTTATTTTTTTTTCATATAAGGAGCCTATTGTTTAAAAAAATTGAGACAATTTCAAGATTTTAAATATTCCAAAAAAAGCTCTGTGCATGAAATAGAATCTAGATGAATTTAAAAATTATGCAAGTATTTTCTGGGTCTAACTGAAAAGCAGATGCTGCCTACATGCTCACTCCCCATCTTTCACAGTACTTTAATATGAATTTTGACAAATAAGATACAAAATTGAAAAAAAAAGTGAAATAAGGATAGAGTGAATGTTAATGTTTCTTAAACAAATACTGGACCTAATCCTGATTTCAGTTGCTTTGTCATAAGCATTTGCTCACACTTCATCATAATCACCTACTTGGTAGCTCACTGTGTTGGTGTAAGCGGGATAAGAATCAATCCCACAACCTTCCCTTTTGATTAAAAGGAGGAACAGTTAAACCTGGATAATGCTTTCATTTGTCATGCCCTCAGCAAATGCAGATTGGTCTTTTCGGTAACATTATGGTGTTGCACAAAGATGATCCTTTTTGTGATTTAAGATGTTGCTAGAGCAATCCAAGTACAGACAAATCAATGGAGGCAATCTTGCTCTATTTCCAGTTTTCCGACATTTCTTTATTACATGCAATAGAACATTTTAGCATAATAACTCAGAGGTCCTGAGATACAGAAGACAGAGAAATAATGTTGAAAAGCAATCCTTCACATTTGGCTTTCACCACATCGAGTGCAAATGGTGAACTTAAACATGAAAATACAATTTGCTCCTTCGAAAGTCTACATCCTTATCTCTTGAAAGAACACACATTCATTTCTAGCGCCTCAAGGTAAAGACTAAGACATCTATCACAAGAACAGTGAGTATCTGAAGGATTTGGAAGCAATCTTTTCATAATGTTTCTTTGGAAGGGAAGTAGGGTTACTCAAAATTCATAGAGATTATTAAGTTTACATCCACACAGCAGATATGGCACCATATTATTTCCCATCAACAGTGTTCTCACCTGCTGAGAATCTCTCCTTGGTTCAAGACAGCCATTCATTATGAGGCATTAGCACGGTACTGCACAAAGCAAAGTTATGCCCTGCCAGTGAACTGGGCAAGCCTGTAATACGCACACTCAGCTCATGAGTACTGTCTTTACCTATCTTTTGAGCCCTTCATTTTGGTGATTTAATAGGCAAGCAATTTCTTACTTCAGCAGATTTGTCCTATATTATCAAGTCAGGTATTTCTGGACAAATGTGTGGGTGTTTACAAGACTCACAAGGCTCCCCAAAGCTCTGCCATATCAGTGGAGTATGCACTGAGAGCAGGGACTCTTTACGACAAGAAAAGCTGATCAGCTGCAAGCTTTCCTGTTGATGAATCCAGCTCTTTACCAGGTCTAAACTAAGCCTGTGGATTTTGTGTTTTTCTTCTTAGCCTTCTTTGAGGCCTGCAGAAAGTTATGAAATAAATTTTTCTAGTCCTCCCAGGAGCAAGGCTAGGTTCACATCCTGACCTCAGAAACAAAGCAGTCTGCGAAAGCCAGTCTTCTCTGCCTAACAAAGCAAACTGCAACATGCAATATAAGGCAATATTAAGAGTGAGAAATGACAAGCAATGTATCAGTATTGGGGAGGAGAAATAATAAAACCCAGCCATATTAAAAATTCCAGCAACAACAGCACCGCACAACACAATTTTGGTTCTGCTACAGCCTTCATTACCAAGGGTGGAAGCATGATATTCATCTGCAAAGAGTGCTTAGTTGGAAGGAAGATTTCAATTTCAAGTCAAGAAAAAAAGAAATTCTTTATTGTAGGGTATTATTTATTTTTAGATCTTTTGGTCATCTTATTCTGTAACCATTCTAGCATATATCTGGGTAGTGTAATGTACAGCCACATACAGACTCTCACAACAAGACATACTAACAAAAACACAAAATAACCCTTACAGGATTCAATCTCCTCTCGACAACATTAATGTAAATCAGTTCAGTCAACTGGGGGACATTGATGTGAAACTCGAGTGAGGAAAGAATTGGGCTCTGATGCTTTGAACAAGCTGCCTAAGTATATTTTAGAAATGTGAAGGCTGTTAAGCTGTGGGTTCAGGAGCTTGGAAGACAACAGAGGTGTGAAAATGATAAACCCTATTTTTCATGGTGAAATAGCACTAAGGAACCAAAATATGGTCCCAGAATACACAAATAGTGAAGTGGAAATTGCTAGCAAAAGTATCAACAGTTTAACACAAGTAAGAAACCAGATTCTTATCAAAGACCACAGGATTGGAACGGCTAGTTCCCATTAGCATGAGTGACAGTGGTGGTTGTGCAAATCCCATGTATGCTGATGGAATATGGACCCTGAAATCTCTGTGACCTTGATGTGTAATATTTATGCCTACACCTTTAGCCTCTTGCAGATAATGAGATGCAATCTTTTAGCTTTATGCACTTCACCAGGCATTCAATTACAAAAAGCAAATTTTTGGGGGGGGAAGAATGCTAAGCTATTTAGACAGAAGGTAGTGAATCAAAAATTGCAAAACTTCAGCTTTCAAAAATAGCCTAAGTGACCTCTTACAATACTCTGACCACTCCATCACAAGCAGGAGGCAACCCCTGTGAAGAGCGAATTCTGGCAAAGTTCTCTCTTCACAGATGATGCACAGCTTAAGCTATAATGAGTTTTTGGGTTACAAATGCTGAACGCATTAATATTCCTTGATGATAATTATCACAGTATAAGCACCTTTCCCAATGTGAGTAGCATAAAGCAACTGAAGCAGCATTTTTACTACATTTGAAACAAGCTGGAAAATGGGATTTTCTACTCTCGTAACCTGAGGTCAACATACATCAAGCTATGCATATTAAATACATCTACCCTATATAACTATATAGACCTTTCCATATATTCACACACATGCATGCAATTAACACCCAAATTTTTTGAATACTTAAACAAATACGCCATGCATATGAACACTATTTCCCAAGCAAAATAAATCCAACACTTTAAATAGGACCCAAATAATCTGTAAACAGGCTACACTGCTATTTCTTTGAAAGGGAGTTATTTTTCTACAATATTAAAAAAAAAAAAGCAGGTATTAGCTGCAGATACAAACTGAAAATTAAAAAAATATATATATATTTTCACCCAAACTGAAAATAAAATTTGCAGAAAAAAACCTGCCTTCCACCTTCAGGGGTTAAACTAACCTCTACGTGCAACACTAAGTGTGGCTTATATCCCCCCCAGATAGCCTTTCTTTCTTTACAAACATCTGAAAACACCGTTCTTCAGTGGGCCAAAGTTCTTGCACACAGCTCACAGACTAAATAATGAGCAGGAGGACTGGAGAGATCCTCAAGGAAGAGAGAAGCGGGAGCCTCAAGCCAGGCAGCTGAGCACCTGCAAAGCTGTTCCTTACCTGTCGCTGCAGCTGGGAGACTGCAGAACCACTGTGCTGCCTCTGCATGGGGCAGGAACATACTCACCCAGGCAGCAGCAGCAAACCGACTGATTTAATAGCCAGACAGGCTCACCCAACCTTTGTAGCCTGCTCTTAAACATGAACGGGGGAAAAAGGGTGCACTCCAGACACAGCACATAAAATCTGCGAGCCATCCCAAGAAACAGGAAAATAACTGTTGCATCACATATCAGTCCCAAATTTCTTTGAAAATAACATGAGATACGCCTCCTTAAACAGCATAAATGGGCTTGGCTGTATTTTAAGTGCAAGACATTTAATTATTATACAAGTACTTACTGAGGATTAATTAGCATACAACAAGGATCTGAAACATGCAGACGTTTGTCAAAGAAGACAGGGTTTCTAATGATTTATTATTGTTTGATTAACAACATCATGCAGCAACTATGTTATTAAATCTCTATTTTGCATACTACAGAACCTAAAAGCGTTACCTAGTGATGTACTGTCTTAGTCTCAGAAGAGGGTAACAACTTGATCTTTGCTTTTCTCTCACCCCCAACTCAGAAAATGTTCATTGTTACAAATGTTGTGCTGGGAAGGAGCCTTTAAAACATCACACTGTGAGTTGCAGGGTTTTTACTAAATGCTATAATACTGTTTTAATATTCTGTGCAAATAAACTCAGTGCAGCTTTCTTCTAACAAAATGGGAGTCAGTTTGAACCCTTAATCCGAAAAATGGGAATCAATTCTGGTGTTCTGTGGGTGTGAAATCTGCTGAACGTATTTATGCCATGTTGTCCTCCACTTCCTTTAGGAAATATGCCATGTTACAGCCATTTCAAGAACTAAAGCATAATTTTTACTTATGTGCTGCAAAATGTCTCAAAATCCCATTTGAATATATAGCAAGGTTTTGAGGGAACCTTTGCTAAATATTAAACAGCACTATTGGCTTATTAAATGCTGTAATGTGAAAGCCATGAAAGGATGACAATAAAGCGCATGCCATTTTTTTCTCACTTAACATTGGTGCTCACTTTGAACACTCATTCATCAGAAGAACTGATACATTCTAAGAATTATTGCTTCTTATCAGATAAATGTAGCAATGGCATCTTGCTATTAGAATAATTATTAAATCCCTCCTTGGTTAATTGTGTAAGATCTGTTCCTCTGCAGTTAGAATCCCCTCTCCATCCTCCCCGCTAAAACATCTGAAAAGATCACATCTGAAAATTAAAAGTGATGTAGTGAAATTGGGCTGGCACGAGATATATTGCTTATATGAAAGGCAAACCTAGGGGAAAAAAGAGTCAGGTACAGAACACGCAGCTTCGGTTTATCATACATAGAAACTGCATGGCTGACCATTTTACAGGTAGAAAATTGAATACGTTTCTCTGCACATCACAATGCATTTGACAACTAGATAATACAGTGACAATGACGTTAAAAATACAGACGTAAGACTGAAAATATTCTGTAAAAATAAACACTTCCATTAAAACAAAATCAAAGTAATTTGGTTCATGACAACAGACGTGTTTCAGTAGGAATCACTGAAAACAAATTTAAATCCACAATGAAATATATTAATATAAACTAACAAAAAAATCTCTTGGCGTGGAATTGCCTGCAGAGTGTGCATTTTTTCTGTAAACACTGTAACAATGATTATCTGTCTTTCCAGCTCTCAGTGGAGACTCCTGCTTTTGAAAATGTCTTGTGGTGACTTACTAAATTCAGGCTATTTCAATTAGTATTACTGCACATTAAAAATTAATTGTATTAAAGAGTGGATTAAGGTTTAAATTTCAATTCTACAGTGTGTGTGCTAGAAATGACAGCTAAAAATCAATGCTCTCTGGCCCATAATCGGAAGTTTGTACGACCAAATAGTGTGGAACTGGCGTCAGGTTTAAAAGAACTGATAGTTCAATTCAAGGTGTGTCAGTTCTAATTCCCAATTTAAATGGGAATGCTACACAGCCACAGTATCAAGCTAAAGCAGAAACTGAAAAAAAAGCTGCCTTGCAATGAAAAAAATGTGTCATCTTCACAAAGATGGAAAAAATCCAAATTACAGCTCAAAAGTCATGTTTGGTATCACAGAGGGAAAAAAGATGTTTTAATGGGATGATGACTTCATTACAGAAGATACATATATTTTTCCCACATTTAGAACATGTTGTTAAAGTACCGCCTGGAATTGCAATTTAGGCCCCAATCTTACAAACACTTGAGAACATATATAGCCTTATTCCTGTATAAAAGGAAGCTTGTGACCTCTATTCATGTGAATAAAATCATATGCATACTACCATGTTTTCAGGATCAGCCCTTTTCATTACAATTCCTAATGTACAGTGCTGCCATGCGAGCCCATTTAAAACTTCCACTGTGTGCGACAGACTCATCTGCAGGCACACGAGTGAGCCTGAGGACCCTGCGACAATCCCGCTTTGGGACACTTCATGCACACAGTCCCAGCAAGGACAGCACCAAAGAACGCGGCCACTAGAGCCACAAGCCAACACACTTGGGAGCACAAGTCATGCAATGGAGCTGTACTTTCTACTTCCACCCCTTAGCAGAGCATCAGCGGGGATGCTGAATCCCCAAGCTGCAGTGGGAGGGGTGACAGAAACGTTGCTATCAAATGTCTCAAAAGCATAAGTGATCAGACATCAGGCTACAGTGATGTGGGTATATGGGAATGGGCAACGGTTCTTTGTTCCTCTAATAAGTATGTCAGCTATGGTCTCCTGAGCTGCCCGGCTGTTGTAGAACACAGGACCATTTCTTGGCCTCCACACATGAAATCAACGATGACCTACTTTATCATCTGAAAAATGAGTTAAAACTTGCCTTCATGGATGAAGGCTGCTTCTTGTACAACAAAGGCAGAAATCTACCCTCTTACCTTGCTGAAGCTTGTATTTAGATGTTGCCACTGTAAGTTGGAAAGATTTTGGAAAAGAAAATGTCTTTATTAAAATATTTGTATTTTTACAACAATAATATTTTTTATTACTTGGGTGAAACTGAATTTTGCAGAAGGTTCCTTGAGATCATGGCACTGGACGATAAACTAACACTACTGCTGTAATTCTTCCTTTGAATGTGAACACAGTGCCAAAAGGAAAGGAAACAGCTCAAGCAAAATCATTTTTGCACTCTTCTGTATTGTAAAATGTAAGGGGAATAGCAAGAAGGGAAAAAGCATGTTCCGCTTGTTATAAATCTAGTATTGCTCCTGACTGAAAATGGTTAGCAAGAAATGCCTGTCACTTTTATCAGCAACAAACTAATTTTTTTTAAGAGCAAATGATGAAGAACACCGCAAGTCTCGTGAACAGACCAAGCTGGCATCACAAAAGTATTGCAAAGCCACCCAGGACACCAGAGCCTGGAACTGAAAGACTGTGTACCCAAGAGACAAGCTGATGTCCAGAATGTTTTTAAAGATCCCCTGTGCTGCGCGGATGTCCAACAGCAAGTTTGGCATCAAGAGAGTAAAGAAGATGGGTTGTAATAACAACAATAAAAAAATAATCTGGTGCAAATGGACCCCAAGGTGTAGTAGTCATCCCCATGCAACAATCACCCTTCACTGCAATTTAGTGATGTTGCTTCATTACGATATAGCATACAAAGGGGGCAACATTAAGGCATACTATTTAAAGCTGCAAGATCTGTGGTGCCAGCCATAGCTGGTACTGAATCAGGACTACAGATTAAAAAGAAGGTAATTTCAGCAGAGAATACTGAAAAATGAAAACTCTCCTGAAGGTGCACAAGTGTCTCATTCTTACAAGACTTAGCCGAATGCCACAATAAGCAATTGAAGCTAAAGACTGCCAATACATTTTATAGTGTGAACCCACAAATTCATTACAAAAGCACAGCAATAATTGGTTGCACATTAACAATAGCCAAGGAAGACAAAGAAATGCAACTGGTTTAGGCAAGGGAGAAAAATGTTTTCATATGACAGCAGAATATATAGAATTTGAGAAAGAGATTTGTGCAGGGTACAGGACCCGTAGAGTAGATGGACCTTGAAGCAGCTTTCAGAATTGCAGTGGCAAAGGACAAATTCTGGAATAAGCCAATGTTACGGACTCACGGAAGCCATCACAGTTTCTGTTAACTCTCTCTCTGTTAACTGGTTCTGACTGGGGAAGAAATGAAGGACAATTTTTGTTGTGTGGAGAAGGTGATGTCAAGAATAGAAATCAGCTGGACTGCATCTGTGAGAAGTGATGATACAGTAAAAAAGGAGGAACAATTTTTTTAAATTGGCCTTTGAAATGGATAGGAAACATGAACCAAATTTGGGAGCTCTGAGGCAAGCAGCAGAATTGCCCATTAGCCAAGAGATAATAAAAACCACAAATAATTTAACAGCTTGCTATTTACAGCATTACAGTACTTTTTTCCTTCTTAAACGTATGTTAACTAATTTGTCTTGAAAAATCTCTGTGGGTAAATACTGTCTCCGTTTCACATTTGAATGACTTGTTCTAGGCTAGTGAAGAAGTCATTGGGAATGCTGGAACCACCACAAACTTGCACCCCTTCTGAATCCTGTTTCAACATTCTGAAACAAAAATTGTCTTCGCAGCCTGTCAAGCAAAGACTTGAAAACAAGACTTGGAAAAAAGGAGTTCCCCCTCCAAACAATAAAGAACACTATAAAGCAGAAAGAGAGAGAGAGACTGTGTAATGCCATGAAAAAGTTAACTGCATTTTGTGGGAGATAATGGCGTAGGAGAATTCAGAGTCAAAGAGCATTCCAAATCTGCTTTTTAAGGAGATGAATGGGACGAATACACGTAAGAAAAAAGGGCAGCTGAAGTGTGTTGAGAGTGCTTCTCTTGTCAGAGAAGAGACCTTCTACTAAAGGTTTAGGTTGAAGGAGACAAAGAAAATTACCAGCCCACAAAAAGGCTGGGCTGGAGGACCCATCGCAAGGGTTGAAAGAGATGCACATGCAGCACAAAAGCGGCAGTCGATGTAAAACACGATAACCTAGGTGACATATCATAGAAATTAGAGCCTTGTTTTCTGTCACCTAATTTATTCCCATGCACCACCATGAAGGATTTTTCCTGCTGGTGCAATTCCGGTCTGTACTGCTAGGCACACTCCATCACTAGTGCAAATGTAGCAGCAGGTAAAAGTAGAGAACTTTTCCATTATTAAGAAGTATCCCTAAGATTAAGTTTTCTAGGCTAGCTCTCTGCCCAAGCCTATTTATTTCATTTTTCACTTATTTGATTTTATTTTCATTTTGTTTTCATTTTAGCCTTCTTTTTTTAAGCTCAACTGTATTTTAATCAAAAAAGGTTAAAAATACCACCCCTGTTAAGTCTGACTTGAAGCGTAACAGCACACAAGGAGCAATGTGGGTTAAAAGTTCAAATTTGGCAGGGAAATGTCACTCAGCTAAAGAGAAGAGTATTTAACTGTTCTGGTGAAAATTGGGTTTTGATTTGATCATGTTATGACAGTTTGTAAATCGCACTTTGCACTAAGTGATATTTGGGTTAGGCTTTTTAACCAAACTTCGAAGCAAATGGAAGGCTGCGTTGCCTCTGAATGTCTAATTGAACGAGGTAGTAAACATCAACATCTCCCAAGTTGTTCAATGAATTACACAGTGCTCTGCAGCAGTCTCATGTAGGGGACTTGGTGGGGGGGGGATTTTTCTGCACAGTTATCTAATGTCTTGGCACTCGCATAGGTGTGCAATGAAAAGCAGTGAAGCCAGAAGCACAGTGGGTTCATTGTGAAGGTTGCCTGCAAGAGGGTTGGGAGAAAGGGTGCCTAGCCAAACAGCTAGATATTAAGAATATACTGCTGAGGTCCCGAACTACAACACTCTAATAAAGTGCTGTGTGAGAGAAAATTCAAACTGTATGGCTAGGCACTGGAAAAAGAAAACCAAAACAGGATGTTACAGGCATATCCTTAACTCTGGCCACTGTACATGTGTTTTACGATTGCTTTTGATTATACAAATATACTATTCCTTTTATCATTCAGTCTAATCCAAACATGAGACTCGTACCTTTTAGTATAAACACAGTGAATGAGGTAGTGTTTTGAAATAAGCTTTGTCCAACACCCTATGAATAGCATATTCTGTAAAGTCTCTTGGATAAGTACCACATATATTGGATTATATTCATGTAATAAAAATAATGTGTTATGTGGCTTTGCACCTTTGAGCAGGTCTCCTTCACTCTGCCCACTGCTTCATTTCCTCTGGGGCTTCCCCTAATGCCCTGAATTGCAGAAGGTATTCAAATAGCAGCTTAGTTAAGAAAAATAAATCTGCCAAAAGGAATGTTTCTTCTTCCTTTCTCACTATACATTGAATGTACCTCTATAATTACATTAGTTTAAGGCCACATGACAGAATTACTCAGTTCTGCCTCACTGATATGTTGGTCCCATCGTTTCACTTGCATGTTTCACTAAGGCGGCGTACAATAATTTTCATGGGCAAGAATCCTGAGATTGAACTTCAAGGGCTTAACATTTCTGTGCATGGAAAATTTTAATTTGGCAATATTTACATTTCACATTTATCAATTAGATTTTTTTTTATTTCACAGACATTTATGTCTGGTTTGCTGGTCACTAAAGCAGCTGTCTTACAAGCTGAAAGACATGATAGATAGGCTGTTCAACTTATATACACATGCATACACCCGTGTATATAAGAATAAGGTGCATTCAATCACAAAACAGCTTGTATTTTAAGTAGGTATCACCATTTCACTTTACTATTGATTTTCCACTGGCTCCACTTAAGTAACTCTACTTGTGAAAAAGGGTGTGCAGGAGTATCTTCTGACCATACAGGGTCTATAAGGCATGCAAAAATAAGGGTTTTTACCTAAATATAATTCTAAGCTCCCATAAAGGTTGAATTGAAAGCACTGCTCACTGAAACCATAGTAGTAGCTCGACCACTACACTGAGGAGACAGAAGGAGTTACTTTCCTCAGTAAGGATCATTGAGTGTGTCACTGGTTAATTCCTGTTCTATGCTCCTCATTAGCATTACTCTCAAGTTTCTGGTTATCATATCCGAAATATTAAGACATAATAAGTACGAAGGTGCAGATAATTGGATATTAACCAGAACATACTTGACTGGGCAGGAGGTAGGGCCTTGCTTAAACTAATCCTGAAATGTATTAATGACCAATTAATGAATGGGTTTCAAATTCATTTTCTATTACAGAACACCTCTGAGTATCTAAGCTTTTTCTAATAAAATGAGTTGGAATAACAGGATAGGAATAAGAAACACTCCAGTCTGGGGCTGGTTTGAATTAATTCCCTATAGCTTGTTGTTAAGTTCATTGAAAACAGTAAACCTGGTATGAGTGACTTTATATATATATATTATATATATATTATAGCACTTACAGGCTCTATTTGCAGATGCAAATGGTCACACAGAGGCTAAATTCAGAACAGAGCTAGTTCACTGGAGAACTGCTATAGCACTATCAATATTCCTTAAGAGCAAATATAGGTCTTTAAGACAAGCAGCATAAGACCTGCACCAACTCCAAATGGATGTTGCCAATTAATGATTTTCAGTGTGAAGACAGGTATACAAGTATGTCAACTTCTGTAAAAAAAAAATTCAAACACCCCCTCTCTCCAGCCCAGCCCAAAATGTGATCCACAATGGTCTACTCTGGCAACCCGCACTCTTGGAGCTTAGAAGACGAATGGTGGGACTACAAATACACAGAGATTATGAAATCCAGTTAAGAAGCCTGGTGGGGTCTGGGGTTGGGTAAGGGAGGGTGATGTTAAGCTCAGAAGCCCCAGCTTCAGACAGCTTTGCTGATTTTGCATTAAGCGCGCACCCTTACCAGCATTACTAACTAGCTTGACATGGTTGTACTTTTCTCAACTAAGAGGCTAACTGGCTGCTCTAAATAATGTAAGTTTTTGTTAACTGAGCATATTTAAAATCCAAGAAGAAATGCAAAAAACAGAAACAGTCTCAAGTTTCCTCCCCTTTTTTTTTAAATATAATATTCTTACACATCCAGGATAATTTTTAAATGGATAGTTTAGCATTTTTATTATTAGAAATGGGTGCCTACTACAACACCAGAAAAAAAGCACCAGAAATCCTTATTGTTACTAATGAAGAAAACTATAACAGACATGGTTGAAGTACTATTATTCCCCTTTCTCTCTTCTTGCTGTCCTCAGTGTTATTTACATTGATGTGAATTGCAAGTAAACCAATATTATCCATCTCTCTGTTTTTTCCTTAATTTGTTGACTTTAATTTTAGTAAGTCTTAAATAAGCGCTTACTGAAGATGAAGTAAGATATGCAAGCAAGTAGTCCTTTTATCAACAATTTTGCCACAGAAATACACAAACATTTCAATGGCTCTTCATTAGCAAACAAATCAACAAGTGATATTTTAATGCATGACTTTATTCCATCTCTGTGGGGACCGTAGTTGAGAGTGTGATGTACAGTACAGAGAAAGGAATCATCAGCCACAATGTCCCAGGGCTCTATCCATTGAGGACTTCTCAGCCTCTGCTTAAAGAGTGCATTTAATTGACTGATAGACAGTAGCTTCTTTGTTCACAGAAGACAGCGAAGTAATGGCAGCTTGAAAATCGTACCATCTACAGGATCTCCTGAGACTAGTAACAGGGGGATATGTGTCAGGAATAAATAAATAATCTAATTATTAAGCCACTTCCTGTCAAGTTAACTCCAATTTGTTGGCTTTTGAAGGCAACAAAACGAGGCATTTTTCCTCATTATGCTTCTCTTTTTATACCACTGGTAATCACAGGCGGATTAAAGGGTGCCTGATTGGTTTTTTTGTCAAGGAACTGAGAAGCAGCCAACAGTACAGAAAAACAGAGTTGGGGTTAGAAGAAATTTCATGCTTGTCTCCTTTCCAGCTCCCTAACAGCCCACACTGCTGCCCCATACAGTGCTGCCAGCTGTACAGCAAATGTGTACCCCTCCAACGGCGGCCTACCAGGCCACAGGCTCCATCCTGAGAGCTGTGAGATACCTTGCAATCTTGGCAGGTAGCTACTGCTGTCATAGGCATAATTCTAAAGGTGACCTACGAAACCCCGTCAGCTCACCAAATGCAACAATATGAGCAGCTGAAGTTCGACACCCACTCTCCATATTGGCTTCTTTTGTGTCGCTTCCTGCACTTACATCGCAGGGAGAAACCTCGGGACGTACTCTGTCGAAGAATCGGAGGCTTCTCTGCTAAGAACAGGGACGATTTAGAAAAGCGATGGTCAGGCTACCCTCTGTGCTGACAGCTAAACACGGCCAAAGGAATGTGCTAAGGCTACTGATAAAGCCTGCAATACAAACGGTCAGCAACAAAGAACAAAAGGGAAGGCTGACACCACGGCATTCATTCAGCCCGTGGCGCCTAAGTATTAACATGCACGGTGTATCACTGTGGTGGCTAGGAGGAGAATCTTATAGCAGGTAGAGGGAAAGGAACAACTTCCGTACTGCCTGGCACTACCTCTCGATAGCGTCCCCTTCATCAAGTGCTGCTGTTCATACCATGGGCATTTCTGCAGGAAAAATCTAAAGCTTCTGTATGCTTTGCTTCATTTCGTTACAAAATGAACTCCAACCCGAATTGTGGACATTTTTCAAAGGCTTCTTTTAGTAGTATTATCATTACTACTATTACTACTAATAATATCCTTTAATAATAAGATGTTTTCATTTGATTTTATCAGAATTTTTTGAGTCCAGTGTGCCCCCCGCCCAAAAAAAGGATTCATAGATGTTTGCACACTGTGTCCTGACTTAACCATTTGAGATTTTAAAAGGCCGATGGTCTTTCCTAAAAGCTGTCTCAAAAAGCAAGCAACTGCTCCTGCTTGCAACGCCTGAAACGAAGCACCAGCTCCAAGCAGAGCAGCTTGGCGGGCAAAAGCCCACAGCCAGGGGTGGGCGGGTGGAGGGGGGCCTGTAGCCCAAATAGGTGACACACGTAACCTGAAACCCAGTGAACGCTGCTGCTCTAGCATGTTTACAGCTGCCTTTGCCATTTCCGAATACATCTTGAATTTTTTGTTAAATTGCGCAGATAATTAAAGCCTCTTCATATTTACAGTCTGCTTCATTGGTACCATGAATTCTGTTTTCAGTTACTGTCTGCAAATTCCCTCTCTGCACAATTTCATACTAAGCAATAACACTTCATTTTACATAAGTTTTATCTGATGTCCCCATACAGAGCTGCCAGCTGTACAGCAAATGTGCAGCTCTCAAACTGAGGCCTACTAGGCCACAGGCTCCATCCTGAGATCTGTAAGGCACCTTGCTGTCATTGGCAAGCGTTCCCTGCTATCGCTGCTACCATTGCTCCACACTACACACAACTTAAAATCATCTGATTATTAGAATTTGTGGTCCACACTCCATTTTATCCTTTATTTAATCTATCCCCAGATCACACATTTGTTTAAATGTTTTGGCTGGTTTACAAATCATGCAGCCATCTGCACAGTAGGTGTGACACCATTTTTTAGACAAAAGTTACATTACAAAACAACAAAGATAAAGTCATTTGAAATGCTTTGGTGTTTGTTATTCTGCCTGGTTTGCTTGGACCAACTCTAAGAAATAAATAGAATTATCTGTGTAAATCGATGAACATCTATGAAAAACAACACCCAGCAGAACGCAGAGCTTGCTCCATTACCTACGTTAATATCATGACAGCTGAGGAGAGATGACCTGGCCCACTTCTCATCTCTCCTGTACAGATGGCTATTAAAGAGAAAGTATCCCTTTTGTATGGTCCATGCAGAAACCCTTTATGGGCTTTTCAAATAAGCCAGCATTGCCCACAGGAGAGTAGCTTCCTGTTAGTATTAAACAGCCCAGATTTCATCTATTTTGTAACCCAGCTCCTCACAAAATAAACCTACGTTTTTCTCAGATTTAACTGCTGGTGTTCCTGGGCATTTCAATTACATCTCCTCATTTTGCAGACAAGGTGACTGAGTTTCCTCTAACTTTTAGACAACTTCTTGCCAGCTCTGCCTGTAAATAGGAGATTCCCAGACATCCAACTGATTTCTGATGCTAAGAGGGTATGATCCGTCTCTTCACTATAAATCGACAATTTCCATTTCTTACTACTCAGGAATCAGTGAAAGATGACCGACAAAAGGAAGTCTCCACCTCCTTCCTCCTCTAGAGTGTAGATGCATATCTTTGGATTCTTTTTCTCCAAACTTCGGGTAAGAGGGACTTCACAATGTCAGCTTTACTGTAGAGCGATTAAACTGATGTTCTGAAGATGTATTACTGGAGGCCAACATGGTGCAACAAGTATTAGTTGCCCAGTACAGCTTTTTGCATAAATGAAAGGAAAATCATGGGCTTTAATGACGCATTAGACAAATAACAGAATGTGCGAATGCCACATTCTATTACAACCAGGCTAGAATTTTCTTGGGTTCCAGAAAGCCGACTGAGGTATTTCCTTTGTCTTGACATCAGTGATGTTGTCCGCGTGTACCGTAAAGTACACTGCACAAATGTGAAGCAAACAAGATGATTTATTTTTATAGGTTTATTATGCATGCAGTTAATACATGCATAATGCAAACATGCATATCCACACAACACACAAGCATATATACATATTATACACTTGTATCACTGTCACTGAAAAAATCAAAAATCATGAGTTGCACTAAAATGTGTCTTTATGTCTTCTAATGGTTACATACTACTTGTTATTGTAAAACACAGCTGTAAAATTTCTTTGCAGAGAAAGTAAAATGTTAGATCCCACTTTCCATATACTCTTCTTTTTAAACTACAATTGTTCCAGCATAGATTTGTTTGCTTGGGGTTTAATGAAGTATTTGCTGGTGTAAACGAGAATTCTTCTTGTCAACTGCAGGGTTGCTTCATCCTGTTTTCCCATTTGCTTCCTAACTTCAGTGCTTGGCATCTTTTTTTCTTTCCTTTCATTTCCTCCTCCTGCTCACACCTGCTACCTTGCTGAATGCCACACAACATCCTCCCCTCAAAAACAAGCTCCCCCCCTCACCACAACAGACTTCACAAAACGTGTTTCATACAAGATACTGAAAAGGTTAAAGAACGGAAAGTCTGTTTACTTATCAGAAATGACCTATATAGAAATAGTCAAAAGTAGGGTTGCAAAAAGGTACTGAATCCTGACCATGACACCCTTCCCCTTTGTTCCCCAACTCTTCAGAGGGGTAGTGGCTCTTGCTGTGACACTGGGGCTTGCTTTCTTCATCGACAAAAAGTATCAGCAAACTACAAAGATTGTGGCTGTTTCCCCTTTTATCATTCTCTTTGTCAGCCTGATCAGTCCTCAATGGTAAATGTGCTGCTCTGTTGTGCACAGCCAGCGGCTCGCAATTTGCTCACTATGTTTCATGAGACAGTTGTTTGTGGCTGTTTGGAACACATTTACCTCTTTGGGGATTTATGCGCTAGTTGCAATGCCAGCCTCTATAGTGATAGAGATTTCTTTCTAACTAAAATAGATAATTAGAAGCTGGTAATTATTGGTCAAGAATTATCAGAGTGAAAAAAATTAAGCTCTTCATAAATAGTTCTTGGCAGTGTCATCTCTTTACATTATCTCATGGCTAACAGCACTTTACTCAGAGCACTTACAAATTTACACTACTGCTGTTGAGCCTCATAATTTTATATGGAGTAATTCCTTTTCTGAGTTAAACATGTCCGAACTCCCCTAGTTCTGAGCCACTCCATATGTGCATGTGCGCAAAATCCTAGGCAACTGTTACGGCAACTGTTTAGTCTATTTACACTGAACTGTATCAGATACTAGAGATGTAAAGGAATCAGTGGAAGAAAAAACAACGTTTAGCTTGTCTGCTTAAAATAACAGGGAAAATAACAGGAGGAGCAGTGGAGTGCAGCAAACAGAACACAAACAATGGCAGACTCTCTTCCTACCCTCTCAGGTCAAATGCCAACTGTAAACTGTATGATGAAAACAAAGGGATGCCAGAAAGCCTCCCTCTTTTCCACAGACACCATGCACCCAGAAACAGAATTTTCTGAAAGCAAGCTGCTAAAAATGCTACATATTCCACCTGGAGGAAAAGGTAAAAGAAAGGAGGCAGCTGAAGAATTACCATTTATGCCAGCACTTCCTAAACCCATATGAAACACGTTTCCTGCTTTCCCTCTCAAAAGCTGAGAAATTGTTTTACCAACAAATTTCTATACACACCGACAAACGTGTTTTCATTTGGCAATCATCCTCACGATTATTCAAACAAAAGTATATGCTTACATCTAGGTCCAAAATAATGCCTAACCAGAGGGCCTATTTAAAAAAGCCCACAGTCTGCCTTGCTTTCTGTCCGCTGGCATGCCCTAGCCTAAGCTTGAATCAGTGTGTAGTTTAAGCAAACACGGGCATTGCTTGACGAAGCAGTGTCTAGAAATGTGCAGACAGATCTGGCAGGCAGAACTCTTGAACTTTCACTCACTTAACGCAAGCAAGGAATTCCACTTCTCCGCCTCTTTGTCCTCATCTATTCAATGGAAAAGCCTTATTGCCCTGTCCCATCACGAAGATGTTGGGAAGACTCGATTAAAGGCTGCAGAACAGTTTTAAAATGGGAAGTTCCAGAAGTAATGAACATGCAGTTACTGAGGAAAGCCATCCCTATGACATCTTTTTAATGTATAACTTGTATAATAATGAATGTAAATTGTATTGTTGTCAAAGATACTTAAGGTTACACTTCACTGGGTCATCTGCAGATTTTATTTTCCATTAGGTGGCATAATCCCTCTTGTTGAATTGATTGAAACGTATCATAAAATCTGTAAAAACACTATATACCCTCCTAACAAAGAAGAGTAAGAGGCTTTTCAAATAGCCTCTAATCCCTCTTCCCCTGCTAAATGTCTAGTTGAGATTATATTTGATTAGACAAAAACACACACACACATACAACCTAAAAATACCTACCCTCAGTGGAGCTATTTTAGCCAACAAAGTAATTCTGGTTGCCTTATTTAAAAGTCTAAGTTTCACACTGGGGTTTTATAAATGTATCTTTGCCTCAGTGACCTTCCATAATGCAACTTCTCTCTGTGGATATTAGCAACATGAACTCAGTTTACATCCTGGAATCGTGTTCAAGGGGCACAGTAATTAGATGGGACACCATCGACTTGCCTAGGCTCCCAAACTGCTAAAAAGATGGTGAGTAGCAACTGTTGCCCTCAGCTGGCTGAGCATGTCTCTCTATCAGTGGTTCCCACCTATTTCTCAGTGGAGTTTGGCAGATGACCTTCCACCTTCTTGTTTGTCCCATGTTCCAGCTGCCTCCCCTTTTCTCTTTTCCTTGAATTATGATGATGGAGTCCTTCAGGTAAGAAGACACTACATCCGTCAATAAATGCAACACAGATAATGGGAACATTTTACTATGACACTGTGTGATGATATCTGTAAAGGCATTTATTGCCCCTACAGTTGATCTAGGGATTATCACCCTGTTTGACTTCTAACGCCTGCCTTCCCAGATTGCCTTCCTTCTCCCTCGCATTTAAAGTCCTTATTTTTCCCTCTCTCTCTTCCCGAAGCTTTTGCATTTTCCCTTCCCCAGAGGAGTGAAGACACTACCTCTTGTTCCGCTGATCTCCTACTAGGAAAGCAGGGCAAGAAGACATACTTTATCAGATACATGTAAAAAAGGGAGGGACCAATGTGTTTAGGAAACCAGTTTTTTTTTTGTTTGGTAAATGTGCTGTGTCAACAAGTCAATATTCGCTTAAGTGTTTCATCTAGTGTATTTTTCAATCTACATATTGATATGCACGCAGATATCTATGGGTATATATATGGGTTATGTGTTATATATATTCACACAAATGTGTTTGCGTCTATGTTTTCTGTAAAATACATGAATACTACAAGCCTACCTACAGATGCACATAAACTAAGGCTAATTTTAAATAGCTTGATGACACCCCTTGAACCTTTATCTCTAGACAGAATACTGTCTTGGAAAAAGGCCTGTGAACAATGATATAAATTAAAGGGGAGGGGGGAGAGTGAAATTAGGAAGATAGCTAAGGAAAAATCCAATTAGTGGTGAGAAGGCTAACAAAATTGGAGATCAGAAATTTTTTTTCCCTGTGCTTCGATTCCGAGGTCACATTCAAAACTCTCCGGAATGTTGATATTCCTTTCACTCCACCCCAACACAAAATCCCCTTGCGTTTGCTTAATCGAGGCTACATCATTAGGAGCTGCACTGTTAAGTCTGGCAGTGCAGATAAGAATCTCCCATTGAACACAGATTACTACAAGCATGACCGGCAAATCTCCCTGCATGTTTTGCAAGCTCCTTCTTTATGTCACTGTGAAGATTTTATATTAAGCACGTTTAAATCTGTGTCACTATGGTTATGTCATGAAGCAATATCATGCGTGATTAGATACAACACAGACAAAACAATTAAGTATTTTTTAAAAGATTCTCTTTCTCATTCAACCTCATCCAGCTTTTAGAAATAAAACATAGGCAGTTAATAGCTCAGTTTAAGAAAATCTCAGTCTTTTCAGATCTGCAGGCTGAAGCTAGCTAACTGGATTTGTCCTGCTTTACTGACCCTCCCCTCTTTTCTCTCCTCCCATTCTGACCCTTTACTAAAACTCATCCAGAAAACAGACAAGAAAAATAAAATCTGAGTATTTCATGAAAGAAGTGGGCTCCTGTTCTGAAAACATGGTGCACTTGAGAAGTGGGTGGCAAGCAAACACACCACTCTGCCATTCCAGCATCATCCCTTACCCACCGTGTCCATATTCCCTGTCATGTTTCAGTGTCTCTACATGCTACAATTAAGAACATGTCAAACACTGGATTCAAAGAAAACAGTAGAAATTGTGAGTTCTGTTGTTGGTAATAACCTATTTTTAAATTCCACGTTACTGACCCAGATTGAATACTGTGAAGCAGTTCAAATTATCTCCTCCCCAAAGACATAAAATATCAAAACTAAGGCTTAATCCAACAGGCGAATCGCTTTGCTCCTTTACAAAGCCAGCTTGTAATTTGTGTTTATTCATTTTTATGAGAAGTATATAAAATGTTCATGCTCTAAATGTATTAAAACTTATTAATAAAGTAGGCAGAAAAATGAGCTATTACGTTTTGGCAGGTAACTTTCTTTTACAGTGCAGCCAAATTACTAGTGCTCATGGAAGAAATCTGCATGATACCTTGAAAGAAAAAAAAACAAGCATCAAACCAAGTATTTTTAAGTTATAAAATGAAACAATGCCAGCAAATTCTCTTCTGTTGGATATGTAATTACTGGCTTCTATACCATATCGTTTGGTCTATGCTTTGCATGCTTTTCTATTATTATAGCAAGAAAAACAGCGTAAGGGAAGCAGTAGTATAAAATCAATGGTATCCACCTCTGTCTTGAAAAGTGAAATTTGGAAAACAGACTAAAAACAAAACGAGACAACCCTGGCAATGTTATCTTACTAGCAGGCAAATGATGTGCTTGATAAATTTAACTGGCTGATAGAACTCTTAGTGCTATTACTGAGTGGTTACCAAATTGAAAACATTATGGGTAATCCTAGGGGAATAAGCAAATAATAGGAAAATATGAATATCAAAGAAAAAGCAGCTTTTATTTTATTCCAATTTACAACTGTAACAGCCTTGTAAACATCAAGCCAGGCTTGCATTCAGGAATCCTAAACCACTTTTTTAAATGCTTGTACCTTAAAGAGCAGATTCCATTACTGAATATTACAATTCCTCATTTTTTCAAATAAATGATAGTATTTAATTGTATACAGATACACTCATTTTTTTTTCCCAGATTGCGCAAACACAACAAACAATACTATTTCATGGCCATTTGAATTATTTATGTTTCCTAATGACAAAAACTCGCCAGTTTTGATTTTGGTACCAAGGTGCTTGAGAAGTACACAGTAGTGTCATTACCATAATAACTTCTGAAATTAAAACGTGTCTAAAACTCTACGGAAAGCTAACATCCAGTTCATTAACCATTCCTGTTAGTTTGTTTTCAATAATGCAAAAATGATTAGAAGTTTAATTTGCTAATCACCTGTGTTTTGACTGGCAGTGGATATATAATTCTCTGCAGAAGTCTAAACTAGCCCTTGCAGAAAATAAAATATGCTAATGCTTTATCAAGTCTAATAATATGAATAAAAAAATCAATCATGCCTAGGTTAATCATTGATGGATGCACAATTAATTTCTCCTTAACTCTGTTTTAATTTCAGAGGCAATGATGATCATGAGTAAGAGAAATGGCTATCTGTCTTTGAGAAGTTTTAGTGCTTCACTTACCAATCATGTGGTTTGCAACATGAACTTGGATATCCCATTCATTGTAGAAAACCATCTGACATTTGATGCACTGGTAGGTCTTCTTCTAAAGAAACAAGGGTAGATAAAATTTACTGAAACATACAATTGGAACCATTTCATTATAACTCAAAATACTGAGTTCAAAGTGGTCATTTAAAACTCTCCAGCAGTGTTTTCATTAAGACTTAATTATTAATATTAAAAAATAGCACTCTGCAGTTCTGTAGTACCTTTTCTCTGAGTTTCCTAAAACTCTGTAGAGATTGGTTTTTTTCAGCTTCCTAACTCTATGGACAGACCAGTATTGCTAAAACACCAGCTTTATATTCATGGAAGGCAAAACGCAACAAGGATGTGGGATGTGATCCAAACAACACTGAAATCAATGTGAATCCTTCATTTCATACCAATGGATTAGGCCCGCCACAGAACTGGGGAGAAGCCAGGAACAGAACACAGAAATCAGAAGTCTGCTTCTCCTTCATTCTCAACTGGGCTGCAGAATCTCCTCTGCACCATGCATTTTAAATGGTCCATCAGGTTGCTACCTTTCAAGGAGGAAAAAAGCCCTGCTAGTCTGGACAAATGGTTCCTGTATCCGGGCAGTTGCTTCAGTATCTACTGGCAAGCCTGTACTAAAACTGGGAAGGTTGGCTGGAAACTAGCCAGAGAGCAACCCTTCTGGCCACATTAGATTGGGCTTCACTTACTTAAAAATCATGGTGTATACAGACTAAATTTCATTATAAACCAGGAAATGCACTACTCTGCTCGCTTTGGTGCACAGGAGAAGTTTTTCATTTCTGTCTTGGTGTCTTTCAAAAAATATCCGCTATTTCACTTTTCTACAAGGTATATCACTTGTCCAAGACATTTCAACATCCTAAGAATGTGACTATATTTTCTCTTATGATTTTTCTTGACCGGAATTGGCCAGAGATTTGATACTGAAAAGCATTGCTTTAAAATTGAAAACTAAGAGTATATACAGAAGTAATATTCTGGGTTTTCATCATAAGACTTAAAATCTGCAGTTATCCAGGCATCTAATGAGACAAGTCAGATTCATAAAATTATTCAACTGCATAATTGTAGTATCAAGGACTAAAGTCCTAAGGTAACAGTCCTGGAGAGCTCAATCGTTGTTTTGAAGATGCAATGAAGGCAAGGTAAGCCCTGAACTGCCACATCAAGGCAGTAACTCAAGAGACACGTATCTTTCTGTGTAGCCACAGGCACCTTGCCTACATCAGCAAAAAGGGAAAAAAAAAAAAGAAAACCATATATTTTTGCAAGAATGTAAAGTCACAAAAAGCTGGCACAGATGTAGTAAATTGCAGATTTCATACGTATTAGTTGGGGAAGAAGTAGGGTTCACCGGATAATGTGCATCAAAAATACAGCCTGTCTTGTATGTATTTAACTTCTGAAGAGTGTTATGCAGCTTGTATCATTGATTATATTAAAAAAAAAAGTTTTTTTTTTCCCCTGACTCTAAACATTATTAAAGACTTGATGGATTTGTTATCAGCATCTAAATTTAGATGCCCTCTCCCAGACCGATAAAGTACCCATCCATTAAGTACCTTTCTACTTCAAGCCTGTAGGCAGGAATACGAAGACTTTTTAAACATGTCATTTTGCCTTACCAAGTTAACTGAAAAATTAGTGACTAATCAAAGTCAACTCTGAAATTGAGTGTTCCTGTGGGCTCCTCTTTACAAAATCTCCCATTGCTTCTCATACACAGAGACTATTTTAATTTCCTTGATGACAATAACAAAATGTGTTGTGGCACTTCTCAGTGGAAACAATCACAAGCCTTTTTTGCCTTTTTTCGTTTCAATCAGCTTTAGATTTCTAACATGTAACCAAGTTAAATCCTTATGTAAACAAACAAAACCAATGGACACCCAGAAAACAAATCTGCTTTGACTTAGTTTTACAGTTATGATTTGTAAAGCCTGCTGATTTAAAAGATACAACAATTTTCTCTTTTTTGTTGTTGTGACAATACTGGTAACATTGGTAGAAATTCAGATTCAGTCTAAGGATTTCCTATTATATGTTGGTAAATTTAACCTTACTGCACTACATCTAGATCTATCAAAGACCTCTAAATAATGACAGTCACAATCAACGATTTATTATGCTAAGCTCTTTACAAGATGCTTTTTGATGCTGACATATAGAACAACAATATTGCATAAATAACAATCACTCTCCCTTTTTTAAAAACATTGTTTCCCTTTAGAACTAGTTAGAAAATATTTCTTACTCCCTGATGACTGGCACTATATATTGTTTATTAGCATACCCCTAGCATTACTCCTGATATGTGACTTTGTTCAAAAACAAAGAAACATAAACTTAATGGCTGGTCTTTTCTCTTGTTAGCACAGCAACACAGAGTGCATGTCAAGAATTGTCGGCAAAATTATGACTGATGTACATAATGACAACACATACAAAGGCTGGGGTTTTTTTGAAGTCTAATGCCAAAAAATAAGTCATTTGACAACAACAAAAAAATAGTAATTTACTAGCACTTACTACCCTCTTCAAAATGATCTGACATATTTGCAGAATCACACACAGAGGTTTTCTTTTTATCATGAAGGGAAGAATGTTTTTGTGACTGCTACTTGATCAAACACTAGTTCATTTTTGTTTCCAAACATATTCTAAAATGTTGACATCAACTTTTATTAGCTCAACACACACTCATCTCAAAGTGCCTAAACTTGTGCATGGTTAAGTTTTTATTTTAAAAGCAAAATCAGTAAATTCCATTTACTTTTAGATTTTCAAATGATCAAACCCAGTCAGTTTCACACCAGGCTGAACAAAACCCACATACTTATTTCCATATGTTTCGCATTCTAAGGAAGTCTTTTTTCACTGCAAGTTACATCTTAGTCTCACAAGCTTTGTCAGAACCGTGAGACTCGTAACTGCTCACAGGAGCTCCTGGGTCCTGATGTGCTTCATGGCTGGTCCCAATTTCCTGCCGGGGTGAGATCCTGGAGGAGACTCAGCCCCTACTCACTCTGTGTTCCCAGAAAGGGGAAACTTGGGGGACTAAGACAGAAATGAGGCCTGGGGTACTGCAGCTCCACGTCCCTTGCCTGGACAGCTGGGGAAGAAGCCTTACAGCACTTGTGTTGCAAAGCTCAGAAGAAAAAACGGGTTGTGACTCAAGGAGGCATTTGAATCTCTCTTGAGCATCTCTAGCCCTTTGTGACACAAGACAGCTCCACAGAGAAAGAAGCATGGGGCTGTGACAGCCATCCTTGCCTTGCCACAGATGTCTGCAGCGAGGAACTCTGGCTGAGCTCCCTGCCCCTCTGCCTGAGTCACCTGTGCCTACGGAGGACTCAGCAGGACAGAGCAGGCACCCAGCGCTTGCTGCTACAGCTCACAGCCCAGGGCATATCAGCTCCACACCATAATGAAGGGTGGACAGCTGAGGGCACTTACACCCTAACCCGCTGCCACTGCGTTTGCCAGAGGACAACTGTCAGCCTCCTGCGGGAGACAGAAACATGACAACATTCCCATCCTCTGCTCCGAACACGAAAACAAACTGATGCACATTTCTTATTACAGAGTAATTTCATATTGGCAAAGGTGGGCCACAGAAGAAAGAACCTTACCAGTGCATTTCCATATGGACTTAGACAAGACCAGTACAGTATCTAGAGAAGCTGTGCTGCGCTCTAAACTGTGCCTTGTTGCAAAACTTCCAGAGATTTGTTCCAGAGGAGAGCAACACATACATTGTAAGATGGGATTAAGAAAGTGGTTTAACTTTTTCCTTTTATTTCTTATATTATTGTGGCCTCATCTTTTCATAAAAATTCTTCAATAAACAAGCCCATAATCCTTCACTAAACCTCCTCCTGTCAAGGATCTAAGTGCCAATTTGTCTCCTACGTGCCGAGCATAAATCTGAGGCCCAAGTCATTCCTGGGGCCATTCAGAATTGCCGTAGAAGAGTAACTGCTTGGACTAGGTGTCTCACAAGAGCACTGGGCAGTCTGGTTGCCTCTTGCATTCCTATTTCCTTGCACTCCTGTTTTCAAAACCAATTTAAAGCCTTCCGGCATGCAAAGCTTCTCTGTGACTACATTTAATGAGCTTTGGATTGGGCCTTCAATCCATGCAGAGCATATGCATGTGTCTCTCTAACCTTTTGAATAATTAATGTCACCTAGACCTTTAATTATTGTCTTGATCTTCACTTGTCACTTCACAGTTTTCAGAATTTCCTTTCTATAAAGGTGCCCAAAGTGTCCATGTCATGTCAAATGAGGCTTTGCTGCTTTTATAAACAGCCCAAGAATATGGTCTTTCAAATGGTACTTCAATTCATCGTCCAGAATTCTATTTGCTTTTATAAACATAGTAAAACAACTAATAACCACTCTACCTGAGGATTTACAGTTCTATTCAGAAGTGCTTCAGAAGTATGCAGAAGATCCTTCTGTGTAGCCTTCTGTGCCCTGTGACTGTCTGAGGTATCCATACATTCTTCTTTTCTACTCCCTTGACTCATTATGTTACTTGAAAATGAACTGCATATGCTACTTATCTGCCCATGCTCCACCTCCTTGTCAAAGTCATTCAGAATTTTATCACTTGCCTATTTTGTTCTGACATTTCCCCAGTTTTGTACTATCAGGGAATTTCATCACCTTGCTACTTATTCTTTCTTCCAGACTACTGATATGCTGCATAAATTCAACAGAATTGGTGCAAATAATGATTCTTAAGGCTTTCCATTATTCACACCCCTCCAACCTAACCTGCTTCAATTCACAACTCCTATGCTTTCCATACCCAAGTTAGTGTTTCTTTTCTTTTTTAATCAAACAAAGTATCTCTCCCTATGCCATACTTATTCACTCAACAGATTATTCTTTCGTGCTATACCGTTTCAAAAGCTTTGCTAAAATCCTGGTAAATCATGTTTATAGGCTTCTCTGTCAGCACTTGTGGCTACTCTCTCAAAATACTCTTTATTGAAAATTTTCAGCATGATCTTCCCTTTGTGAATCCTTGCCCTCTATCCTTCATTAAATCCGAACTTTCTAGGTGTTCTTCTATCATGTCTTTGATTAGACTTTCTCTCATGTTCCTCACTGTTTAAATCAAGCTTACAAACCAGTAATTTCATGCATAATCCTTATATCCCCTGTTAAATGTTTAGTAGCCTTTTCCCAGGCTCTTGATACCTCTTCTTAAAAGACTGTAAATTTACCTGCTTAATGTTTCCTTTTATCTTCAGCTCCTTTCTCTGAGAATTTTGGGATGGATATTTTTCTGCATTCGTAAGTCACTTTTTGTATACTGTATTCCATTATATTACACCTAATCCATACTTCACTCTTCTCCATGGGGAGGATATGCCACACGCTCCATGACAAAGCATTCTTTCAATAGTATGTTTCCTTGATCACATATACCATTTCTGGATCTCCTGTATCCCCCTTTTAACTGAATACTTGTTCCCTATAAGAAATGACCAAAAATATGTCATAGCTTCTAATGCACTGTCTACAGCCTCTCAGGCTTGCAGGCATCCCTAGTTTATTCTATACTCCTTTCACATCTCTCTTGCATGCACTACCAAAAATGGCTTTGATGTGTACCCGTTAAGCTACCAATAACCTCCTGTTTACACCTAGGTACATTATTTACCCTTGCCACAGCAGTAAAGGGAACTTTCAAGGTTTTTTCCCCTCAGTTTCAGCACAGACCGAGGGCATGGATCAATGACGCAGCTGAGACAACCTGCTGCTGCCAAGAGAGTGATGCCACACCTCCCACACCCTCTAATTCCCCTCTCCCAGACCAATCATTCACTCACAGTTCCCCTCATGTTAAATCCAGGGTGGAGCTAATTCAACCTGTTAAACCAACAGAAAGGGAACCTGACATGAGAAAGTGAATAGCTTCCAACAAATCATATGCAAAAACAAGTTAAAACTTGCACACTAACTACAGCAACTTGCCAGTGCTAACTCCTAATGCTGCCAGCTGATTTTTTATATCGTTATTTCATTAAGCATTAGCAGTGTGCTTGGCCCTGCATGAGGCACAAGAGCAACCACAGTCCCAGCTTATTTGTCCATTTAGCCATTTTTCATCATAGCTCAGATTATTTTTGACAGTACCTTAATTGAGGATTTCTTTTCTATCTTTCCTGGATGCTTATTTTGTCAACCTTAAGATGTTAAAAAACTAAGCATATGTTAGCCAGTTTCACTGCATAGTTAGCTATTTATCTTGCTTATGGGGCACTGTCAGCTTGCATGTTTTTTGAACTAATTGCTAACTCTTCTCATTGCTTACACAACACCCTTTAATTAGTATTTCCTGATTGCTTTTAAAAACATGTTCATAATGATTTCATGAGGACTTTTCAGTTCTTCTGCTTTTGTTTCACAGGGTCTTAAGTACAATGGGGTCTGAGTGTACATGCCTAGAGAACGATTACAATCAACCCCATAAGATAAGCAAAACAAAAAATAGAGAAAAACCTTATTTTTTCTGATTTCTTTCATTATGGTTACTTATTGCTTTAATACATAAAATGCAGTCAGAAATACAAATGTTCACTCTAGCAGTCCTTCCTTCTCTACTCTGCCTGAAGTTGTGGTCTAATGTTCCACCTTTCACCGTTACGTTCTGGGTTCTGCATTTAATCACGTCTGTCTTCAATGTCTCTTAGTTACAAACCTTTCCTTCCCCTGGCTGATGGAGAGCATTAGCTTGTAATGTCTCACATTGCCACACAGAAAGAACCACATCATGCAATGTTTAAAAACTGCATCTCTTCCCTCCGAGCTCTCTAATGCTGTAACTCTCTCTAGGTCTTTGAAACTCAGTAGTGAAGTGAGGTACCTGTCAGAAAACTGACTCTAAAACCTGGCAGCACGTGGCTGTACACTTATTTTCTCTCAATTACTTTGTATCAGGTTTACATACTTCATGAGTACAAACAGCTTTAAGTACTCTGAATTTGATTTGGGATCTGAAAAACAAATATACTTCTTTCTGTCCTAGGGCCTGATCCTGGGTGAGGCTGAGCCTCTGAACACTGCAAGTGTATGGCTGGGCAGTGCTCAGGAATCCAGGGCTGACTGTGTCCACAACAGAACTTTCTGTCAGCATCACCACCTGTTTCTGTCTCTTTACGTTGCACTTAAAATCAAAGAAGGCTGCCAACCTGAGACCCTCTGAAGCCAGAGAGCCGCCAACCCACCAAGAGGCATCCTAACATTCAGCATCTCAGTATCAGAGCAGCTATGGACATTGAGGAGAAACTACAATCAAGACTGCGCTGATAATTTTGCAGATGGCATGGCATCAAAGCACAGGCAGTAGAGTATGGCTTGGCAGGTCTGAGATACAAAAAGCTGATATTCTGAGTAAGCTGATAGACTTTTTTCTTTTTAAAGTTCCTTTTTTTCCTTTGTTTTCAAAAGGGTATATTGAGACAGTCATTCAATAAAGCCACTACTTTCTTCACCAACAATCAGCAACAGATGCAGCCCAATAAAATTAATAGTTTGCAAGTATGCACAAGAGAATACTCTTTTGTGTCTTTTCTCCATCACAAATTTTGTAAAAGCTCTCTGGATTTTAACACAAAGGCAAAATTGGGGGCTTTTTATGTACCTTATTTTGGTTGACTTAAACACTAAAACCACTTTTCTTCCACACTATGGAAAATTAATGCTGATTAATTTCACTTTCCAAAGTGTGAGTCAGGACCCTCCCACTCCCCTTAATTGTCCACTTTCAACTCAACCTTTATTCGTGCAGAATTCTGGGCTATTACTTAACAAGATAATTTAATCCTACAGAATAGAACTACTGCTCAAAAATATGCAACATTAATATTAATGTACAAACAGAAATATATTACTCATACATAATATATAAGAAATTAATTTTCATTGAAATATCAGGAGAAGGATTAAACCCCTTAGATCCTTCTCATGCAATTAGCTCTGCAGTTGGGGAAGTCAATGGGACTTCACAAATGAAGGCTTCACATGATAACACTGGCAAGACTGGGATTTTACAAAGGCTCGCCTACACTGTGAAATGTGCCACGAACAGAGTTCTACAATCATATTGCTGTAATTATAGTACTACCCTGTATGGATACTCTTCGGCCACATCAATGTTAACAAATACACTGGTAGCATCTGAGCTGGCACACAGCTGCTGACGTTGCAATGATGCTTGACTGTGTGCCCAGTCGAAAAACCTCTGCTGGGGCAGCACAGCTGCCCAAGGAAGTGGTGTACCAGCAAAACAAGCACTCTGCTGAGCCAGTCTTCAATGCTATCCACAATGATTTGTGTCTAGCTGTTTTTTCCTGTGAAGGCATACCTGCTTTCCTCTAAGGGAATTAAGGGAACTTCCCAGAACCCCCTCTGTACTATTTCATAATCTTTTACTTTCACATTACTTCTTAAAATTCTGACAATTCCTCTTAGGTACATTCTGTAATAAGCTCCTCCCCCCCCCCCTTTTTTTTTTTTGCATGGGGCTTCAGCCTACCATTTCCCTGCCAAAAGAAAAAAAGAGATTGCAGAACTTGTTTTGGAAGTACAATGTCGTATTTCTAGGTTTGCAGGACTTCAACCACTCAACAACCATCACACAAACTACCAGCTGTGAAGCAGGGAACATAAGAAAACTGAGGAGCTCTGGTTAAGACAGATAGTTCAGGAAAATTATCAGATTATGACAGTCCTAGCCATTCCCTGGCTAGGACTATGAAAGAAGCACCAACCAGCAGAACAGGATCAATTGCAAGTTGCCCCGTCAGTGACGGTTGCAAGGTTTTCGTATGCAGACAGCCACGTTCCTAGAGTTTGGCACCGAACCTCTTCCAGCCATCAGAGCAGAAACCAAAAAGAGGACTGTTGTAGCAGTGGGAAAACAAGTACAAAAGGAAATCTGGAAGCTCAGATCATTCGTTGTTGATGAACCACCCCACTTCCTACTGGAAAATGCAGAGGAAGAGGCGGCCTTCCAGCTGTGAAAAGACATTAGGTGTGCCTTTTTGCACAGAATGTTGAATCCGAATAATAGGTAAAAAACAGGAGTCCATCCCACAAAGAATATCAAAACTGTGGAAGTATGATCAAAGGGGACAAATACCTCCTTCTCTCCTACCTCCCACCTTGTTTTTGAGTACACAAGCAGCAAGCAACTTTTAAATAGCTGTATTTGTAAGTGGCTGTATTTTTAAGTCGCTCTTCAGAGGCATTTCACAGGCATCATGAATGACCAATGAATGCATGTGAGGCTTTCATCTTGAAGAATTCAAGCCTCCAATAAAAACTGCAGGCAGGGGCTTTTTCCCCAGATTTGCACATTATTACTAGGAGGACTGTACTGAGATACTCAGTATCGGGAGAGGCCCCACCCTTTTATTCCCTGACTTACAAAGCTATATACTAGCAACAAAGGTTTAACCACCAAGGAGGAACAGGGTAACATAAACATGTATCTGGTACATAGGCCCAAAGGATGGTGGAAACCACAGAATGGTTGAGGTTAATCTCTGGGGGTCCCCTGGTCCAGCCCCGATGCTCAAGCAGGGCCACCTCAGGACGGACCATGTCCAGAGGGCTAGGGAGTATCTCAAAGGATATACAACCTCTCTGGGTAACCTGTGCCAGTGCTCGGTCACCCTCACAGTAGAAATGTTTCCTGATGTTCAGAGGGAAACTCCTGTGTGTCAGTTTGTGCCCACTGCCTCTTGTCCTGAAATGTCCCATATCAAGGACAGATGTTAGCAGAAGACACCTTTCTGCTGTCATATTCAGCAGAATACACTGTGTAAAATACTACAGGTAACATTTCATACAATAATTTGTAATACAATGCAGGAAATGGAAGAAATGAAAGATGGGTTTGGCAGGAGAAAAAAGTACCTAAGGGTTTCGAAGAATCAGGCATAAGATCAACTACCAGCCATCACAGAGCTATGGGAGGTCAAAGAGGACTCTTCAACAAGATGCTACATATCAGTTTGTTCATTTATGTTCATTTTGTACAACTTCGTGAAACAAGCAGTGCTGGGGCTACATATCCATTTTAAATTAATCGTTGGCCCATTTTATTTCCCTGATGACAGAGTAACAAATTTGGGTGTTAAGTTTGTTGTGTAAGACAAATAATACACACATTACATATAACAACTTTATTGAGCAGTGGTAAAAAACACTTCTCAAAACACTTACAGTCACTTAAGAAGTTGGTCTGTGAGCACCACAAATCATGGTTTCTTATAGCTTCATTTCTTGTGACTGATTAACTTTCGCATAAAAATCAGCCATGAACTTCAGTTAAAGCCATCTTCCTGGTTTGGATCTCTAAAAGGCCTCTTTCCTGTTTGGATTCTATCACCTGCTGGGTCACCTCTCTTCCCAAATGTTGTAAAAACTTTATAGGCTTTGAGATTCCTATTCATCTATGAAGTTTTTCTTGAAACTGGCCAAGAGTAGTCCGAAAGTCAGAGGGGGAAGAGAGAGAACTCTCTAGAGGTGTGCAAACCAGCAGACAAAAAGAGACATGCCGTGATTTCTCATGTCTTGTTCCTTAAGATAAATCAGGCTAGAAAAACAGGGGAAATTTCTTCTTGTTTCTACACAATCCTGAGGTCAGAATACAAATACTCATCACTATTCTGATTTTCCACTGGGGCTGCGCAGAAGGGAAATCGTGGCATGTTACCCTGGTCACTCGGCCAGCAGATACATGTACAGGGAAAGCCCCATGAGGACAGTGGGCTGCACAGCTGACCTGTTAGAGTATGGATCTCAGGAAGTTTTGTCTCATAAAGCTTTGCTGAATCTACATTTGCCCTCTCTAGAGATGCTTAAGGTCTCCACCCACATTTCTGTGTCCCTCTCCAGTTCTTCTGCCTTTCTTCAAGCAGGCAATCCCCCCACACTGCATTGTTTCATGGAAATCTTGGTTTGGTGGTCTTGAAAGCTTTGGAGAACACGTTATCCTTTCTTCCTCTCATGCAAAGTTTTCCACAGGTATGAAGAAGGTGCCTCTCCAAATTCCCCATCTGAAGCCTCTGCCAGATAACAAGACATACAAATGGTATTAGGTTTTAATGACCAGTGGACAGGAAACTAAGAAAACTCACTACTATTATCCCTCTTGAGTCTGTTCAGCAGCTCCCAGCCAACTCATGGCCTTCCTTTCACAGAGTGAATTCGTGGTGTGTGTAAGAATGTGGGAAGTTTGCTGCTTGATTTTGGTAGGATTTACAGCAACAGGATAATAAATAACACCATCCTTGTTAAATTCAGAGGACTCTGTCTGACAGCTCACTACTGAAAGTATAAAGACAAAGAGAAGAGAAATGCTTAAAGTTGTATCTTGTCAGCCACTTCACAGCACTGGTATTACCAGAAATTAGAGCATAGTGTAATGTGAAGGTGGCCACTGTGGCAAGAAAGACAGGGTACTGCTTCCTAAAAATATATATGGTCACATCTTAAACAACACTTTCCTGAAAGCAATGTCAAAACGATGCAAGAAGACAAAAATGGTACTTTTAGTGAGCTCATTCTGAAACTCTAGAAGCAGAAAATATGTTTGCCACAGATTATTTCCACAAACGATTTCAAAGCCAAACCTTTGTTCCAGCCACAAACCTTCTTTACCTTTTTCTGTCCCCAGATCCAAAATCCAGCATGAAAATCACTTGTTCTGGGCCTGGATTCACTGACAGGAAACCCAAGGCGCTACTTCTTATGTTTACATTACAAGTTTATGTGCTTGTTCTTAAAAATCCTGTAGTCAGAATGATCAGCTTGGATTGCTGATGACGAGGATTATTTTAATTTCTTTATGTATTTCAATTAAATGCATGAGTACTGATTTCAGGGCATTTTTTTCAGTTAAAAGCACAGTGATTTATATTGCTAAAATGCTATTGCCTGCCCTGCCAAAAGCATGCATCTGGGAACATTTCTGGGTTGCTCAGTCTTTTCTCTCTTCTCTCTGTCTCTGACTGCCAGTGCACACTGCTGAAACAAACCAGCTACTTTAAAAGGCAGTTCCTGTTTTCTGTGAGTCTGGCAGTGTTTTGAAAAGCGGGGAGGAACAGTAAGAGAATAAAGGTAGATTCAGGACCCATGAATAAAGAAAAAAAAATGTGATGATAAAACACTACACCTACCTGAGCTCCATTCTTTCTCCCAGGATGATACCATTTCTGGATTCATCTGAGGTCAGATAAGTTGAGTTTCAAGGAGCCACCAGCTCTCTGCAGCATCTGAATTTTGTGACTATCTCCACAAGCTCCTTGTCAGCCTGCAGTTTCATGGCTCCTTCCAGAATGGTGTTGTGATGTGCCCAGTGTTGCCTGCCGTGAAATGCCCATCCTGGCATACAGCTCTGCACAACCGCAACAGGACAGAAGAGCAGCCCCAGGTTCACACTTACTCTGTTCTTCAGCTGGTGTGACAGTTGCTAGTTCTCTCCTCTGTCCAGCACTTTTGATACTCTCTGCTATAGTGAGTTTCTGCAAGTCTTTTGCAGCACCTAAATAAGCATCTTTATTCCTGCAGTAATTTGGCAGTGTACTTGCACTGCTCCTTCTCTTCTCAGGACCAGGAAACCCAGAGTGTTCTTGTATTATTAATGAAGGACTGTCTGCATTGCCACAGGTAATACAGTATTCACAGGAGCTTCACATTCATGGAACAAAATGATACGTAATTTAAGCTACTTACAGAAGCAATTACGCTTGCTGAGCATCTACTCTGGAAGTTACCAACAGGATCCCAAACTGAGTGCAGTTGCACACATGGATATACTAGCGTAAGATAGCTTTTACCAGTAAACTGTTGGTGTAAGCTGGAATGCTTTCCCTCCTCCCCTGCCAGCTAAGCAATTAACAATGTAACTACTATTGCACAGTTACACTGGTATGATTCTGCGTGTACAGAAGCCGTGAAGCTTAAGAAGTGAGGGCACACCTTTTGCTGAGTCAGGAGTTCTCTCATTAGGTTCACAACAGCGTATTAAGAAGGAACAGGAGAAGCAAGGCCACACAGTTTTTCTTGAACACTGCTTTTCATCTTCCAAGTGCTTTACAAAGAATGTATCACAATTAAGCATGGCAACACACTTTTCAGGAACTATCAATCTTATTTTCTGAATAAGGAAAATGAAGCAGAGATGTTTAAGTAGATTTGTCTGAGTCAACAAAGCAAATGAGTGACAGAAAAAGGACTGATGTCTAGTTCCTAATTCACTATCATATCAGACCTTGTTCTCCACTTTTAAACATTAACTGTCACCAAGAAGATTATTATCCTAGCCTAACAGCGTGCTTGTGATGATTCAAGATCTTTACAAGAAATCTACAACCTGAATTCAGCATCTCATTAAGCTCAAAGAGTAAGTTACAGACTTACCAATTTTAGAGCTCTTTCAATAGCTAGCTATCCATAATCTGCCTGTTTAAGTCTGTCTGATAGCTTATAGGTATTAGATTCAGCAGTATGATGGGCTTAATGAGTTCTGGCCTGTTCCTTGAGTTGTTGTAACTGATGATGAGCACTGCCTATCATTTTCCATCCCAACTGAAAGGTAACTTTCAGTGAAGATGATTCAGGTCAACATCTTCCGCTTAGCAAGCGGGGTGATCTCAGCAGGTGATAGCTCAGCTGATGCCATTATACCATGTTAAGGTAATTGCACCTTATCACGTTATTGGTAGAGGCTAAAAAGGGAAGTTCTCTAGTTCAGCCATGAGAATACTTGGCAAAGAAGCCAGAAGTGACATTTTTTAGTGTTACCTTTTATCTTAAAAGGATATTTTCTAGTACTTTTACCACAGTAATCTATTACTGAGTAACAAAGGGTATTCAGCACTATTAATGGTTTGACAACTAGTCTCCATATTTTTCTTGCCTTAGGAATGAAATTTTCATTATGTAAATGTTGCAATCTCAAACCACATGACTCTCAATAATGCAAATGAAACCCTCACTCCTTAATATTATGGGTTTTTTTTGTTGAAAATTTCCCCAAAATAGCATGTTTAAGTAGCCGTCTTTAACATCCCATTCAAGAAATATCCTTCCAATGGAGTAGCCAAGCCACTGACTAATAACAAATTTAGAAATCCAATTTGTTTTTACTGTTTGTGTTACATGCTTATGTTTTCATTTCCCTCAGCCTGGACATCCAATCTACAGTGTTAAACATTTGTGTATTACCACTTTCAATTTTGATTCTCATTGCTATAATGCTTACATCACTACAATCTGAAACCAGTAATATCTGTTAGAAAATAAATTATCTTTCAGGATTTTACAAACATGCATTTATGGTTTCCAGAAGTACTAATGCTCTATCAGGAACTTGATAGCTTTGTGCTTCCCATGACAGAAGAATCTGAAATTCTACATTACTTACGTGGGGACTAGAACTGTAGACACTGAAAAATCAGTTTACATGCTCTGAATGGGGACGGGGGGCAAATGGTGATTCGAAAGCAGGCAAATGCTATTCACAAATCTTGCTGTAGTTTAAAAGGCTTTTTGATCTTAAATACATTTCTAAGAAAAAAATCAAAAGGAGTAAGAAGAGGAACATGATGCCAATCAGAAGACATAAGAACTCTGATTATACCTGATCCAAGTACAAGAAGATTCACTGATGACACTGAAGGTAACTGACCTTATATCACCACAAAGGACCCCCAAATCTCTTTCTGTCTAGTTTACAAGCAAGAGAAAGACAAGTTGGTAACACCTTATGATGGTAAGTGTCTTAACACACATGATTCTGATTGTACTTGAGGTAGCAGGAATTGGCTTCCAACATGCCTGGGAAGAGAGATTTCAGGTAGTCACTTGGGGAAAAATGACAGAAACCAGGATGACTCTGAATCTACCAAAAACATGCAGCTGTTAATCCTGTGGTTCCCCCTCAGCAGCAGTACTACAGGACCATCAGTGGCCTGAACCGCACCTAATGGAAGCCATTCCTTTTCCCTCTTCTTTGAAAAGGTGATTTTCCTTAGACCTGTGGTTCTCAGTCTAACAACCTGCTCTTTCCATGAACTCCACACCACGTCCCATTTCCCAGATGTCCCCCACCACCCCGTAATGTGCAAACTGGAGATGCAGAAGTCATGGAAGCATACGGCCCTTCCCTGGCGGATGCATCCTGCCTGGTACTTCACCCTTGCCTCCCAGCTCCACTTCCCTCTTCGTGGCACTCCAGGCCCTGTGCTACCTCAGTGGCCTTCTCCCAGCCTATCTTCAGCTATGTTCTCGGTAGCTCCACAAATACTTACCTCTTGGCCCACATATCCTGATGTATCTTCCCTCCTCCCTCCCTGCCTCCCTCCTGCCCTCCAGTTTGCACAACACTCTCGGATGACACACTGAGGGATTTCTCACCCAACAGATGGGCTCACAAACAGGGAGTGAGGAAGGTGATGGAAGAGCAGCAGCTTCCTAGCCACAGGGTATCCATACACATTCACAGCAGTGGGTTGCACCATGCTTGTACCATTACAGGCTAAAACCTTTCTTGAAACAAAAGCTATTATTTCTTACCATTTTTTTGTGCTGTGTTTTTAGGCTTCCTGAACTATAAGGGGTCATCATGCAAGACTCCATGCCTAAAATACTAACTCTAAGTCATTCTATTGATAACATTTCTGAAGATAAAACAGATTCCTTTCCCTCAGTACATGACCCCCCTACCTTCCTGTATACAGGTGTTATTACTTGGTCACTAGTGACTGAGGAAGCAGATGAGATCTTTCAAGAATCTGATATTTACTTTCTAAGTTACGCTGCATGAATGAGATTTCAATCATCAGGCACTAGGTGCTTCAGTGATATCAAAATGTTGTTCATCAGGAATGGAAAGAAAAACACAAGGAACTGCATCCAAAGGACCGATTTCCCAGTTTACCTTAGGCTAGCATTGCACTTCTACTTAATCAAAATATGCTATAAGAGGGGAAAATGAATGTCTACAACACAATTTACAAAACCCCCCCTCAATTTGTTGCTCACAAATATTTTTTAAAAATCCACCCCTTATGCCAGCGTTTTGGCTCACTGTATTCTACTCCTCTGTCATTAATGCTCTCTGCCGTAAGCAAAACTCCTAGCTGGGGATTCCAATGTGTAAGGGAGCTAGGATAAGATTCCAGATCTCAGCTGTGCTGGCATGAAGAGAAGTCTCCTCAGTGATACAGAAGACAATATCCTAGGGAGACTGGAATTAGTCCTATTCCGCACAATTCAATCCAAGATGTAAGGCATATGAAGAAGCAAGTAATTACTAGCTAATGGCTACAGATGAAAATGTAACATGGTTCAGCCTAAGCATTTCATGACAAGTGACAAGACAGCTTGAAGAAAGGGGGATTTTTTCCAAAAGGATGGAAGGTGTCAAGAGCAAAGAAAAAAAGGGTTACCTCTTCAGTTTGGGAGGGGCTGATTCTAGGCATTGGAGATACTTGTGGTGTTTTCAGCTGTGTACTGTTGCTGTCTGGAACAAGCTCTCTGTGGATTGACTGAATATGGTTTTGGAGTTCACTTTCTGATTCAAATTTAACATTGCAACTAGAACATCGAGTCTTCAGTCCCCCTGCCTTGCTTTTGTTCTCAATGGAACTCAAGTTCTCATTTTGGCCCATGCCTTGTCTGTTACTGCTTGAAGGGATGTTGACACTTGGACTACCACTTTTACTGAGATTAACACAGCTAGCACACAGACCATATGGCAGACCGTTGATGTCAAGTTTCACTAAATCCTGTTTTGAGCGGAATTCCTTCAGGCAAGAAGCACACTTGTACAGTTTCTGGAGATGCTGTGCGCGCCCTGTAGACTGCACGGCAGAACCGTTTCCAGTTTTCTGCATGTGGAACGTGCCATGGATTTTCAGTTCCAGCGTGGAGGTCACTGTCTGCATGCACACCACACAGCGGAACCCCGTCAAGGAGTTCCTCAAGTCGGGGTGCATTTGGCAATGCTCTAAAAATTCCTCCTCACTCTGGAGGGGCATCTTGCAAATCCTGCAGTTTCCAGTGTCCAGGCTCTTACTATGTGTAACCTTATGTTCAGTAAGAGTCAGAAGAGACGGAAACCGCTCACCACAGATTGGGCACATATAATGTTTCACTGGTCCCAAGTGTGTCTGCATGTGTTCTCGGAGCCCATTTTCAGAGAAGAATGTTCGAGAACACACATTACACTTGTAATTCCCTTTAATGAGTTCAGCCTTTTTCTTCACTATGGCACTTTCTCCAGGTCGAATGTTGTGGTCTCGAAGCTGGTGATTTTGCAGGAGAGTCTCCATGGTATAAGCTGCTCCACAGATGTCACAGCCATACATAGGCTCTGACGTGTCCACATCTTCTTCGCTGCCATCGTGGCTGTTATGGGACTCCTGGCTATTTGTCAACAAGGTCTGGAGTTCCACTTCCTCTTTCTGAACCTGCTCTGATGCCCCATTCGTTCCACAGTTTGGAGTTTTTGTTTCAAACACACAATGTTTTTCCCTTAAGTGCTTTTCCAGCAAGATGATTGCATGGAAAGCTTTGCTGCAGAACTTGCAGTTGTACTTCTTGCTGTGTGTAGTAATGTGACACTGCAGCTCCACCTCTGTACCGAAGGACTCGCCACAGAAGATGCACTTGTGTACTTTGCCTTGATTCTCCAGGTGGTTGTGTTTAACATGAAGCTGTAGGTCAGTCTCATTGCGGAAATCCCAGTTGCAAGACGTACATCTATATACCTTCTTTTCATTGCTGTGCTTCACAGCCAAGTGTAGCTGAATGGAGACTTTGGAGTCAAAAACCTCTTGGCACAAGGTGCAGCGGAAGAACACAAATGTATGCATGTCCAGTAAGTGTTTCTGCAAGTCATCCACGGAAGTGAATTGCTTGTCACAGCTTTCACAGATGTAGTAGGTTGAGGTGATCATGAAATGAATGGTAACATGCTTCAGCAGAGACTCCTGATTTGGAAATTCCTTGTTGCACTGAGGACAGGTCAGTTTTGGCAGGACAGTGTCAAGATGTGTTTTTAAATGAGTCTGAAAACCGTCCAAGGAAGTATACTTAGCACCACACTGATTACAAATATATTCACCTGCAGGACGAGGAGGAGCACCTCCAACTGCCTGCATCATCTTTAAAGAGGTCTGCTCAATAGTTACAGGAGATAAGGGACTCATGGCTCTGGACTTTTTTCCATTGTGGATGTAATTCAGCGCCAAAGGAATGTTCTTATGGTTCTCCTTGATATGCTTGTTCAGTTTAAGAACACTATTAAATATTGGAGAATTTGTACAGTAAGAACAAGAATACACTTCCACCACTGGATCTTTTGGGGTTCCAAGCACAGGGGAACCAAAACGGGAACTGCTAAGATCACAATGGACTTGTCTAATATGCTCTTCCAGAGAAGAATCTGTAAGAAATCCCATGTAGCAATGGGGACAAAAGAATGCATTACTGTCCTTAGCAGCAGGGTTGGCAAAACCATGAGAACATCGGATGTGTTCCTGAAGGGTGTTGAGGTCATTGAACACTTCAGAGCAGAAGTTGCACTGGTACACCATGGCAGGCATGGTAGAGACAATCAGTGCTGGGTCCGGAGCTTCATGGACTTGCTTAAGATGTTCGTTCAGATTGTACAGAGATGGCAAGACCTCCAAACAATACTGACAGATATGGGCTTGTTCGGGTTTATCTAAATGCATAGTTTTCAGGTGTATCTGCAAAACTGCAAGGCTGGAAAATAACTGTTTGTTGCAATAAATGCAGCTATAGGTAACTTTTGCCTGTTTACTCGAAGGACCAGTGATATCTGGCACTTGCTGAGCTGCCCGCTTCCTTCCGCGACCTTTTGGTATAGGAGGAGCCGTTTCCACCATTGTTGAACTATCCACCGAGAGATTCGAATCTGGAGTGGTGCTAGAGACTGAGGTGTAGCCCACAGTTACCAAAGACGGGCTGTTGCTGTGGTTGCACGACTCTGGCTGCTGGTGACTGTCCATGTGGCTGTACAGCTCCTCCACAGTATGAAAGTTCTCAGAGCAAATGCTGCATGAATTCTTCTTCTCACCATTATGAGCCTGCTCCATGTGATTCACCAGAGACGTTTCCTCTACAAAGAGTTCATGACAGTAAACACACTGAAGAGCAGATCGGTCTTCGTTAGGGGAACATTCGGGGTGACATTCTGCAATGTGCTTCTGAAGGTCTTCAGGAAAATCAAAGCCTTCTTCGCACTGACTGCATTTCTGAGTGTCCTTCATTTTCCAGTCCTCCATCCGGGAAGCAGACTGAGAGCCATCTTTGTTCCTCTCGTGAACCTGCATGTGGCCGTGCAGCGAACTAGACGACAAGAATCCACGTCTACAAATGGCACACTTATATGGCTTGTTGGACGTATGAGTCTTTAAGTGAATTTTAAGATGATCACTCCTTGAGAACGCTGCATCACACTCACTGCAGTGATACTTCTTGTCTCCCGTATGAAGCTTTATGTGGCGGTCCCTGCTCCGTTTGTGTTTGAAGAGACGACTGCAATACGTGCATTTGAAAGGGAGCTTGTCGCTGTGACTTTGCTCATGGTGCTTTAAGTAGCTGAGGCGGCTGAACGATTTGTCACAAAACTGGCATGGATAGGGCAACCCTGGACCTCCTTCCTCTTCACCAAAATCACAACCTTCTCCATGGCTTGGGGAAGTCTGGTCCTTACTAGAAGGTGATGATGCTGGCCATGAACAAGTGGGGTCATCCTCAACGTCCACTCCATCTGAAAAGAGAAACATGCCCACAAGCTTAATCCCTGCAGTTCAAAACAGACCGCAAATGCATATGAACAACGGAGATCTGCTACTCCTAAATAACTAAAACATACTAAACTCAGACTAGGGTATTTCTTACACCTGTACCCAACAGCTTCAAGATCACATTTATTTTTATCAGACTGTAAAACATTAAAAGTTATTAAATAGTTCTGTGCCTATATTAATTTTTTATTGCTTTTTTATCATTCTTTCTCAGTTGCAGGATATGTATTATACATTGACAACTTTATTAAAATGCAGATTTTAATATATTTAATGTTTCTTTTGTATCCATTGTAAAATGATTTGCATATTATGTGAGCATCTAAAGAGTCAAAGGAAAGGAGAAAATATTACAGGAATGATTTAAAATTAATACAGTCAACCCACATGCCTAATATTTAATGAAAAGATTCCCCCTGCTTTGCCACAGTTTGTTTTTTTTCTTCCTTGAAGTTGATTCTGAACACAGAAATCTTTTAAAGGCTATTACTGAGAGAGACTTGGGTGTTATTGTAAACAGTAATAGGAAAGAATACAGGGGAGGAACAGGACAACAGAATAAACAGTGATGTTTTCTCTAATAAAGTGCAACCAGATTTCTCCAATAACGATACAATTCAGTTACTGAAAGCTGGCAGCTGGATCATCAAATGTTCAAAACAAACTAACAAACCAACAGCCAGGATTAAGGAAAATGAGAAAGTTTCAAAAGGGTCAGTTGTGAACAGCATTTTTTTTTCTTTTTAAGTTCAAGAGGTTGCCCACCATTTCTTCCTTTTTGCAAAGGCCTCAGCCAGCTGAACTTCCTCAGTCCAGCAGAACCTGTACTGTGAGGTGATCACAGACAAAGCAACTTGTAAAAAACTGGAAACAGGAAAAATGGTAAATGATTATGGTAAAAGCTGAAAGATTTACGAGTAACAAGGAAAAGACAAAAGAGAAATGCTAGCCAGATAATACACTGAACTAGTTATCCATGATATTACCTCATCTCTAGACAGAGCGAGCTGTAACTATTTTTTTCAACAGATGTGCTGTACAGTTTTTGCAGCTTTTGTTTGAAATGTAGATGACAACACCACAATGATCACGCTTATCCTAACCTAAACCTTCTTCAAAAATACTAAAAGAATGCTTGAGAGACCTTATTCCTTTCCAGGGGCAACACTTGGGGTTTTTCTCCTTTTAAAAGTAAATTGGCTACAGTAACAGTACAGAAAAAAAAACAGGCTAAACCTCCTGAAAAATATCTTTCTTAAAGGTATTCTTGCAAAGCAGTTTTCTTAACATCTTCAGCTTTCTCTCAAGAAATTTACTACAACATAAAAGTTAGAGCTGGCCTATATTACGTAAACAAATTCCAAGCCTGCTTTCTTTAAGGTAACAAGATTTTACTAGATTATCAACCTCTTGCTTATCCACAGGAAACAGATGAGGATTCATTCCTTTCCTGCATCTAGAAACTGATGACAACACCATCTCACTATCAATGCCAGATGGCAACCACCTAACTCTGAGAAAACAACCAAACACCATTGCTGGATGCCTGCCCATTGACACAATGCTTTTCAGGATAAGTTGGAAACTGCACGGGTTTTTATCATCTTGTTTACGTCTTGAAGAGGAGGGTTTCACAAATTACACCTTTCGTGCACACACGCAATATATATCCGTATTTACCTACCTACGAATCTGCACTAATGGTATATATTTAAGTAAGAAAACCAAACCCTAGCCCAAGTACCATGTCTTTGAACTGAAAACAAAGGTGTTTCATTTTTTAAGATAAAAATGGAAAAATAAAAATCCTCCCTTCCAGCAAAAGTACTATCATCTGCTAAAATGCTTCCCAATGAACTGAAGCAAAGTTACTCATTGTCATAAAATGAAATAATACCAGCAAGGTAAGTTTTTAAGTTGGTACATTAATGACTAAAATAGTCACAGGAGACTTTCAATGTAAATCTGTGTACTACCCTTTCAAATTGCTGGGTTTGCCTCTACAACCGAAAATAATCAAAACAGTGGAACAACTGTTTCACAGAAAAAGATGTTAATTTTTGCCACATTTTAAAATTTTATTTTAAATGAACATTTTCAGCCAGGTCTTTTAAGTGGAAAAACCTTTTGTCCTTTAAAAATCAAATATATTTCTGACATATGACCACTGCTGGCAGATAAACAGGAATTTATGTCAAGCAACCGACTGAAGAAAAATAGTCTGTAACTGCCTAGGCAACATATTTCGTAACCAAATTTAGTATTAAAATGTATATCCTACACAGAAATGATATATTATTGTATAAATGTTCAGAGGAATATACAGTAAGTGTTATAAATAGTGTACCATCACTGACACAGTAGTAAATCACTTCCTTTTTGTGGCCACTGCCTGCCCTGTTTTACCTATTATACAACTATTCCCCCTGGCTCGTGGATCTCAGCGGGCTGTCGGGCTGGCAGAGGGGTCGGGATCAAGCGCTGAGTGTTACCACAGTATAAGCAACGGCAGCCCCTTTCCCCCATCCAATTCTCCTGGTTTGCCTGGGGGGCTCTCCTTTACCTTTTATACAAGGTAAGAAAAGCAGAGGGGGAATAGTGTAACTACAGCACAGAGCCCGTTCTTACTTTCCAACTGGCAAATATAAATGTTTCTGTGTGTCACTTTGCTGTTGTTTTTTTTAATCCGAGACCATAATGATTCTGCAGAGTAATCATCTTTGTGCAAAAAGGAGAAGAGTAAACCACTTACACGTCTGACTTGCACCCTTTTAACTTAAATGTGAACATCTCTCAGTCTCTCAGAGCTGCCGAAGAACCAGCAAGGCAGGGGGAATTCCACACAGCGCACGGCGGAGCACAACAGGATTTTCCTGAGTACGAGCCTAACAATGTGGCCAACACGTTTCTCCGGCTTCCCCCCCGGCACAGCGGGGTGGGGGAGAGCCGGCGTGGAAGGGGCACCGGCAGCCGGCCACCGCGCTCCGGAAGGAGGGCCCCTGGGCTGCGCTCGCACAAAGGGTTCCCAATGCCGGGCCTGTTGGCCATCAGAAAGACTTCTGAAACGTTCCTTCTGCGACAAGGGAAACCTCTCGCTGCAGTGACTTCTGCTGTGCAGACTCCAACCTGAACACTGGGAACATTGTGTGCGATGAACTAATGCTCCTGGTGAGCTTAGGGGCTGTCTAGGCATGGATCTGGGGACAGCAATCAAGGAAACCTGAACTAAAGGTAACTACTGCTACAGTGGGACGTGAGTGATGGCACTGCCTGTCCTGCTGTCTCCCCACCTTTCCCCACAAAGATGCTGCCCCATAAAATTAATGTCCAACCATTAAGAGCATCTCCTTCAAAATGGCAGCGATCCGCGGCTTGCTACCCTGCGCTGAGGCTACTCCATGTGCGCGGGTGTTAGGCAAGCAGACCTGGGCACTTAAAGCCGTGATGGAGGAGCTAAACGGAAGGTCCCCACAGCTAACCAGCAGGCTCGGGATGTGGACTCCACTCCTGCTTTCCCAAGGGCACTTACTACAGAGCCGACTCTTGTGTTGGGTGTGAAGTTTGACCTGCCGTCGGGGTAAAGGACTGCAAACCCCTTTTTGCCGATCACTCTCACAGAAAATACAGTTTGCTGCTACTCTGCGTACAGCCATGTGTATATAAATCTGCAGGCACCCACCCAGCGAGCTATGTCAACATTACAAATACTTATTTTTAATGTTATAACAAGCTGTTTAAAAATACTCTGGACCAAATTCAGATGCACACATACAAGTCCCCAGGAGTGGTACACATCTATCCGAGGGCAGAATAGGGCTCCAGGTATTTGACAGACTGTTTATGGAGTTTTAAAATATATTTTCTGTATCAACTTATTTTTTTTTCCCTTCGGCACTCACTAAGTGCTACTTACTGTAAATGCCTTTTTTGTGTTATGGCAAGTATTCTGAGTTTCAGTGTGATGCACTTAGCATGTCCATGTAAATTTTTAATTTTTGGAACCAGTCAGTTCACACTCGCTGACTCTAATAAAGCTCAAACACTCATCACCAAAAAACTTTGCTGAAAATCGGCTACAAGGCCTAAAAGTCTATTTAAAGATGCAAATGTGTGTGAATAGTTAGTGCAGATGTTTTTCTACACCAACTGTACTTGCTGAGTTTCACCATTTCCATAAAGCACATTAAAACAAGTGTGTGAACACTCTGAGATGAAAGTACCAAGCACTCCTGAGACTTCCAGTGGAAAGTAGAGCTGCCTGACTTTTCTCCAGGCAGACAGGAATGCCCATGATTCAGCAGCCTGAGTAAATAAAAGAGGTCCTTATTTCCTAATTTTGCTGGCTGGCCACACTGCAGCAGTCTCTGTGCTGCTGCCAAAGGGGATGCAAAACTGGAACTACACCCAGCAGCTGAAGGACTGTCTTTGTTAGCCAGCCAGGCCTTCCTGACCATCTTCTGGCAACAAAACTACCGTATCCTGCGAGGAAGACCTCCATCTCAGGCTTGATAGTTCTCTAGTCTGTCTAATAGGACAAAACAACAGATTTTGCCTGGTCTGTGTTGGAGGAGGACAGCTGGAAACTCAGTTAGTAGCAGAGTAACACCTGTTCAGTCATATTTATGGGGGAAAGTGTTCACTAACAGAAAAGTGAAGTAATACCAGAAGGAGTTATCCCACGAAAGGGGAGGGAGGAAGGGGGAAGCATCAGAGCACAAAAGCACCTCTGTGGAGTTAGCAGCCAGCCACTCATGTGCCAACCCCAGTAGCCGTGAGGTCTTAAAAGTGATCTTATCCCTAGTGCTGCTGACTGAATTAACAGTACCGCTTCAGAAAAACGTCACTTAGTCACCAGGAAGGTTTATGACATATGCATGCTTTGGCTGGAATACACTTCAGGGCACTTGCTTTATCTTGCCTTATTTTTCTTTATGATTTAAACATGGTTTTTCTGCCACTAGACAAATGGCCACATTCCTAAAGCAAATGTCAGCAAACCTTTATGTGCCATAATACATAAGGTTCCTCTGATAGAATAGAGTTAACAAATATGAACAAATTAATATTTTCAATATCGTGCAAGCAGCAATTTTCTATTTTCCCCGTTTTGTTGCTCAAGTAACTGGGGCACAGACAAGCTGGAGCGGTTTGCCTCAGGTTACAAATGTAATCTGTGCAAAGGAGGAAATAGAACCTATTTCTCCCAGGTCTGAGCCATCCCTGCAGGAAAAATCCTTTCTCCCCCTGAAACGCAGAGCTGGCAAAATGCTTAAGCTGCTGGACCCGACCAAAGAGAAAGCCCAGCAGTTTAGCTGGACAGACACCCCTGGCTCCGGGTCCTGCTGGTACTTTCTCGCTACTTTGCCCCCTGAACAGTAACGGCAGACTGGTCACACAACTATCCCCCAGGACCCCATCTGAAGTACTAATCAGCAAGGTTTCTTTAACAGGTACAAAATTTATAACAACGGGTTACTTAGGACGGAAACAGATACTAAAAAGGACAAATCAAGTATACCAGGCAGCAGCAACACATAAACATATCTACTGCAGAGTGCCACAGGCATATGGATTGTATGCACTGAATTATTGTGTAGTTATTGCTGTCCTACCACCAGCCAAAGATCTGTTCATATACCACTGCATACACATATATGTGCTCATACACATATATTGAAAGGGACGGACAACGCATACAAATGTACAGCTTTGTTAATTTACCAGATGGCATGCTACACAATAGAATTCGCATTCTAAGAAAGGAAGGACTAAATAGCAGGTAGGTAGGTCAGTTAACTGGATGTATGATAGAGCTCCACAGTTTTAAATCCTTGCATTTTTGTGCAGGTAATTGAGTGGAGTGGTTATTATATATCATATAGTTTACTTGTAATGGCCGTTTCAGGTTTTAGTGCTGGACACATTTTATATTATTACCACCACTAATTGTCTGCAGGGCTACCTTGAAAATGAGATAAGGAATCTTAGGGGAATATGCAGGTGTGAATAAACAGTAAACGAACAGGCTAGATACTGCTGAAATAAAACAATATTGTGCTGTGTACTGAATAGATCTAAATAACTAGAAGACCAAAGGATATTGTTTAAGCATTAACATGACTTCAGTGATGGCCTAACATATATGTCACTGAAACAAACTACGGTTTTGAAGTTTTTAATAGAATTAGTAGGTAGTGCTAGCCTTTAAAGTCACTTTAAATAAAATACACATTATTAAATAATATTCTCCATTTACTTTCAACAGAAATGTACATAGTTTTGGAAAAGCTGCAACTTTAATATAACCATCACATTTTTTTCACATCAGTGACCCCACATTAAACTCACTCATTTGTCTCATAACTTATTAAATGGCTTGAAAACTAATACTCTGTAATAGGCATTCAAAAGAGAAATGTGAACTTTAAAAATTATTTATAATTTACAGATTTTTTTTAAATCTATCAATATTTCAAAACTGCTTTGGGAACATCAATTAAATGCATTAACAGTTAGATTACTGGGGGAGAAACAAACAGGGGTTCCTGACCAAAAGAACTGAGACAGCTGGTAGGGAGGTTTCCCCATTTTAAATTTCATAACCAAAAGAAAGGTAGCTCTTGGAAACAACAAATAAGTCACTTTAATACCTCGCAGGAAAAACCTGCTTGCTTTTATAAAATGCCTTTAATGCCTATATAAGTAGTTAACATTCCTGTATTGCTCTCCTAAGGTAACCTAAGCCTCCAGTTCCATTATGTCTTCTTCAGAAGACATATTACTATTACATACGTAGAGAGAAGCATAAATGTTTTCCTTGATTGTTGCTTAAAGTTCATTTGAACAGACGGAGCCCAATGAATTCCATCTTCTACAGCCAAATTAAAGAAAATATAAGCAGTTCACATTCTGCTCCACCTTTCAAATCACACACAAAACCCAATTTGCAACTAGAAGAAAACAGAGCTACCCTCTGCTTGTTTGAGGAAGTGGTATTTTGTGCCTCTCCAGGCAAAAAGAAAGAATAAGTAATTTCCACAGTCCTGTACATATAACTAATGACAGTCACCATCCTCAAAGCTTATTATACTGCTTTACATAATTGGGAATCGCATGTCACACAATTAATTTACAGCGGTTGTTTAGTTGTGGCTATACAAGCACTAAGCGATTCAAATTAGCTCATTTGTCCACTACTTAAATGTGACAAACACTTTTACACTGTATTTCTTCCGCTGTTAAGTTGCTGTTTCTTTTAGTAGTTGTTTTTGTTTGTTTGTACAGTATGAGTCAGAGACCACCAGGCTTGTTCCATCTGAAGCCAGGGTCAGAAAAAATCACCCTGAGAATAATTACATTTAGAATCAAGATAATGGGAGAGCAAAAAACCCATTCAAATACTCTAGCAAACTTGCACATAATAATGATCTCCTAAGAATCTGTATATTAACAACCACATGTACCAAAAGTAGTGATTCAGTCAATCAAGTCTTTGCTAGAAAATAATCATTATAATTTGTTGTGCTGATAACAGTACTTGTACTGCTTATTAAGAACAGCAAATGACTCGGGGATAACAGTTCAGGTTCCTCACTGGACTCCAATACTTGCCTCTGTATTCTCCTTTCACTGGGTCGTGCTCTCCCCAGGCAACACCATGAATAGGACCAGAAACCCTCTCCCTCCAGTCTTCCCCCGTGCTGCAGCTCCTTTTGAAAGCTGCTGAAGTGTACAGAAGCCTCAGAGACAGCAGCCCCTATAACGCAGTCCCAGTCATCCAAGTAACTTTCCAGTGGCATACAGGTATTAAAGCGAGTTGACTGCTGCTTTCTTTCCCAGGTCACAATATAAGGAGCGTGTCTGAAGTCAGAGAAGCATCATTCTTTCTCTTTCCTTCCCAAAATCAAATGGTCCAGAGGCTCAGACCCTGAGAGCTGAAGCAGACCCTGCTTCACAGCTGCCTTCCAAGTCCCCATTCCCACACAGCCCCAAGGCCCTGCGGGGAGAAGGGCAGGCTGTCAAAACCTCCCTAGCTGGAGGCTCAGACAAAAGACGGAGTCCCAGGGCAGAATTTGCAGGCAGAAACCCCTGAGATGTCAAGCACCACCTTGGGTCCTTGTTTGAGTATCGCCCTTCTTTCAGTTAATCTAGAGTTTGATCATGAAGGTCTGCAGGGATTGCCATGGGTGTACCTCACACTAAGCCTCCTTTCCCCTTTTTTTATCCTGTATGCCTGTCCCTACCACCTGTGCCCACATTTCAACCACTCCAATTCATTGCTTCATTGCCTCTAGACTGGAAGAGCACCAGCAAGACACACTTTGGAGGCGGCAAAACTAGGACAAAGAAAAGAAGGAAGGCAATGTGTGGAGAACCAAAAGAAAGGAATATAGGGTAGAGAGAAAGAAGGGAGTAAATAATTGCATCTGAAAGAAACCCAGGCAAAGATATCACAAAATCTTTTATAGGAAATGGGAAGTAAAAGGAAACGAAGATCAAGCAAAAGCAATGCAGGCAGTTAACGCTTTCAAAAACCTATCAGTGGTAATTTACAGTGTGCTAGAATTAAATACAGTAAATAAACACAGAACTGCTTATTTCTTAGAATGACAGAGATGTGGTGGCGGTCTTATTTACACAGGTGGAAACCTAGATCTGCAAAGGGACTTAGGTGTCTCCAGGAGCCTAAGGAGCAAAGAAAGCAGGATTCATGGGACTCTGGGGGGGACCAGGAAAAGGTCTGCAACCTCGCAGCTTGGGCACTCAGCAGGGAGAGGGGAGTACTGGGCTCTTTATACATTAAAGAGGCACTGGATAAAAACAAAAATAAACCTAAGCACAAGTTCCAGACTGCAAGAACCCCTGGACTAAATGAGCACCCTTCTCAGTAGGTTAGCAGTTCCTTCTCAAATGTGCTCCTACCAGCCCTACGAATAGGATACTCTTTGCTTCAGCAAGCCCAGCTTCCATGGGAAGAGACCTCTGCACAACCAAAGACCCTCTGCTCAGAGGCAGGAAACGTAGCTTTGAATCCCCTCAGGATTCTGAGAGAACTGAAACAAGGCCTCAGGCCATTTAATACTCTACCCACCTGGCCCCTATATAGGGAAGACAGGAACACAGCACTTTCTGCTGAAAGTGCCCACCATGTCCTGGACTTAGTATGATGCTCTCCGTGCAGCAGGCTGATCAAAGGCGATGGATACCCAGATGGTCACGCTAGGGTGGTTTACAGAGACCACCAAACCACAGATACCTGAGAAACCTTTCATGAAAAAAAGAGGTGCCTACCAAATTGGGGTGAACCCAGAGAGGTAGGTTTTGGATAACCAATTCTATTTAGCTTCTTATAGTCCACTTACATCCCGTTTTAGACTCACTTTTTTTAGATCTGGCTGTTAGTGCAGAACTGCTGCACAGCTGTTAAAAGTGATGTCCCAGAGCAAAAGCAACCTCGGTTTTTAAACCAAGTCAGAGCTCAGAATGGCAGACAAATGCTTACACCCACGCTAGTGCAGCACAGTCACGCTGGGGGCAGCATGTCTCAGGAACCTTTACACTGTAGTCAAAATGCTGTGCAAGACAATATAGCCCTTTCTCCCCAACCCTCCTTTTCGCCACGTTACTTGAATGGGAACACGTGGATGTCTATGCCATGGGACAGGAACAGGTTGGTAGGTGCGTGTGGCTTCCACTAATTTACAGGCGGTCAGAATGGTCAGAAGACCAAATCCTACTATGAAGCTCCCACATGTAAACTCTCACACCTGTCTTCCCATCTTGCAGAACATCAGTCCCTCTATGTGGAATATCGCAACAGAAGAGCTGCATTTAAAATATATATGCTTCATTCAGTCCTTTCATGTTCATACAGGTTTATTTGGGTGATTTAATTATAAAAAAGGGGAAATTCTTTGCAAAAGGCAGCCTTTTCCTTCTCTTCTGTATAATTTCCATTCGCTAAAGCCTGCTGAAACTCATGATTAACTGTCTGAAATAGAGGCCTCTCCAGAAATAAAGAGATCTCCACTTTGTTAAAGCCTGTATCTAAAACAACCCTTTGTAGCTTCCTCAGTGTAGAATGGAAGCCCGGTGTGAAATACAGTAAATTAAGCCTTCTGCTGTCAAAGCTGGAAATAAGAGTAGAGCAGAATAGCGGCTGGATTTGAAATGATTTTTTTTTTTTTATTGGCTTCATTTACATCCTGTCTAAGGTCTTCTGAGCAGCTCAAGGTGTCTTATCTCTAGCTACCAGGGGGTATTTTGCAGTCAAAGCAGTTAACGCACTTTCTCTCTCTGTCTTTTTTAAGGCCATCTTATCTTATCAGACAGATCTCTTCAGGCTGAGGAGAACCCATACTTATCAGTAGCTGTACACTGTATTGACAGCTCAGTGCTGCCAGGGACAAATGAAAGCTTAGGGTAGAGAAAGATCAGTTAACCTGTTCCACTCTCAGTTTAGACTAATCTTGGTTTGTCTAACTTCAGGAAACATTGTACGTCTTTTCTCTGTTTACTTGGACAACAGAGGCACGCAATCACATCACTGGTTGCTAAATCTGGAGCACAGGTACAGCTACTGTAATAATCCCCAAGGCAGTCTGCCTGCTGACGTGCAAGTGTGAGCAGTGCTCTGCTGACCTCCAGCAACTCCTTCTCCAGGTGACCTCAGGGGCGGCGGGCTGTTCTGGGAGCATCTGAGAGTTGCTGGGATTGCCCAGCAAAGTGAAAACCGAGGGCTGCACAGACTCACAATTTGTAAACCAGCCTTCCTCCGGAGCAAGGGGAAGTGCGCACACCGAGGGCCAGAAAAGGAAAGTAATCCCACATATGGTCTAAATCGAAGCAATGAGACTGAAGGTGAGCCTGAAGAGCATCCTGCAAGCCTGTTCTTGGATCAGAAGATAAGGTGAAGAAGCAGTTTACTTAAACCTGTCCTCCACATCCTACCAGGGTAAACTTCACAGCACAACACGATTAGTAACTAAGAGCAGTCAGCCCTGCTAACTGGTGTCTCCAGGAAATACACAAGCCAGCTTTCTCGCTTGCCACAAAGAAAGATACAAATGGTAAGATTCCTCTTGTCCTTTGCCTGATGTCACAGGCAGTGAACCAGGTCTAACAAGTTACAGCTGCTGCTACTGAAAAATCATTCACCATAATTTCAGGTGAAAAAACATGTAATTGAACATTAAGCCTTGTGCTGGTCTTGCTTTCTACATTTTTATGTTTATTTTTTCTCTCCCTTTTGTGTCCAAACACTTCATAAGCACTTTTATATTAGTGATAACCCTAGACTTTCCCTGCAGAGAAGGTTCGCTATTAATTGTCCATTATCTTGGTGTGTCAGCACAAAGGAGAGGGGAAGAAATTCTCATCCAAATGGTTTCACCTCCCTCTCTTGAGAGGGATGCCCTTGTCAGGGCATTAAAGACATGAAAACCTGCCACTTATCAGAATTGTGTTTGAATCGAACTACTGTCCTTGAAAACAGTAGACAACAGATACCATCAAAATAAGCCACATTGGCAGATCCTGTTCCACTGTGACTTAGGCAACCTTTATATAGCTTATATACACACTTGTGACTGCATATGATCAGTAACATTATAGCTGTGGCTTAAAATAAGAAAGGCATGTTCTTTTTCATTTTATAAAACAATAAGCATATTATAAATAGCAATTGCCAGAATGAAGAAAAGTTGGCCAGCATCTGTGTTAAGTCTCTAGACATCATATTAAAACGTGGGATAGTAGTATGTGCACATTTTTTGAAAAGAGATTGCAGTAGAAGGAAGACGATATATATGACATTTTTTATGAAACAGTTTGGAAGATTTCAACAGTTTAAATAAGCCTGAGGACACACTTGAACGTAAACTCATTGCTGAACCAAATCGTAAAATTTTTTAATTACTTCACACCACCAATTCCTAACAAAACATAATTCAAGCCTATTAAAATGCTGAATTTGCTTGCTAGAATTAAACAATATTTCAAAGAGGTCTTTAGTAATTGTGTTAACCTGTTCAGAAACAAAACAAAAAAAAAGAACTTGTTACACCCACAGCTACAGAGCTCTATCTGTCCTTTTTGGACAATCAGTGACTGTCCTCGCTTTTCACAATTTGAAGTCATGAAGAGGAGGAAAAAAAAAGAAAAAGAAGTTACGCTTTGCTTTTAACAAGTAAACAAGTGTACAAATTAATTCAGAGAGCTGTAATTTTGAAAATTTTCTATGTTTAATGTGCACTGCAGTTAAACTACTTTTTCTGTACAAATTAATTTACTGCATCAGTGATCGATGTTTATGTTTAGGCAATTTTATTTCTCAGTATGGTAAAATTAGACCTAATAGTTGCAACCTGTTATGTCCAATCTGTCACTGAAATTCAAATTGCCTTTTTCCTATTATTCAAGGAGCAATTTGGAGGAATTAAAGCCATCTAAAACCAGAAGACAAACAATTCTCTGTAAGGACTCAATAGCCTGTGTCATCAACCTGCTCTAGAAAGTGGTGGTCCTTCCTCGGCAGAAACACTGCCACCTTTTCCTCAGGTTCTGAACATTTCCAGCCTGGACAGCCACAAAAGTCCCAAGTGTCTGAAGACAGCAGAGCATTGTGCCACTCCTTGAAGGGACTATGAGGACAGTATATGTTTTGAGGGAGTGGAGACATCATTAACAGCTAACAGAAAGACCCTTCTCTGTATTCTGTAATTGCTGATGTTCACACGTTTTCAATTAGCCATCCATGTATCTACAAAAAATAGATTTTTGTTCTTCATCTGGAACAAGTTAAGTTATTGCCATCTTGTTCCTGTCAGTGAAGCACTCAGCTCCCACCAACAATTATTATTTATTACTTCCAGTACTGAAATATACTGGTCGAACATTGTTTACTACCCTTGGCCTCGTATTTCCTCCCTTCAGTGGGACGGCTGTGCTATAGACACCAGGTTATTCCCTTGAATCACCTGAGGCTTCTTGAGGCCTCAAAGACTCTTACCCATCTTCCAGTGTATCTTAACATGTTTTGATCACGTTTAAACTCCTGGATGGGGTTGTATGCTGTTTCTGTACTCATTTACATGTTTTACTCTTAAAAGCCTAACAAAAGCCCTCCTCACAATTAAGAAACAAATACTTACTCTCCTTTCCCCTCTCACACATCTACCTTTAGCTTTATTTTTCTCTCTGTATTTGTGTGTGGGAAGGAGACATTAATTTTTCTCACACACAAATACTTTGCTTTTCAAATACGAGCCTGCATGCAAGTTTTTGGTCTTGTTGGAGGTGGATGAAATGGAAACAGTGAGATGAGAGATAACGTTGGTTTTGAGGAGATTTTGCGTCTTTTCCAGTCATTTTGTTTTACACTCTATCTTTTATAATTTTTAAAATTCCAAGTAGGCTCATTTCTTTGCAAGATTGCTCAGTTCATCAAGCTGATTAATAATTTTGCTACTAGGCTGTACTGATTAATGTGGATTAGTCAAGTGATTAATAATTTTACTGTTTTGCAGGACCAAGCTGCCCTAAACACCTTGGGTTTTGATAGTATTTTACAACTGGAACTTCCTTAGATGGATGATATGTAACTTCCTGGATTCCCAGTGCTCAGCAAAGTGGCATGACCTTACCCCTTGGTTCGCTCCTCTGTTTTAGTGCCCATAAAACATTTTCAGATGACAATGTATGAACTAAGACCCTTGCTTTTTGTACAGCACTTGGCTGCTACTTCCTCTTCCTCCTAGTTGTTTGTTTCATTCCCCTACTTGATGTTATCAGACTTATCTCAATGTGAGGTAAAGCACGTCTTTTTGCTGATTCCTATGCAGTTGCTAGAACAACGACCTGAACTTCTGTTGATCCACTGGCAGCCAGCATAACACAAATAACATCATCATCTACACAGGTTCAGGTATATATGTATTATTTGACGATGGAAAACAGACACTTTATTTCTAGTATTTGAAGCACAGACCATTGTATTTCATGATCACATTTACACACTTCCTCCTGAAGAGGCCAATGAACCAAATCACTATTTATCCTCTATTGTACAAGATTTCCTGACTCTGCTTGTGTTTAGACTTCTGTTTTGCTGATACTGGACTTCACAGTATTGTCAGTCTCCAGAGGAGCATACAAAAGCACCATCTACTTCTAAGACTTAATAGTGGGCTCTGTGTTAGGTAATGCATTGGCTGGTAGGCTGCACTTTCTTGCTAATTACAGTGGAAGTTTTCTCTTAAAGAAAACATGGCATCGCAAACGGCGCGGAATCAGCTTTCTTTCTAATTGGAGCTTTCTTTCTAATTCTCTCAGTACTAAGTTTCCCCATAAACACACTCTTCTATATTTGGATACTGGATTTAACCCTCTTACACAAAATAAGACTTGACACAATTATATATTTATTTGATCTTTTCTAAAGCACCAATTGCAAGCCAAGAAGCATGAAGAGCCAAATGCAAAACAGTAAAAGTAGAAAGCAAAATCTAATAGCATGTTACAATATGCTATACACACAGAATTCAAAAGGGACCTGCCAGCCCCAAAAGATTCAATTCCTGACTAGTTAGAGGAAAGAGAAAAACAAAAGGGTAGCAGATGCAAAAACAAAGGTAGGGAGCCCATAAAACAGTCATGGATAGGCCAACTGAAATAAACAGGGCTTGCAGCTTGCCTTAAAGGCAGCCAGCAAGGGGCTCTGGCAGGGAGTTCCACAACCGAGGACAAAAAAGACTTGCCTTCGGCCTGCGCCTGACTCAGCCCAGGCAGAGAAAGCCGACTATGTCCAACTGCGAGCAACTGCCAGACTGGGACATGGAGTGCAAGGCTGCTGCCCAAGAACTGGGGGATTAAAATTCGAACAGCTACAGGGATGGGGCTGTATTTTTTAATACATCAGCTTTCCACCCCAAAGAGGCTCCGGATCAATTTCAAGGGAAACAATTAGGAACACATTACAGTAGTCTAGCCCAGATGACTGCAGTACGGTCTTTGGCCAAGATAAATAAGCAAACTGTTCACATAAGCTGGAAATTCATCATGAGGATGTAGAACGAGGGCCCTTCTTGGTGGGGAAGGAACATTACGATGTTGGGTCAATAATACTCCCAAATTGTATCCTGTACTAGCCTGAAAATGTGTCTCTCCACATCCCAGAACACTTCCTGATTCTTTATTTCATGCCCATTAAGAAGGTAGCCTCAAGGCATATTGTCTAAATGTTTCCCCGTTTTCCGCAGTCATGGAGGCATTGTGCTACAACGAGTTTCACTCCTCTAAAACATGTCTGCTGGAGACATATGTTACACACCTGCAAATATACCGCAGACCTCCTGTAAGCAAGTGCAGTTCATAGCAGATCAAACGAAAATATCATACATTGTAATGTCTCAGGCCAGTTAATGGAACTGCAACCTCTAACTTCCCTGGTATCTCACATCCCACATAAAGACAGAAAAAAAGGAGATATAATGGAAGCTTGCCTTGTGGAAAAAAGCAAATACTCATCTTGGAATAAGGTATTACCCATTTGGTCCAACCATTTAACTGCTCTAGGCCAGATGCCAGTTTTGGGTCACCCCCTTGGGCCAGGCTCCACAGTCACGGGACAGGAGCCCTCACCTCCAGCATGGACACAGTGGCAGCTTGAGGAGCGAAGAGCTGGGGAATGAAGGGTGCACCAGGAGCATCCTGACGGTCAGGAGGAGCCAGTAACAGCTGTTCCTGCCGAGCTACAGTCCCAACACAGAGTCACTTCAAAACACTAGTAATCCAGGCAGAATCATGCTGTGGACTGGATCTGGCTTGCAGGACATTTTTTGGACCACTCTGTATCAACTCCAAAGCAAAAGCTCTTCTCTGGCTTTTACCATGGCAGAAAAAAGCCTGTTTTGTGGCTTTTTATCTCAAGGGCATAAGCCCAAACAAAACAATCTGAAATGCAATCAAGACAATTAGTTTTCTACTCCTGATCCTAACATGGCTGCAAAGGAGACCGACAACCTTCCGGTCTGATCTTCATCTTCCTGGCAAAAAGGAACGTGAACAACATCAGAGCAGACAATTGCTGACTTTGTACCAATGTGCAGGCACCCTATACTAACCAGGCAGCCTGTAACAGGAAACATTTCCAGGAATTTTACATGTGTTTTTATTACGGCAGGATCTGTTTTCTTGGTTTTATTCAGTCGTGAGCTGGGATTTTGGAGTGCAGTGGTACAATACTCTGTCTGCTACTTAGAGAGTGGGATGGCTGAAGAAAAGCTGTATTCTCCCTGAATTTTCTACATAAATACTTGGCTTTTGTTCCTTGCCTCTAATGTCTGCTACTTTAGCCCGGGCTTACCATCCCCACATTGGACCACTTTATTTCCACAGAAAACTTCCAGATCACTGTCGTTATTTGATACAAAATTACTGCCTCTGAAATATTTCAATTTGCCGACTTTCTTTGCAAGCTAAAGACTGTGTTCCACTGAAGAGGCAGTTTGTATCACCTCAGGTTATCTTATGTGAGGTAGAAAGTATCCGTGACCCTGGCTTAGGTTTATCACAAGCTCCTACTCGTATTCCGTGAAGAGTTTAACCCTGAGTGATCATTTTCTTAAGCTCAACTACATTCCTCCCTTTCCCCATGTATTTAATTGCAAAAAAGCTAATATTCTGTGTGTGGCAGGCCTGATTTACTGGTGAGGTACTGAACACGCTGAGGAAACTTCCAGCAAGTCATTTACGTCAATGAAATATTAGCAGACACATCCAACAGATACAGAGGAGGACTAGCAGAAAAAGAATTGGCCAACCTTTTGAACACTAGGCTGTTTCATTTGACTTATGTTACCAAAATACTGTAATATACTAAAATCTATAGACTCGGAATAAAATCCTGGCCCCGCTGAAGCCAATGGAATTTTGCTATTAACTTTAACAGGATCAGTATTTTAGCTTTGGTCTGGATCTGGTTAGATGTAGTGTTTAAGAAAATCAAACTTATTGCCTGGGAGTCCAGTGGTAATATTCAAAACGAATGAGCTATATTACTTGGGTTCATGAGGAAAATACAAAATGAACATTATGGTAACTTTTCAAGGTTTATTAACTCAAGTCCCATAGCCTCGAGGGGCTATCTCCATCTGCCCTATTTATATGCTACCATGACAGTTCCTGCTCTTCAATAAGTTATATTAAAAAAGTCGTTGTATCGTAGGAATTTTTTTAACTTCCCACAGATAAATATTTTCAGCAAAAGCACACTGTGATTTTATTTTATACTAATTATGAAACTGTTTGTAAACCAAGTATGAATACCTAACCACTAACTTGCATATGCAAAATGCATTCTGAAGTGACTATTCGGAAAGCTAACATATATGAAACATATATATGAAAAATATTGTGTATGTGTATTTTATATACATATAAAAATAAATAAAGGCACATCCAAAAAGAAAGCTTTCCCTTCTTCCACAAATTTCCTCAAAGACCCCGAGATGTAAATTACATCTTTAACTAATTCCAGATAAAAAATAAACAAACTCATATTTCTGAAGTCACTCTTCCAGAAAAGCCTGCAAGGTTAACTGAGTCAGAGCTTGCAGATGCGTTCCGAAAGTAAGAACTCCTCCCAGGGACTGCACTGCTCCCAGCTCCATCCTCCTTAGCCAGCCGGCTGGCTGGCTGGAGGCATCTCACAGGGTACAACTGCAGCACTACTGCCTTGAAGGAGGTGGTCTCTCAGCTGGCCCAGCATGATGACAAAGGAAATATAGATGTTAAAACAATATTTTTGATGACGCTAATGGCCAAACTGTACCTCTCCCACAGTTCAGGTAAAATGAGCTCCACGGTGGTTCACTACATAGTCAGATGTCAAGTCTCAGTGTGTTCAGGTGTAGTTAGAGCATCTTCTTAAACTACACTTAATGGCCCTGTCGCAGGCCCAAGGAGTACTTGCAGATGGTCCGTAAAGAGCTGCTCGATCATATGGCATGGCTTCCCACTTCCAGATGTAACTGCCTTGAAGGCTAACCAACATGCATTGTTTTGCTAATCCTACATTTCCTTATTAAGAATTGCCACAAATATTTATGGAGTCATGAAACAGAGAGATGGCTTGCAAAATGATCAGAATGATTCCTGTGTACTCTCCACTTTATGAACTTAGTGAAGGCCTGCTTTATAGCCAACTCTGGAAAACTTTCAGATATGTCTCTATAGTTCCTCTCATCTTTTCACCACCGCCCTACACTTTGACTAAACTTGCAGTGCCAAGAGGATTAAATTCCTTTGGTCAAGTTTTCAACACTAAATATTGAAAATTTCCCGTACTCCCAATCATTTTGGCAAGAATTAATTTGCCCTTTTCTACTGAAAGAAGTGCTGATCTACTATTTTGAGTCATATTATCAACTTTTTTTTGGAGTGAGATGTTCAATTGTTCAGAATTTGCCCTTTTATGGATTATTAACAATGCATGTGAGTTCCTCAAATTAATCCACTAATGCTTTGTTTGCTGGCCTTCCCAATCAATTTCTAACTGGGAACCAGTTTGTCTCAAACTCTGCTGACACCACTTCTATTTTCTCCACCAAATAATGTACTTGCATAGTTAAGTGCTCCATTAAAAAAAACCCAAAACCCCTCCCCCCCTCCCCCCTCGCCCCAAACCTTACTGGCTTCCAGTGACACTCTCAGTCATCACACTCACTTGATGTGTTATGCAGCAGTTTCTTTTTTAGGGCTTTACACAGTTTTTGCCCAATTTACTTGTTGGATGTTTTAAGCCTTCTTAAATTTAAGATGTAAGATTATTCCCATGAAAGATGTGTCTATGACAGGCATTCTACTCCTCTACTGAAGATTCTGCTCTCACATTTTGGAGGGATGTGGACTAATTCTTGAGTTACCTTTACATCAGTCTTATATCAGTGTAAATTTATCGACTTCAAATGCGTTACTTTTGTCAGACTTCAGCGTGAGACCTGTGAGATCAGATCAGGCACACAAAGACTGCTTTTCATTTTATAGAGCTGTCTGAAAAGCTACGAGTTCTTAAAGATGTGTGGTTCTTGTAAAAAAGGCTGCTGAGCCCTTCAGATTGAAACATTTTATCAATATGTATATTTTTAACCACTATAATAATAATTATTATCAACATCAGTGGCAACGAGGAGTAGACAATGACTTTGTACAGGTTTGGCTCTTCTCTCCCAATTTCCATTTACAACTGCCAAACTGCCCGCTCTGTTTCTTATGTAAAATTGCAGATGTCTTCTTATTAATCAAGAGCCTAATACACTCCAGATGAATAAACAACTTCAGCACTGCAGCACGTACCTCACTTCTTAAACCCAGGATTTATTGGAGCGGCCTGTTCCAAGATCTCTTAACTTAAAAAAGATGGTTTATTGTTCCCCACTTCTACAGCAGGGGCCTAATAAATGCGTTGAAACTATGTCTTTGTCCCTTTGCAACACAGTATTCAAAGAGATTTCCAACCCTACAGTGTAACATTATCCAAATCCTTTGAAACCGTAAGTAGTTGCTCAAACTCAATCATCCAAATACAGAAAACTTCATAGGGAATCGAGAGCAAGGCGATACATTAGTGATGACTGGGCTACAGTGGTGGGTATCCCCAAGTTGCCTGCAAAACGCTACAGCACATTCAGCTACGTTCACTACAGTCCCAAGTGCCATCTTAGAGTATAGGGACTGAAGTTCGTTTTTCAAATGCCCATTAGTAAGGAGGAGAATATATAGCTCCCAATATTTTCCTCCCATTAAAAAAACAGTTTAAGGGAACTCATGTAGCTGTGTATCAATTCACTGATATTATGTAGTATTTCGCTGCAGATTTAGCCTGTAACCCAGCTAATCAAAACTGGTTTAAATATTTCTATGTAAAATTAAAACCTTCCACAGCATAAACGGTTCTGTGTACTTTAATTTACATCCCTAAATTGGAGAAAAACAGATCCTTTGTAATCATGTAGAAACAGGAAAAGGAAATAATGATTAGGGTTTTGAAGCATATATTAACTCATGGATTGCTAATTTTTTAATTATTGTTTCAAAATATTGGCACCCTCCTTAGAACTTCCAGATTACTAATGTGCTTCCTAATATTGGACTGCTAAGGGTGGTTCTATTAATAAGATGCATGTATATAGAAAGCTGGAAAAAAAAAATAAAGGTTATAATATTAGCATACCTTACTCATTTTTAATTAAAGAATTAAAAAGCCCAGTCTTTGGGGGGTTTGGGAAAACAGTGTAGCCAAATGAGACCAATTAACTTCATTAGCTTCTGCAAATACCTACTTTTCCGGCACATTTCTATTTTTCCATCTGCTTCACAACTACACATGTCTACAAATTAACATTTTATTTATGATATAAGGTTCCAATTCATAAAAATTATGCATTCATTGTGTAGTTTCCTGTATTTATTGAAAAACTGCTAAATTATATATCTTCCATTCTTCACTCTATTTTTTCCTCTGAATGAAAAAAACCATACAGCCTGCAACTGCAAAAAACCACAACCCAAATCAGGGTTGAATGTTCAAAGTGGGAACATTCATACTACAATGGGAACTGCACAAAAATCTATTTAAAAATGACAGCTGCAAAAACTCAAAAGAATATGATAGAAGCGTCATTAAAATGCTCTATTGCTACTACAGAGTTGCACAAACATGCTCTTGAGCCATTTGTTACAGGTTAGCAGTCTGACAAGTCCTATCACACACAGCATCCATTTTGCTCATCTTCTTCTCAACCATTCAGCATCATGTACAGCATGGACCACCAAGACTCCAGCATCTTGTTAATACGAAGAGTAAACTGATTATTACAGTCATTCAGCAGCCAAGAAAACACATTTATAACTTTGATATCAACCAAAAATGCTAATTTACTTCAGCCTCATCATCATTACCTACTTTATGATTTTACAGCAGCTTCGAGTGTGAGCAGTTTTAATGGAAAAGGAAACCTTCTCTAATAAGTCATATTATTAAAATAGTTTTAGAAAAAACAGAGATTTTTATAAGCTGGAGAAAGGGAGTGATTAGGAATATTTTATATGTCCAGAGAGGAACAGACACACTCTCCTTCTGATTTTGTTTCTCATCTAAGAAAGTCAGCAATCATAGTTCAGAAAGGTACCTCACCATATGAAGAATCAAAAAAGCAGAAGGAAATATTAAAGGGGTATTTTAAATTTAAGTTACAAATTCCTGATGTAACTCATGAACTGTGTCATCTAGTTTTCTTGTTTTGGCTACAAAATCATTTTCTATGTAGTTACTGAACTGTGATCCTCTAGGTGAGGCGCAGCCAGGGAAATCACTTCATCTTCACTAAAATACTGAGAGAAGAGAATAAAGTGTGCCTGTGAAACACTTCCACAGAAGGTCCCCGAAATAGCTTGATTTGTAGGGTGAAATTTAATGTCACTGGCAATATCCAAAGAACAATTCCATGCCAAATCTCAGCAGGTTGACTCAGCTCCCACTCTAGTCAAGGGAGACAGATGGAGGCTCTTCACTGGGCCCTACATCTCTACTCTTTAAGGACGGGCCAAACTGTTTTCTGGAAGCATTTGGTTCCAAATTTAGGAGAGCTCAATCCCACCTGAAATAGCATCCCTTAGGTTTTTATTTCCCATCCTTCACTCCCTCCAGAACATCTACTTCTTCAGTTAAAGAATGCCAAAAGCAGGGAAGAGGCACTCTGGTCACTCTAGCTAACTGAAGCACAGGCAGCCAACTACCCAGCTGGGACAGGAACCGTCGGCATGACAATGTACAACAAGTTAGAACAGGCCACACTGCCTGTTAGGGAGGGCTTTTCAGTTTCTCTCAGACATGAAATTTACTGATCTTCCTTACAATTACTTGAATCTGACTGAGCAAGTCACTCCATGTATTTGCTCAGAATACACAGTTGTGCTGTCTATATGCTGTTCGGTAAAACATTAAGTTCAAGGCAATAGCAGAGAAGGCTACTACCTATGGCTTTGTTAACTTCACCATCATGAAGCTCACGAGGTCTTTTCCCTACATGAACGAATAAATGCAATTACTTCCCCACACTGTCAGTTTTCACATTCATATCATCATCACTGCACTACACTTACATCTATTATCCCAAAAAGCAAACTGCAGAATCCACTCTGAAAACATGCCTTCTACTATGTGCTTCTCACCAAGCTCTGAATTAAACAGAAGACTGCAACCTTCCTGTTCAGCAAGGATAAACAAAGAGTGCCCACATGCTAAACCATCTGTGTGCCTCTGATTTTATTTTTAACCCTTGTAATGTTCAGAACTTGAACTTCACGGGTGTTGACCTCATGGTTTTGAGGAACATGTTACCTCCTTCCCAGCTGCAGAAGAGACAAAGCAAAGCCACTGAAGGACATGCTAAATCAAAAGCCATTCCTCTTCATTTAGGATGCTGAAAAAACTTGCATTTAACTAACTCAAACACAACTTCATGATTCTCTTTGGCAGAAGGACTCCAGGCTATCCATCTAGCCATCAGAACTTGTATTCAGCGTAACCACCAGCACATCTGAGCACAGTGTGAGAATAAACTACAGGAAGCAGAGCTGGCTGGAGCAGAGAATTTAGGCATTGCAGAACACCTAGAAAAAAAATACTGAACTTACACCTTGTGACCAAGCATAGAAATTCTGTTGTTGTCCTCCAAAAGAATTTACAAATTCTGTTAAACAAAGGAACAAATACATATCATTCACCTATTCCTACATATGAGGTACACAGATACGCAACTCTGTTAATATCCTCCTACTCAAAACCAGTACATAAATACATTGACTAACACACTGGCCAGGCCAGTTAGCTTACTTCTTAACATTTAAACTTTGCATTAGGTTATTAAAATTCAACATGAAAATATTGCAAGTAATAAATATTTATACAAGCTATCTGAAGATATAAAACTGATTTTAAGTAATGATGTTGATAATAAACCAGCATGAAATCTGTGTTTATGATCTTCTGTGTACAGGTCAATGCATTTGTTCTTTGTCTGATTTGTGTGGATGCTACAGTAAGAAAAGATGAATAAAGAAAAGAGATTAAGACTGGGGAGGTGGGGTGGGTGATAAGTGGAATTCTAGAAGTTACTGGAAAGCAGTTGTAAGCATAGCGGTAAATATGTCTGTCTTTTCACCACAGACAGACTTCACAGCTGGGATTTAGATGCATTCCTATTCAATGAACTACTGTCTCTGCACATCAGCAACAAGATGGTGGCACGGTAGAAATGTCAAACGAGACCTCTCTCAAATCTATCCATTCCACCTACTCTTTAACGCCTATTCTCTCCTCGCGCCTCTGTATTTCCTATTTCCTCCTAAAGCAAATTCACACTTTTTTTTCCAAATTGGTCTTTTGACTGGAAAGGAATTAAGAAAATTAAGAGCTACAATATTACAAGGCAAAATATACAATGTAAACATACATTTGCCTCTACAATATTTAGGAAAGCATATAAAGTATATGCAAATCAAGGCATATTAACAAGCACCTTCATTTAACATAGCTGTTCATGGAAGCTCCTTCAGTCCATGCACTCTTGATACCCATCTTTCTCCTCATGCCCTCCTAAATGATTAAGTGAATACTATATAATGTAATTCCCATAGGAGCCCAGAATACATGCTTTTCTCCTCTCCTCCCTCAATTTTAAGTTATATACACCTCTCAATCCATTTTTTCCTACATTTTCATTTCTATGATTACAAACCTTCCATCTTAAAACTCTGTCATATTCTTCCTGCTAACTCCCATCCCCCACTCTCCCTTTTTTCCAAGTACCCCCAAAGGTATATAATAGAATGGTAGCACACATAAGAAGTGGCTAAAAGAACTGTATTAGCACAATGAAAACCCCACATAAATGTTATGCAAATTTGTTATGAATCAAACCTGCAGTGCAAATTTACTACATTGCTGAATGATTATAAAATAGCGATTTGTCTTGTATACATTTTTAATGTATTCCAAACCATTTGTATTAGATTGTCTGTTTCTGTTAGTCAGATCATTCAAATTTTTAAGTGCAAAGTAAATATAAAGTGTTACATTTTTAATAATATGCAGTCACACCACACACTTTTCTTGCCTACTACCTCCACTGTGGTCCAGGAACACATAATAGCTGTTTTTTCCCTAGTTATCTAATCATTATACTAAATGTGAACCTGTTTGCTATTACTTTACATTTTACAATTATCATTGCAAGAACTACTTCCAGTGTTCTAGAAACAATTGTGGATCTTAGCAGTTAATGGCGTACATCTCTTTAAATTTAATGTTTTGTATGTGCACACAAAAAGGAGAAAGGGAAAACGGGTTTTAATATTTTTGCCTTGTTGTATATAAAATTACATGCATCTGCAACACAAACATAAATGTATTAATTATATACGTACTACTTAAATTCTACTTTCTACTCAGTTCCTGCATTTGGTGATTTTAAAGTGGGCAATGTTAGTTCCATTGCAATTATTCCACTTTTCTGTCCCTAAAATAACACACCAGTGCATTCTACTTCTTATTGCTCACCATGCATTTACTTTCTCAAATGAGACAATTATGAAGGAATTATGAGTTGTACTTCCTTACAACTCATAGTGGCCTTGATAAATGCCAAATTGGTCAAATCTGAGAAATGAACTCTGCTCTTTCTTCCTTAAAAATAGGTTGCAGTTCTTTTTATCATATTAAAAAATTTTAGTTGCATAAGCTCTTCTGAAATAAGCTTCTCAAAATATATGTAACTACTGAACCCCACTGTTTCTCACCTTTTAAACACAAAACACTACAGTGGTGTTTTCGTATAGTGATAAATGTTATCAACTACAGGGCTATTACAATATATAAACTATGATAACATTGTCACAGATCACATAGATATTTTATAGAAAAAGAGGAAGGGAAACGAGAGAGAAAGTATAATGGTTAAATGGCACAGGTTTGGAGTCATTTTGGCCAAACAGTCATCCCAAGCAGAAGCAAAATGCAGGAGCATACCCTGTACAGTAAAAGGTAAGCCAAAGAAAAGATCTTTAAGAAAACCACTGGGATCCACGAACTATCATGTTGTTACAACTAATTAAAGAGAGTAACTCTGTAAGACACTAACAGATTTGTTCCCATCAGTATTCATCAGAAAGTGGATTGGACAGATCTCTGATTGAAGAAATCGACAAAATGGAGGAGAGGTGTACCAAACAGGAGGAGTCAAGAAAAGCTGAAAGAATCTAATTCATATAGGCTGAAAAGGGAAGACCACAAGTACAGATAGGGCAGTTCAAATACATACATGGTTGCATCAAAGACAAAACGATTAAATTTCCGAGTGGAGAAAAATGAAGCAATATTTTTTTTTTGCAGCAGAGGAGCCTCAGGTCACATACAGTCTAAATTTCAGGATAACTACACACAGGAGCTAGCCTCCTTAGAAAGTTCTGGGACCCCATCCCTCAAAGTTTCCAGAGGCAAGTCAAAAAACAGTGAGCAGGGATTGTCTACATATGCAGGATCCAGCCTCATGGCAGATCCTGGACTACTTTCTTCTGGATCTTCCAGTCCTATTGTTCTTTGATTTCAGTCCTGACCTACTTCTTTCAGCTGATCTACTTGTGAAACTGTCAGGCAAACAGACATCAAAAATGATGGTTTAGTAGGGGGAAAAAAATTAAGCACAAAACCCAGAAAAATAAAAGGAATATGCATTGTACACATGGTATATAACTAAGAACTAAGAGTTCTGAAGGAACGTGGCTGTAGAGCAGTTAAGCTACCTTGAGAATATACACAATTTCAACAACAATAAAAACATACCACCTCATCAATAAGCCTGGGAAATGCAGACTTGTGAGCCTTACTTTCTATGAGGGAAGGTGTTTGAACTGAGAAATGCAAGCAGTCATAGGGTGGTAGGTCACTGAGGAAAAGGAGATAAAGGTCACTTTGAAAATGCCTGTTTGATATGCTCTTGTCCCTTAAGGCCTGAAGAAAGCACAACTCATTTAACAGAGACACAAACATATGCGATTGCATAATGAATAGTTATTTAGCTTGGAAAAGACTCAAACAGGTGACTTAAGAGAATAAAAAGTATCTCCCCTTAGTAACCTCCTGAGCCACCCAGTCAACCATGAAAGAGCTCTTCTAGCAGGTTTAAGAGTAGCAAACTGTTAGGTTTTATTAATTTGTGTATGCTGGCTAAGTTTTTTTAATAGCACTAGAGAGGTAAAACTGAGAGTAGTTCTCAGCAAGACAGAGAAAAAAAATACCACTGTGGATACAGGGACAACGAAACTCAGCTGACCTGACCTTCCCTGACTGCCACCTTCAGCACACACAGAATACAAAAGGGAGTGCACCCATCTACAGTGCTCTGTACAACACTGCAGTAGTAATGTGGGCATCTCATGCTTTTGTAGTATTTTCTTCTAAACTTTCAATACAAATACTATTGAAAGACAGAAAACGCAAGTGTTGTCTGACAAGTTATGCAGTGCCATGCGGCAGAGAATGGCTTGGTCCAGAACCTGCCCTCTCTCCCTTGACAACACAGGCTGAAAAGATTTCACATGAGAAAACTGGTCCTCATTTCAGTCCTCAGACATGAGACTGAAGAGGACATTCTTTAGGATGCTCTCTGGCAAACACTTCAACACATGGCTTGTGCTTATGCTCCGCCGGCAGCTTGCATTTGGGGAGCGGCTAGCTGTGGCACAAATAAGCAGCTGTGGAAGGCACTGCATCCTACATCCTACATTGTATGTCTACAGGCTTGACGACAAAGCTCAATTTGGACTTCTGAGAACAATCTTCTCTCTTTCGTCAGCCTCACGTGAGTCCTGAGGTCATACCAACTCTCCGAATATGCTGTGTTGCCCAACACACTTTACTATCTCCTAGATTACATAGCAGAGACAGAAATCCCCAGAATGTTCTTCTGTACGCAGTGATCTCCAAGAATTTATATTATGAACCTCATATTAAGGTGTTTATAATTCAGCTGCTTAATTCCCAAGGAGCTAAACCTTGATTTAGTCACTTTTTAGCATGTCAGAAGTACAGCTCTTTCTTCCCTTACTGTTCTTATTGCATAAATATATTTCAGTACTTATCTGCACTAAGCACCAGATGGAAATTCCAATGCAAACCCACGTTTGGGAAAGTAATAGCAACAATAAAACCTAGCTTCTATGTATCATACCTAGCTTAATAACATTTAGTGAGTATTTTCATCAGCATATACCAAGAGCATTTTAACAAGAAGGACAGCATCATTAACCCCATTTTACAAAAGAGGAATCTGAGGCACAGAGCTGTGATTTACCCAGGAAGTAAACTGCCAAATGCCACATTCCATCACTTCAGCCACAAGAGGCCTCATCACAGACACCTTTCCTCTTGCATGTGCTGTTTAAGAGCCAGGCAAAGGCAGCCCTTGGAATAAACCCCGAGTCCCTCAGCCACAGAAGTGTGTCACTTCTCTATTGCATGGTGCATGGGAACCCTGGCCATGCCTGGAGACCTCAATACTGCCAGAAGGTGGGCTAGTCAAGGACCTTGCCATATGTAGATGCTGACAGTGCATCTACAGTACCCACTGCAGGAGGATAGAGATGGCCCTCAATGCAGCCCTGGCCCAAGATGGTATGGCCACACTGAGCAGTGCTGTTAGCTATATTTCAAGCAGCAGTATATCTCTGTTCATAGGACCTGCCCAAAGCTAACAAAAGTCTTGCCTATCATTAGCTTGGCCCCGTGCCACCCTGAAATCGCTAGATTGCTTTGGGTTCTAGAGGCAGCCAGGGCTGCCACTACATGCTGCTCCTTATACAAGCGAGGCGTGCCCTTGGAGAGCCCCAGAAAGACATCTGAGCAAAGCTCATAAAATGTTGCATTGAGTTTCATAATCAGAGCACACATCTGAAACATACACTGTCTGGTCTGACTCCCATATGCAGCTGAGGATGTCAGCCACACCAACAGACCCTAGAAGGGTTCAGCCTGGTCCAGTAAGCATGTAAGAAAGGAATGGAGAAAAAATAACATGGACATCACACAGAACAGTATTACAATTTGCTTTTAAACCCCTCATCAAGGAGAAGGCCAGTCCAGTCAGGTTCAGCTGAGAGACACAAAAAGCCCATGAGCACCTGAAGATGTGTTTGAAAGCCACAGGAGGTCCAGCAGACCCATCAGATACTGAGACCATCCTAAGAGTCAAGGAGCAACATCACATCATTTCGGTATTGCACGTAGTTATACCTTTTGTTGGCAAAGTTGGAAGAGCAGCGTAACTTTCTCCCCTTCCTCCTGCACAAAAATTGAACACCTGAGAAACAAACAACAACTGATGACCGATTATCATCGGAAGTGTTTTATTAACACTGCTTTGTGACCACTTCCACAGTCACTGAAGCTACAAGGCCATCCACAGCCTGATACTTTAAAACATGCACAGTCAGCTGGAAAAAATCTATTCATCCATCCATGTAAGCCCCAGAAGGTCCTTGCACAGATGAAATAAGCACTGAGGTTACGCCAGACACTATAGGTACTCAAACCTCTGGCTGAGAGTTGTTAAAATAGCCATTAGGATTTAAAAGCACCTTTGTCCAACTACCTCTTGCACAAATATGAGTTTGTGACCAGTGTATCCATAAACATCAACCCATTCGGCACAGCCCTACTCCTTCAATGCTGCCACTGAGAAAGCAATCACAGATAGCTCCTCTGTTTTATGGCCTCAACAGGAAATTGTGGTTTCACTACATTCGGGGTTTCCTTTACTCTTTTGGACTGTAAGAATTGTGTTTGATTTCATTTGTCCATAATGTGAATGTACATATAAAGTGAAATGCTTCCAAGTGTAAGTCTGACTAGTTAGCAAATAAAGGATCCAGAAAATTTCCCAGTTAAGAAGGTCACTACCAAATACCAGATTCAATCACATGAAAACTTCACTTGGCTAACGGGGGAAAATCAAATCTACTCTAATATTCGATTATCAGGACAGGACTCATAAGCATAACAACCATTCTGGTGTCTCTGGTAATTGAAGTGACCAAGCTGAGTTAAGCTTAGTAAGTTAATTTCATTTGTGATTATGTAGCTAAAGCAGTCTCTCAGTACAGGTACCAAAAAGAAACGTTAGAAAAATCCTCCTAACCCTTAGCACAGTAATTTCTGATAATGTAAATTTGAAAAAAGGGATTTGCATTGAAATAAAAATAATTGGTGGTAGCAACCAAAGATACAATAAGATAGGCAGGCAGTGACATATTTAACTAGGACTCACAAATACCTCTGACTATAACATCTTTTTTTCCAACTCTATATTACTTTGCCAGATTTTAACTATTTGGGCTGGAATTTTTCCTACTAGGTATCTGTCTCAGGGTATATTGGGTTTTTTTGAAAGTTCAGTTGAAGTCAGCTCAAGTGTCTCTAAGACAGAAGTCTGGAAAAACATGTCATCTTCTTCATGAAAAAAAAAAGTCTGAAGACATTTAACAGAGAAGTTGTGGAAACTGCATCCTTACAGAAAGGACTTAAAATTTGGCAGTACAGTCAGGCTGATATCAGCCACATGCCTCTTACTGTTCTTAAGAAAAACAGTGTTGGTTTGACTAAGTTAACACACACAAAATAAAAGCACTGTCTGCACACTCAGTACAGATCTGCTAGCATTTGGTAGCTAAACTGCTATGGATTTCTCCGTAAACATGCCACAGATCTGGACAAGACTTTCCTTACCACTCTTCCGTTCAGGGACTGCTGTGTTTCTAGACAGATAACTGAACCTGGGCATAAAATCTCCTATTTGTCTTACAGTTCCCGTTGATGGCACATGGAGAGGACAGGACAAGAAGGAAGGAAACTGCTTCACCATAAAGCAAAAATGGAAGGTCTGAGATATCATGAACATATAAAGTGCTAACAAAGGATACATTTTAAAAAAACCCAGACCCTTACTCTCAGCAGCATGACTTTATTAAAGGTGACTCGGTTCCCCATGGGTAAAATGGGAATTATAATGGCACCTCACTTCATAGGCTAAAGAATATTTGCAGATCACTCAACTACTGTCATGATGAGTGCAACAGAAAAAACCACGAAGAAATGAATTAATCTGACTTAAGTGCCAGGCTTCAGCTGCAAGGAATAAGTATGGCACAGGGCCACATACTGAACAATATAAGCTGCTGATTTTGTGGCACTTTTCATCCTGTCCAGTGAAAGTGTAAGAAGTCCTGCAGGGAGAGAAAAAACTCAACACACGCAAAACACACAGACACACAGCCAAACAATTGAGAGGTGTACCACAACACACGTATGCCCATTAAAGCTAAATGGCTCACATGCTTTTTTGAGTTAGCCTTTTAATTACATAAATACAAGATGAAATTATTGTAATATATTGTACATTTGCAATGGCAGAAGTGTTTGGACTGGCCCTAGCAAATAAATGGCTGTTTATTTTTCTTGAGACTACACATAAAATTCTTCAGGCTTCCCACCGACATAATTTCAATATGAAGTAGGACGTGGCACAATGGACAGATGGGAGGGCTATCTGCTCAATATATTTGCAGCATTTTAAAGTCTACTGTGGAATTTGCTGTTCATCCTCAAGACTCCTTGTTTTGCGCTGCGTATTTAACATTTAGGTCTGGCATAGACCATAAGTATGTAAGTACATTAGTATCACTGCTGTTAACGAAGCCTCAGTATAATAAGACAAAGGAAGAAAGGGGAATACAGAGCGGGGGACAGCCAGAGAGAGAACAGCATAATGGATCCTGCCTGAAACTAAATTAAATCTTTTGCCCGTCGAATACTATCCAAGAAAAAGCCTTACAATACTGAAGTCACCGAAGAACTGAAAAATTCACCATGATTTACACAGTGAAGCCTATATTTTGCAAAATTGCCATGCCTTAGAGTGACAAAATTAGTACAAACAGGATGGACATTAGAATGATTCTGATCTTTAAGTGAAATTTTTGGAGACTACACTTTTCAGGTTTCCTTACATACATACATTATTTAAAAGATTACAGGAATACACACCTATAAAGATATTATTCACCTTTTTTCTCCCTCTGGCCTAAGAGGTATTCTGCAATCAGGGCAACCACAAAAGTACTGCACTAAATTCTATCCTCTTAAATTAATGAGACAACCAGCACAGGCAGATTAAAACTTATGACCGGGCAGAAGGAGACAAGACAACCTCAGTAAATATTTAAGCTATTTGCCTGATCAACCATTTTAGCAACTGTTTCTTCACTGCTAATGCACACATGCCATTGCACGCATGTACAGAAACACACAAATGTAGCTGTGGTTTCTTTGAACTACTGTATGTATTCCAAAATAAAAAAAAAAAAAGAAAAAAAAAGAAAAAAAAGAAAAAAAAGAAAAAAGAAGCCAGGTTTGATGCTAGTCAGCTTGTGCTGCTGCCTACAAGGGCAAAGGGTCGCAGCGATGTGTGAGGATCACAGGGCTGGGCAACTGAAGATCACCCATGTCGTGGAGCTGTGAAGCTAAGCCTCTATGAGCCCTCCTCCTGCCACTCTGCCCTTCTCTTCGACACGCACCGCAAACACGCAGTGATCCATGAAGGCAGAGGGAGTAGAATGAAAGAAAGGTGAAGAATTGACAGCATCTGCTAAAGGATGTCCACAGAACTGAACGGTGAAGATGTGCAGAGGCTGGCATTCAGCCATAGGCTTCCAATGGAAGAAGCAAGTCCTTTTGAGGGGATAAAACAAGAGTAAGGATGTGTTTGGAGTAGGGTGAATTTCCTCTTCAGTATCATGTCTGCATGTGTAGACTGTACTTTAATCTTTGTAATGCTCAGGGACAACACTGTACAGCAATACACTTAACTACACTGGAATCAGCAGCTCTCCACCCATGTCAATCACTTCATCCAACACACATGCACACACACTCACGCACACACATTCTTACACACACACACTCGCACGCACTATCTCTTCCTCTGCTCCACAGACAAGAAAAAGAATACTAATTTAAAGCATATCAAAACACATTTTTATAATGTATAAAGATAATACCCAATGGACTCCTGAGAGATACATGAAATTAATCCCAGTTGTGAAGGTCTTGATATTAGCTCTTCACTCCTGGGATGAATTTAAAATCCCACAAAAGCCCATGATTTTTTTCCTTCCTACACAACAGCAACAAACACTCACATAATTTTTAAGTAATGTAAAATATCACTTTAAAGCCATTCATACACATACGGGGGGGGAGGAGGGGAGAGAGAGAGAAGAGAAGGGAAGGGAAGAACTAGTTGTTTTGAGAGGTGAGCACTTAAGGGTCCATTCTACCTGCGTAATTCCCATAAACGTTATATTTATGAATTGAACAAACAGGGTGAAGGAACTGTTGGCACAAAAACTGCCTTTCATCCACTCCCTATGTTTTAACATACAGTACCTCTTCTAATGGCTAGTTAAAGGTTTTTATAAAGTAATGCTGTTCTAATTCAAGTTTCTATCTCAAGTAGATGTGATTATCAAGGTGTCTTTCTGGTTATAGGGTTTTAACTCACTACCTGGTACGAAGCTTCCTCAATGATGTTTGCAAAATACCTAAAAGTTACTACGTTGGGTGGAGGGAGGGTACTCTGTCAAAAGCTAGTTATTTTTCCCACATTTTCAGAAACTTCTCCACTTAAAGGCAATTGTGATATGATACCTCTTTAAGTGGTTTGTACTGGATAGGGAATGAAATCATTATTCCATAAACAGTTTCTGGCAAACCTATTTAATTGACAGATTCAGGATGTCATCCCAAAAGTTTCTGGGCTATACAAGACCACATCTTATCATTTATACCTGTGCAACTCTGTGACATTCACGGTTCACTGGTACTGCTTGTGAGCTTGAGCTACCACTCTGTACGACATCACAAGAGATTGCCACAGCAGCAAATGATGAAAAAAAAAACAACAAAAAAACCCAACTAAGTACTAAGCAAGCACAGCAGATAAGAGCTTAGGTTTCAGAGAAAATATATGCATTATTTCATTTTCATAGTGTTTTACTGCACTAAGATAAGTGTCATTAAAATTAATGGGACAGAGGTTTTCTCTACCTTCTAAAATCTTGTCACAACATGGGATGGAGCTATGAAAATCACTCTCAGGTTGACACTACCTCCCTTTTCATTTATTCTGAAAACTGCACAAAAAGAAAATATACTTCCTTACCTCTGCAGTTTAGAAAATGATAGTTTAAGTCAGGAAGTAATGTACCACTACAACAGCACCATGGCAAAAATAAAACACCATAAGCAATGGAAATTTGTGCTAAAATAGCCCCCTTAAAAACACACAAAGAAAGTAATTTGAGGTTTTTTTCTATCATGAGGCTTTCTGCAGGGCGCTTAAAAGTTTCAGCCCTTAATCAAAATCCGTATTTTGTATTTATGATTTTAAGTCACTGCTCAATGCCAAGATGAGTTTTTTTTTTTTTAAAAAAAAAAAGGTAAAGCAAGTTATTAAACTGAGAAGTTCCACAGAAACTTAAACATCTACAACCATCTTCTTTTCAACTAGGGGCCTATTCCTGCCATCAGTTTGCAGGGATTGCGTGGCTAAGTCTCATCACTGCTAACATGGATAACTGTGCACAGCACATTTAAAGTGCACAAAGAGGAGAGGAAAAAACTCTTCCATTTGTTTTACTGACCCACAAAACCCAGCCACAGTTGCAGTGAAATTGAACAGTATCTTGCAATTTCATCCCTTAATTGGGAGCCCAGCACATGGCAGAAGTCCAGGCCCTAGCTCAGGCTGTTTATCTTCCAATACTTTCAAGTCACTTACCAGCCAAAAAAGAAATTACAACGTGATTTAAAGGGAAATCAGTCAGCTTGCAGGTCCATTCCTTGCCTGCCTCCTCCCTCTCCTTCTTTTTTTATTAAAATGGTCGTAACCCTACCCTAAGTCTGATCTGTTCATCCCTGCAAACAGCTGTTGCACTGTGCTGCAAGAAAAACATTTGTAAAAATTTTTGGTCTAGGTTCAATTATAACCCTTCCTCAAAAACCCCAACAACAGTAGTTCCCCCTCAAAAATCCCAACAAAGTAGCACAAACATTTTTCCATCTTGAAAAACATCTACTTTCTCTGTTATGTTTTAGTACAGAAGTTGTGATGGTTTCAGAATTTCATATATAGCACTGAGCGCTAAATCTCAGTTCCTCAGACACACCTCTCTGCAAGCGCTTGCCATCATCAAACAGCTTCTGCTGCAAGTTGTCCAGATGCAGTGGGTCAAAGTCAAAAGAGATTCTCCCCAAATGACCTGCCACTGACCAAGTCCAGGATCTGATGTCTCCAGTCCTTCACTTACACACCCCTTTTTCCCTTTCGGTGATTCAGTGGGAGAAGACACAGAACCTCCTCATCCAGCTCACAGAAGCTGAGTATCAAAATGGCAGCTTCCCGAGTAAAGAGGTGGCACTGCACACCCACAAAGCAAAGGAGACAGGCTCAGCTGCACCAATGCGTCCTGCTGAAACTGGGACAATGCTCGGCTTTCAACACACTTGATGAAGAAGGTAACAAAACTGTTGCACAGACATCAGACAAACCTGGTGAGCCAGACAGTGAGCTCATCCAAACCACACTACAAATAATTCTTCAGTTGCAAGTGAAGAGCTTTGCTTCTTTGTTTCCTTAGAAATAGAGCTTGTGATTTTAGATACAACATTTGTTATGATTTTAATTCAGCAACACAGAGAACTTTTCCAAAAAAGTATTGTGATACTCTGTGTTTTCTGAAACATCATGAATATAATAGCAGTCCCAGAACATTTTGAACAATGAGCGTAAAAAATTGTTACTCAGTTTTCAAACAGAAGGAGGACCTTAAGTATATTTGACAATTCCCAATTAGAAAGATCTGGAATTTGTTCAGGAACAAATGAATTAGCTGCTTCTTCAACTGAAGTTAGCAAAGCCTTACAAAAAGCAAAGCTAGGAAAACTTTTTTCTCCGTATCTTGACCTTCTTATACAAGCATGCTATACTACAACCTAATACAAAGTCTTCCACAAGATGCTGAGTGCACATGATGTCATCTCCCTCTCAGAAAATTTTGACGGCTACAAATAACATTCCTGGATCATAAACTAGAATTGTTTGAAGCAGAAATTTCCCATTCTTGCATTATGGATAATACTAAAAACATTATATAATGCAATACAAGGAAATTCTATCTTGGGGTTCTGATGACAAGCCACTTGAGCTACACTTTTTTCCTTTATAATGTCACCAGAACTCTCAGTGGAATTATATATAGAATAAATGATAGGCAATGGTGAATTACAAGGCCATAATACATACAGTAAGCACCTAATATAGTCTTATAAATTACAGACTTTTATAGCTTTATATTTTACAGTGTAATGTCACACACCACAGTGACACAATACTCCAATTCAAGACATGATATCACATCCAAGAAAAAAAGAGAAAAAGCAGCAGCAGCTCTTATTATGGTAAAGTAAAATTACTTTGGAAGTGTGCAGATTTGACATTTTAAAAAGAGATGCAGACATCAAAATATGGGCCTCAAGGAAGAAGGTACGTGCCAATGACCATCTCTGTTGTTCCTCTATACTGTGGATAACAAATGTAAGTATTTGCCTAACACTGGGCACTGGTGTGTGAGAGATCCCAAGCTGGATTCTGCACTCGAGGGATAGGGCAAGGGGTGCTTCACATCATTGAGCAGTGACTTCTCCAGCTGATTAAGCAGCGGCACTGATGGGCTTCGCTGGGATTGCCATCCAGAGCACTTCAGCCTGACGGATAATGTTGTGTATTGGGGGTCTAAAGGATAATGGTGAAGTGAGGGTTGGAGCTGAGGGAATATTCCATTCCTGGAGCTCTGAATTGGGACCACTTCTGAGGCAGGAAATTAAATAACTAAGAAGTTAAAATAGAGTATCATCAGCCTGATTTCCCAAAGAAATAAAGCATATGCTACCAGACAGCACCTATCTGCCTCTGTATACCCTACTTGGTAAGTTTTGGATCCATTGGTTACTGCAAATCAATCTGGTACAGGAAAAAACGGGACTCCATGCTATCAAGTTCCTATAAATTCTGAGAAAATAGAGAGTGAGGCAGAAAAGAATTATTTCCTCAGTGCCTTCCTTGAGGATCCAACTGTAGCCCTCCTCGATGCACCTCATTAGACCCTAGAGAACCCATATCATAAGGAGGTGGAGCAAGGGGGCAGGGAAGGACAGGATGAAGAAAACAATCTCCCAGTAGAGTAACCCAAGAGCAGGACAACATTTACTCCACGTTCCAACCGTATAAAACACCAGAGGATTCCACCGTAAGAAACAAGGACATAGGAAACCACAAACACAGACCCCTTTGTTGTTGATAAACAAGAACACCAGACAAGTACACAAGTAAAAAAGGCACACTCACTCTGCACTTTTATCACCAGGTAATTTGCCATTTGTGTGTACACGCTGCTGTCTGAGGTGGGCAGCAAACAAGAGATTACTGATGTTTTTAAATGACACTCCTCATAACTAAACTAGTTAAAGATGACAACACTGAGAGAAAACGAGAAAAGGGGGGATGATGGTAAGACAGAAGCATGGCCCTTTCACCTGAAAATACAGCATGTGGTCCTGACCAGAATGCTGCTCATATTAATGTCTAGATTAAAACAGGAGGACATCATACCATAAACCTGTATTTGTGATACACTCACATCAGCCCCCAGCAGTGGCAAAAAGACATGACACAACCAATGAAGTCAACAAGACTATTTTATATATTTGAACACAGGCATTTGCCCAAGCAGCTTTCTGAGGTTCTGCCACATTGGAGAGGCCAAAACACAAGTCTTTTTCCTTCGACTCACTCACAGCTGGTATCTGGGAGTCTGGATAAAACAGAACAAGCTCGGGTGCTTACTGCTTACCTTGTCAGGCAACAGTACCTCTGCTCTTTCTCCCTAACTGCTGTGGCTGGTAAATGTGGCTGAAATAACTCCCACTTGGAGGACCCAGCAATAAACCCTGAGCTTCCCAGAAACAGTCCAACCCAGGCACCCTAACCAGACAAACACCTCCCAATGAAATGGAAGGTTGACTCATAAACGACCTGAGGGAAATGAGAGACAGGGACTCAATTTGCCTGTTAGTTGTCACTTTTCTATCACTAGAAAGATCAAGACTTCAGCAGACTAGCAAGTGTCCTACAAATGAATAGACTATATCGTGTACCTCACGTGAAGTGTATGTTAGGTTGCCAGCTCAGACAGCATCTTTTTATTTAATTTTATGGCTTAAAAATTTCTGTATCATTCTACATATTGATCCCTTTTATTGTGGAAACTGTCAATACTCAGAGATGCTGCTGGTCGATGAGACAGAGAGGGCTCTAACACATGGGTGAGACAATCACTTATGACACTGTTATATGATGAGGCTGCTGAATGTTTAGCTGTTCATACAATACACAGGCTTCATTGAGAAAAGAAATACCACTATGGCCTGGCAGCACACTGTACAAACAAAACACAGCCTTTGTTCAAATAGAATTTCTCTTTTTCTTTTTTCAGTCAAAATTTACTCTGCTGACAAAGCAAGCAGTATACATATTTCACAGCCACTGTCAGGTGGGAAACATGGCTAAGTCCTCCTAATAGCGTATCTAACCAGCTAAACAGAAAAAATGATTTAATTTTGCTCCTCGAAGTATCTGCTTTGAGCCCATGGGTAGACTTCAAATCAAGCACATGGTTATGATATAGCAAATGTGCCAGGATGAAAAACAAAAAAAGAAGCAAGTACCAAAAAGAAATAAAAACTAATTAGTGGTTATTTAAGTAGTTTGGGATACTAACAACTGAAAAAAATACGTATCCTGTGCACTGATTTTCCACTTTGCTGCAACTGGACTTTTTTTTCTTTTCTGCTAGAAAACAAGGAAAATGACATTGCCTGCTACCACAGAAGCGATGCATCGCCATGTAAGCAATCCCTCTCCAATGGAAACCTTGCTCGTCTCACTTTGCCGGCTTCTAAACAGGCACTCCAGTTAAGAATACAGGGTTGCATGACTGCATAATCCTAGTGCAATTGAGTCAAACTGCAAATACTGAGTTGCATTCAACTCCTCTGAATAATCCTGACCACATTCCTCCAGGGTGAAAATCTTAGAAAGGATAAGAAATGACATTACGCTTATTCGGAAAGGAGGAAAATGCAACACTGGCCTGCTAGGAGTGACGCAGTGCATCACGCCACCATGCCAGAGATCAGAGTTCAGGCTAGTCTTTTAGTTTTGAGCCTTAGGGGAGACAGGGTATGGTTCAAAAATAATGTGTTTCAGTGTCTAAGAGGGGAAAGCCAGTGCAGCAGCACTCCATCTGGCAGGCCGACTTTGCTCTGAAGTTACACAGAAAAAAGAGAAGGACTTTGTGTTCAGGGCTGGGGGCTGGGAGAACAAGAAATGTGGCCTCCCCAGGAAATAAATTTAAGATTATGCTGATGCACTATCTGAATCCTTCCTAAGGAGGCAATAGAAAATTTAAAAGTTAAATCGAGTTGTCCATGACATGCTCAACACCATTTAATAGGAAACTCCTGCTGATATTATTCATGAGAGACACATTTCTTACCAATACAACTAAAATAAATAAAAAAAAAATCCCTAAGTACAAAACCTTTCTGTATTTGATAATGGGTTGTGAAGAGGACAGATGCATTTTCATGAAAGGCACCACATGGAAGAGAAAATTTCTCCTCTTTTATTTTTAAAAAGGGTACCAGATGCAAATGTTTCACTGGACGCCTATAAGTACTTAAAATACAAAACACTTTCTTCAAATGCATTAAGCACACAGTGAGGCACTTTAAATACACTTGCTTTGTCAGACAGGCAGCTGGCACCACTTTTGTAATGAACAGGGCAAGCATTCGGTCCAGCGAAAGTGTTACCAAAATATAGCAGGAGGCTCAGCTTGACTTGCACTCACAAATATCAAAAGCAAGTTCCTCTCATTACTTTTCTTAAGGATAAAAAGTACTTGCTGACTGTCATACTCCAGGAAGGCAAGAATAGTTTAGGTTTTCTTTTTAAATAGGTCTCTCTGCAGAAGGTGCATGCTGACCCCAGCTCCTGCTCTCTCATCTCCAAACGGTACAAACCCCTCCTTCCTAGCCTTTCCCAAACATGCACCGTTCTGTGGGTGATTAAAAGCCTCCCCTGATCCTCAGTTATTCTGCCACAGTAAATATAAAGCCTTCAGAGGACAGTAGCCACATCAGCAAAAGCATTAGTTAAAACCATATGCGCTACCAAACTTTTCACACATTCGGTCTAATGAATTTTGTCGCCTCACACATTTCTGGAGAAAAATGAGAAAGAAAATCACCCAACAAACCAAGAAATCTAGCCCTTCCCAAAGTGAGATGTGCCTTTTGTAAGCCCACAACGCTTAGGGCCACCGAACCAAAGGCAGTGCAGAGTTTGCCTCATTTACTGAGAAGTGCCAGAGGAAAAGATTTTCTGTAGAATGAGGGAAAAATTATTTTTAGACTCCCCCCAAAACAGAGTGAAATGTCAATTCCACCTGAAACTCTACTTTAGGTTTTAAAATGCTCTTATAATTTCCTGAGCCGAGAATCGCTTGCTGTTTATATCCCTTTCCCCTCCTCTAAGGAAGTTAAAAGCAATGTTTAGAGCAAGCTCTATGCACGTAGCCACACCTAAAACACAAGCCAATGCCTTCCCTCCCCCTCCCTCAAATCCATGAGCGGCCACAGCTGGAACTGTTTTACCCTGGCCAGCCGGCCAGCCGAGCTGTGTGCGAGCGCTCGCCTCCTCTTTGTCTGCAAAAACTGAAAGATGCTGGCCTCCAAGGTAGGGCTGCGTCCCCCGAGGACGGCGGGTTAACACAAGCCCGGCCCTGGCTGCCTCCCGATAGGGTCAGGTGATGCGGTGTCAAAAGCTGGCCACAGAAAGATCTCGAAAAGCAGCCTAAGAGGAGAGGCTTTTGCCTTACTGCGGATGACAAAAAGCACTGTTGGATTTCAGATTTTCCTACTGTCTTGGAAGCTTAGTAAGAACACGACCGGTATAACGTGAAGTCTCCTGCTGTAACAATAGGGTGCTCCTAAACATAGTATCTCCCTTGCCTTGTGGAGCATATTTAGGAGGTGTGCGGGATTGGCCCAGCTTTGGCAGGCGCAGTCAGACTCGCTCCAAGCTGAGGGACAGCCGGACGATGAGGCAGTAAGCACCGGCGCTGCACGCTCACGTCCTGTTGGGCTGGGAGGGAGGCAAGCCTGCCCCGTGGAAAAGGCACCGCGCCAAGAGGGCAGGCAAACTCCAATGTAAGTCATAGTACTAGTACTATGTATTACTAGTACGTCACAGTGCAAAAAATGCAAGCAGAGTATTCCTGAAGGCTAAAGACAAAGCGAGGGTACACGCACTCGGGCATCGGAGGGAGAAGAACACAGGGAAAATCGAGGATGCAAACAGAAGCAAAATAAAGTTTTACATGTAACAGAAACATTCTCAGGATGCACGTATGCCTGCACATACACGCATGCACATACATGTCAACTGAGTGTTTCAAAAGCCAAATCTAAAATTTCATTTAAAAAAGCCCAGCTGCTTCTTTACCCTGACTTTGTCTTTAAGGACTTAGCTAAGCTGAAGGAGTGGCCAGAAAAGAAGGAAAAAAAAAAAAAAAACACACTTCAACCCATCTCTCTCAAATTCTTTTATTTCAGCAATGCATTAAGCAATCTCCCTGCAGAGTTATTCTCTTCTTCCTGGTGTGGATAAAGCTCCCCCTGGGGAGCTCTGTAATTTCCAGCTTCTCCGAATTCAGGTATTAGTAAAGACCGCTTGGGGACACGCAACAATATAACTCTACATTTTCAGGCATTCGGAGAGAACCCCCTAAGGGTCCCAAGTTCAAATTTCTGAAATGTAGGCATTGTAAAAGGAACCTCGGGGGACTCCAGCAATAGAAATCTGCTGAATTCAAAGCATTTCCTAAGCCCTGGCAGGAGCCTTTGCTCCCACTGGAGGCTTTTTATAAAACATGTGTTGCTGACATGTTGACAGATTGCTCAGTGAAGTGTTAGGTGCATACACAGGCTGGCCATTTAGGGGGACATCAGTTTACCCTTCATCTCTACCTGAAGCACCATGTTTTATACATTACCTGAGGACAGGCAGAAAACAGACACTCTCCTACAAAGTACAGTATCACTTGGCAAGAGAAAAAAAAAAAAAAAAAAAGGCCCCCACAAAACTAAAGATATTACATATACACACACACACACACATACAAGAGGAGGGAGAGAGAAAGAGAGAGGGAGGGAGTTGTACAGAATCTTCCAAATATCAAAAAGGTCAGAAAATAAATTAAGTGTACAATACAAGGCCTAGGCTGGAAATTGCCTCCATGTATCAGGCCTGCCACCCCTTTTCTACACAGGCCAGAGCTCCAAGGGTATAATGAGCAAAGGAA
>JAVKLA010000027.1:3657821-3702010 GCA_034782735.1 Sagittarius serpentarius
GATGCACAACTTGACTTACGAGGTTTTTCTGTCATCTTCTTCTAGCGTAATGGAGATTGACCACCATATGTATAAATGGGGGAGGGAAGCTCTCCTTTCGCCCTGGGTGCCTGGTGGTAGTGTTCCCCCATACCCAGAGGGTTAAATCAATCACATGATTAGGAGCTCAGGAACAGAATTTTTCCACCAGGTGGGAGAGACCTTTCCTCTGCAGCATGGTATCATCTGCTTCCCATGATCTTTTGGGAGTTTTATTTTAAAAATATCCTGCTCCTGCAAGGACATTTTGGTGACAGCCTCAGTCTCTTCTGTGGTCTCCCTCTGGCATAGTGTAGTTGTGGCTTTTTTGTCTTTCAGTATAGGCTTTACAGCTTTCAGCGTGAGGGAGATATTCCAAAATTATGCTGTTGACGAGTGTGAAAACTAGACATCAGTGGTACCATACCCTAAGATAGCTGATCATCTCAATGATGCAGGTCCACTCCTGACCTTTATTCCTGCAACAATGCTGCAAATATCTTAAAAGAGGAGACTTCCTATCTGACAACAGTATAATCAGCACCAAAGCCAGTAACTAACACACACTGTATGTTTATGGTTCACAAAGCATCACATTGTTAATGAGCAGATAAAATAAGAAAGGGCTGTTCTTTGTTTACATCACTCCCCTCATAAGCAACAGATGTCCTGATAGACTAGACTGCATTGGCTTTGTTGGTTGAGAACCTCCCGCTGGCCCTGGATGAGAACCAAGCATCCACACTGATTTTGTTACAATTGTCAGCTACTTTTGTTACTACAATCCATGAACTGTTGCTGACTCATCTGTGGTCCCTCGGGCACAGAGGAAATAATGTATGGAGTCATGCAGCGACTCCATGTATTGTTTTCCTCCTAAGATGACTACTGCTTGCTCATCCAAGAGCACTTTCTTGTGGGGTGCCACACAGTTTCCTGACATCATCCTTCCTGGTGACTGCGTACATAAAGAAACTGCTGGAAGAATCACATTCTTCTGATTTCTGTCAATGACAGTAAATGATTTCTGTGTGTTTTGCCAGGACCAAGATGTAGGTGAAGGCAAGTCATCCAACACCCAGTCCAGTGTACTGGCGGTGCGTCACAGTTAGTTCCCAGAGGCACAGAAAGACCACACCAACCCTCTTCAGACGGGCAAACATGCCTAAATTCTGTGGTGGTGTGCTGTGGTCCTGCTGTGTTTCCATGTTCTGGGCTAGCCAGAAAAAACCAATGGCCAAACAACTTCTTGTGTGATGTTAGAGGCTCTCACAGTTCAGTGTATAGAATGAAGTATAATTACCTTCACATTCTCCTACAGAATTTCATCTTTAGAGCACTTCAAAACTTGAGCTGACGAAAGATCCAGAAGTGCCATTACTGAATACAGCTTTATACAGGAACATCATTTCTCTATGTTTCGTCATCCACTTTGACCCTCAGACTCCTTTCAGCCATAGCTTACAGTGCTGCTCCTTATCCACTAGTCTTACTTGACCTGGCACCTATACATGACAGAGGACGGATCTGCAGTGCTCTACTCAAAGGACACTCCTCTGGTTAGCTCCTGAAAAGCCGGCAGATGTCTTCTGTAAAATCTCCAGTTCCGTGAATTCTGTTTCCCTTATTTTGTCACAGTTTAGATTTGTCAGCTTTGATGCAGCAGGGCCAATTTGGTGTGGGTTGTGTTTTGGCTGAAATGTGCTAGAGGAGGAAAGAAAATGGGGAAGAAAGCTATGGTTGAGGTAGGGAGTAATTGTGGAGAGTTTAAATAGCATTTGCATACTGATCCTAATTACTGCTCCCATTTTTACAATCTCTGGCAAACACAGTTTTATAAACTGAAAAAAACAAGCTCATGTATTTATTTATTCTCTCACAGGGCTTTTGGTCGTGACAGTCTATAAATGCCTACCTTGATGTGCCATCAAGACTTCCTCCCTTAAAACATTTTTGTCAGCCCCTCCCATCACGGAAGGTGCAGGTGTCAGACTCAGTGTGGCTTTGAGGGGCCATGTACTCCTCAGATGTTCAAAATCAAGCGTTCATTATGGCATATACCATCGAGAATGACTTGGTTTTATATTCTGCTCAGTGAACCAAGATTATCTACTTCACTGAGAAGAACTATGTAGAAGACCATCTCCTTTGTTTATTCTGTTTTCAGACAGACAAAAGGCAAGTTTGATGAATGACACATGGATGCCTCAAAAAGTTAACTAGAACCATTCTATGGTTTCCCACTCCAGAGCTTCACCCTGTCTCTGATAACATGGCAATCCCCCACATTTCCAAAGGGAAACTGCCTTACATCTTACCCAAAAATGCTTCTCCCCCTTAAAATATAGTGGCAAGGCAAATTTTCTTGTCAGTCCAGGTTACAGCTTGTTGGTCCAGATCACATTTGCAGTGGGAAGTAATGTAATGCTCCTTTTCGATTTCTTCTGGTCAGCAATCACTGCATTTCTGAAGCACAGCGCTGTGTCAGTCTGCTCTATAAAGCCCTGTCTCATAAGCACTGTAGATGTCCTCGAGGCCTAAGTCTGATAGTAGTCCAGGTAAACTGTGAACACCACCTGAGTGAGGCACAGGATGACAATAAAGATGGCAGCAGTGCCTATACTTCACCAGGTTATTCTCTTTTGTTTCCATTTTCTATATTTAACAAACAGTGTGCTCCAGCTAAAAAAATAATTATAAATAAATCAATGATTCAAATCTCCTCAAGAATTTTTTGAGCCTTATCTTTAATAAGATCTCAAGAAAAGACCTGTTAGTATTCTCAAGTTACTACCACTCAGCAGCTGAGCTAGCTCTCTACAGCAGGGTCCTTTCCATCACACGTACACTTGAAGTTTGGGTTGGCGATACTAATAGCACACCCTTGAACTGTGTCTCCATTCTTCAACATGACACTAAAAGTGGACTGTGCTGCTCTGGAGCATTTTGTCAGCTCAGTGATTGAAAGATCCTCCCCGAGGCTCTTTTCTCCTTAATATCATGCAGAATTTCTGCCTTCTCTTTCAAAAGAACATTCCTTGTTGAACTTCTCTAGGGTCACTGTATACTGGTGCAGAAAAACAGGTGCAAGACAGGTCTCTCTTTCATGTTAAATTTCCGTATGCTTCAATTCTCCATAGATGATTCACATCATTTCTAGATCAAATTACCTGGTTTTAACTACTGACAGGATCAAATTAACAAGGAAAAATGGAATATAAAATGAAACACATTGTAATGAGGGTGTGACACACAGAAGTACTGCTAACAGACCGAACTCTCTTCCCCTGTTCAGAAAGGTACCTGTACACTCCCCTAACTTACAGCAGGCCAATGGTGAACAGACAAATTCAACAGGCTGAGCAATGCATTTGAAGTTAACTATACCTCTACCTTCAGTGCTTGAAAGCCTCTGTCTCCTGGATTCACTCACCTGCCAAGCTCAGAGGATACAGGTGTGAAACTACCGTTTTCTACAGAAATTCACATTTCAGAGAGTTGATTCTATGAAAGGACTGTCACGCTATGCAGACAACATACAACACCAACAACCAAATTAAGTGGAAACAGTACACTTCTGTCCTTTGCAAATCAAATACACAGACTTGGCACATCCACACTGTGCATTAAAGCAAACATAAAATACCCAAGTTACTGGGAAATTGCAAGCCCTGGAACTGAAGAAGCATCCTGAGAAAGAGAAGTTGTTTACTCAAAAGTTAATACAACTCTCTTACTTACTGACTTAAAACTATCTCTGCATGGCATTATACCATACAGTACAGCCGTAACACAGTTACTGCTCACTACTGCAAGGGTCTTTGCACCAAGATCCATTCTATTCCATTCCATGCAATAAGCTTTTCTTCTTAATCACCATCTTCCCTTTTGATACCCAGACCACAACACAAAATTCTAGGTAACTTCAGCAATACAGGGGCCTGAATGTCCATTATCTGCTTGTGCTCAGCCTTCCCGTACTTCAGTAGATATGCATATTATGAACTAAGAGTTTCTGAACAGATTCAGCTTAGGTTCCCAAATTAATCTGATTATTGCACTGAGCACAAGGTCCTTTCCTCAGGTATTTACTTCTTCACTTGCTCTAGCAAACAGCAATAAGTAACAGCAAATAAAAGGCTGAAGGCGGCTGCCACAGTAATACCTAACTACTGCTTTTAGAGAAAAGGTTCATCTTTGCGTGAATATGTTGAAGTGACTACACTGAAATCCAGAGTTCTATCCCCTCATTTTGGATGCTAGTTCTGCTTCCAGCATCACTTAAAAGCACAGAGACACAGTCCTGTTTACTGTTTTGTCTGGTCACATTTATTCATGCCAATATTTAAGTCTTTTAAGTTTCATAAATTAAACTGAAACAGTGATGAGGGTGGAGGAACAGAGGACTGTTTCGTTAGCTTTCAGTGCAAAGTGACATGGGTCTCAGGCACCTCTGTATCCTTTCAGCTATTAAGATATTTATTCAGCAATTAAAGATTTTAGCAATCATGTTCTCCACTTCACCTTACTTACATGATTTGCCATCCTTTCATTTCTTCCACAGAAGACATTTTACATGTCTGCAAAATTACTTAGACTGGAGATCCATTTGCAAGTGATAATCTCGTTTCAATGAGTAGCACATTATGGTCAGTAAACTAAATGTTGGGTATACTTTTACGCGTACCTATTTTCATATCATTTGAACGAATTTACATGGTTTATAGATATATAAAACAGCCAGAGATAACAGATGTTGCCCTCTAATCTTTAAAGCCTCATCCTTTACTCTGGAGTTGCAGAGAGAGGTATTTGAGATCTGAAATAAAACATACACTTCTGAATACAATTCTATGAATAGTGGCAATTTGTGTAAGAGTTTGCTATACTTTTCTTAGAGAAAATTTCCCAGAAAATGTTTTCTGAAATAGAAGCATTGATGGATAGGATCCAGTAGTTTAAATCAATGTATAACCTTGTAGCAAAGCACTGTTGGTGCAAGTTTTATACCTACAGATGTTACTTCCCAGTCAGGTTCCACAAAGCCTAAATTCAGAGTCACAAGAATTCACTTTGCATCCCAAATACAATGGTATAATCTGTCATGGGAAAAGGGCAACATGGAAACCAGCTCAGTACTATTACAGCTATATGGAAATCTATTGCTGGAGTGGTTGGTAGTATATGTATGCGCCATGACTTGCCTCTCTGTAACAGTATTAACTGGCATAACTAGTATAAGGAAAAGGCTAGCTTACAATCCTAATTAAATTAGCAGGTCTGCTTTGTACCAGTAATTTCATCCTGGAATGCCATGTATTCCTATTTCCTGCCTAAGCCAAGGGGAAGAGGGCAAAGAATAGCCAGAAATGCAACAGCACTGAACAAAGAACCTCCTCTTCACAGCGTCCTCCTCACAGCTCTAACAGAGAAACTCCAGCAGCATTTTCCTGCACTTTAACCTCATGATGCTATTTAAGAACAACCTGAACAGGCAAGGCAGAGTTATCATCATGTCTTTTGTGTGTGTTATTTTTTCTTTTAAAATAACCTGTGCATCTTAATGCCCCAAATTTGGAAGTGGATCATTCCTGAATAACACTTCCCTGGTATACCATTTCACCTCATATGCAAAAGTTCCCTTCACTGAGGGCCTGGAAGAAGTAGTGGAAAGTATTAGATTAGCAATGTGGAGAATGTTAATACTCAGTGAAATTACTTACCTTTGTCTGTAAAGTTAAATTCTTGTCTGAAGTTTACTGCTTTTCAGTCTGGGTATAATTTCTTTATGCTTTCTCAGCTTAGAGAAAACAGTGGTACTTTTGGGCTCAGGCCGAGACAAGACACCATTCAGTGTGCCAGAAAGGTGTCTTTTAGAGGAGGTAACAGCTGAGCAGAGCACTTCAGGATCACAACTTCGGATGCAAGCACGTATATCTCACCTTAAGTGATTAAGCTGATTTTTTTTTACTTCATTTTTAAGTACCCTTAGATCTTCCTAACCTTTCTGGGACACTGAGAGGATACATACATCAAAGGCTTAAGGCAAAAAGATACTGTCACATTGGGAGTTAAACCCCAGACAGACAGGATTTAAGGTACACACACTCAGTATTCCTTCACCAGTCATTGCAAAATGGAAGTTCAAAATTAATAACAAAAAAAAAAAAAGCTGTATGCCTTTCTCTGGATGAAAACACTGAAGTTACTTATTATCTACACGACGCAGAGGATTCTGACTATACGTAATTACTTATGAAAATTGACAGTAATTTGTCTAACTCCTCTATTCTCACCTGGTCCCCTCCACATTCAACTATGCACTCTCTGAACCTCTTTCATGTAGGCTGGCTTTTCAGGATCAGTAATTTTAAATAGCTTAAAATCTACTCATGGCTTAACAATGGAAGAAATGAGTGGACTTTAAATCTATTTTCTTCATGAGGGAGCAACTGCTTGCATTAGTCTTCTTGTCGGCAATCAAGTAGAATCATTTCCCCAGTTTCTTCCTCAAATCTGCATTGAATGTCTGTTCTTTCATTTATGAATCTTCTGAAAGGACAGGCAAATAATCATAACACAAAAGTCCTGAAAGTGAGAAACATTAGTCGTTGATGTTCGGATTTTTACTACTCGTAAGTTATTTTAAAAAATCAGCAGACCGAACGCACAGCTACATCATTTCCCTTTCTACCAGCACAAGAGTCTTCCACATTCTCAGCAAATGTATTACAGAAAGGAAGAAAGGTAAGAAATTTAAAAAATAAATGAGAAGTGGGGAGGGAAGACAAGAAGTTAGAAAGACGTGGCCTTGAATAATGAGGCAATGCAGAGAAGGTTAGTATTCTATGAAATTACTTACCTTTATCTGTAAAGGTAAATTCTAGTCTGAAGTTCACTGGCTTTCAGTCTGGGAATAATTTCTTTATGCTTCCTCAGCTTAGAGAAAACAGTAGTGCTTCTGGTAATGCTAAGAAAATAGGCTTAGTGAGTGGGTTTACTTTTAAATATCAGGGAGGAAACAAGTCACCAAGCATGCGTCAGATTGGAAATAGGAACTTTGTTCTTTCCTCCTTCCTTCTCTAGCTCATAGAAAACAGTGAAGATTGGGTACAGAACAATCATGTCAAAGAACTTACGAGGACTCATTTTATGAGATCAGTTTTGGAGTTGCAAATTTTAAGCTAAAGTAACTTTATTTAGCTATCTGTCTTTGAATGATTAATCCACTCACTGCATGAACTTCCAATGAACTACATAATGTGAGCCAGGTCTATGTTTAAAAAAACCTAGAAATAAGGGGAGAAGTATGAGATCCTGCAGGCATTTCGCTCAGACAGGCTTAGTGTTTCTTAAAATATGGTATGCCTGATTATGCTCATAAGGTCTGGAAAAGGGGAATGCTACAGTCTTTACTTACACAATAATATAACATTACATGTGTTATTTTAGAAGCGTTTCACCAGCGTAGGCTAGCTATCCATGTACAAAAATAGATACTTTTTGGATCCAGGAGATGATGCACAGTTTTTTAAGGAAAAAAAAAAAGATGACTGTCCATGCTTCTCACAGATGAAATGCTAGCAAAAACGCTAATTGCAAAGCATATTTTTAATAGAAACATACAACATAATTATATTGGAATTTTAACATACACCACCTTTACGGGCAAACACTATTATACAAAAGGCAACTAAAGAGTTCTACATTGGAGTCATTTCCCTAAAGCTAATATGCAATCTAATTAACTCACAATGACTCTTCTTTCAATCTGATTTAATGGCTTATTGAGAAGCAGTAAGAAAGAAGAATCTTTTATGCAGCACTTTAAGCAACGTGTAAGAAACACGGAGAAAGAGGATACTATAATGAACAACTTAGAGCCAGTCAAAAGTTGCAAAACCTTTTTATAGAAAAAGATGCTTGCTGAAAAATGTGTCTCTTTTCCATCCGAAAAAAGACACTTCCATAGGAGTAGAGGATATGTTAAGAACCATTTTTACACTCGAAGTAAAATTTCTTCAGTTTCAGTGTCACCAAATGCAATTGCAGTGTGTAATCAAAACGTACTTTTAGTCAACAGCAAAATAATTCATTTTCTTTTTCATTTGTTTGTAAAAGATGTTGTTCCCATTCCCCCTCCTCAGAAGTAAGCATGTAGTTCTGATAAAAACTATATACCTTGTTGTTAAGAGAATAGCTGGCAAGCCTATAAACTATGCAAATAACATTTGGATTGCAAACCACATTTACTACACTCGGCTGATGGAAGAATGATTATTCCATGTCTCAATTTACTAAGAGCAACTGACTACCTAAATACACAACATTTCCTGTACCCCTAACAGGTTCCTCAGTTTAGTAAACACATTCCACATATTACAGTAAAAGATTTCAAATCCAAACTTTTCTTCCACAGAGCATCTTTTATTTATACATCCTAGAATGTTATGGAAGGAAAAGGAGGAATGCTGCACGCATTTTATGGCAAATGTACTGGGGTCTGTTACAACACGTGGTTTGATTTTTAAGCTATCTAGTAAGAGGCAGAACCCCAAGCCTCGACAAGTGTGTATTAGAAAGCATACATTATGCCCTCTGTTGAAAATTACGTAATTTGACAGTAAAATGTATAAGTAAGCCCATAATTACCTTAAGCGTCTGCCACACAGTCAACCCTCTGGGCTCACAAGTCAAAATATTGTGCTAGAGCTCCCAGAGAAGAGAGGTAAGGAGAAAAGGGAGGGCCAGGATACGACTTTAGGGTTAAACACTAACCTGAGCTGCTTCCTCGACCCCATGATTCAGAATCGTGTGGGACTGACAGCCCTTGCATGCGGAACAGTTTCTACAGCTATGGCTAGGTTATCGGGGCCAGCCTCCCTGTGTGTATGGTAAAAGCTTGTGCTGTCAGCTGCCTCTGAAATGAAGGAGTGACAAAGAAGAGTTGTACCATTTTGAAACACAGAACTCCCACAAGTACTACTCACCTGAAAAACAAAGCATCAGCCAGTTTTTGGCAATGCATGTGTGGAACAATCCACCCATTCTCATCTTAAAAGCTGCAGTGCAATCTGCTTTTCGCGGACAGCGGAGATCCTGTGGCACTTTTCACAAGGGCAGGAGGTTTGCCACATTATTCTTGGTCAGAGATTCCTGTCTCCCCCTACTATGTCTCATGGGTCTTAGCTGCTGTCTTCTGCAAAACTGGCTACATTTCATGGTATTGTAGATAAATAGTTGTAAAAAAGATTTGCAGCATAGAGAATGAAAGGCATTGTGCAATTCTTACAGGCATATCAAATATAAGCTTTGCCCCACGTGCAAAAAACAATACTGACACACTGAACATGTATTTATTAAGCAGTTACATCTGCTAACCCCTCACAGCATCAGATCTACTAACTGAGGTGTGGTTTCAAAAACATCATATGAAAAAATCTGCGGGACTCACAGCATAGAGATTCTCTTTGATTTCGTATCCAAGCCTATGAATTTTGCAATAGGTAGGATTTAGCCTTTAATTTGTATTGGGCCTCTTTCCATGCCCATAGAGGAAAACTGCACAAGTAATTTTTAAGCACTTCAGGCACTGTCCAATAACTGAAATGCAATAGAAAACGCTATAAGCCTTTCATGAAGCCAACTCAGTATACACAAACTCACCCTCAACAATAAATCAGGGCTAGCTATGCCTGTATTGAGATGACAAAAAACATACGTTCTGTGGAATACCAAACACTCTTTTGCCCCATGCTATGAGGGGCAAATGTTCCTATCACTTGGGAACTTCTTGTGATACTTTCAGTGGTATCCACTATGGTATATTCCTAAAGAAACATTACACAAAAGCTGGAGCATTTATAAAAATGATCAAAAAGTGATCAAATCAAGAATGAGACTCTTGCAATGGATGGCTGTGCAAATAACAAGATGGGCTGTAGATGTGCGATTGCATCTATGTCCTTGGTTCCTAAAAAAAACATCATCAAGTCCATCAAAGGCTGTAGAATGAAACTAAGTATATTGAGCGAGTTTCAGTCTGCTATTCTTGCTGAAGTACCCAACAGGAATAGTAGCACTACTCTAGAGATCCCAGAGGCAAAAAGGGAACTGAGACAAACAGTAGAAAAGTGGGAAGTGAAAAAGGAGGGAGAACAGACAAGGAGAGAAGCAGCGGGATACCCCAGCACTAGAGAAAATCATCTCCACCCTTCTCAGTCAAAGGGAGAACTGCAGGGATACGTGACCAGCTGACAGTGGAAAAGGCAAGAGAAATAAAAGCACACCTCCAGAAACACTCAGTAGGAGAATGGAAAGTATGAAGATAACAAGGACAGAAAAGTAGAGCCTCAGTAGCAAGAATAAGCATACCAAATAAAAAGAGAAAATCAAAGACAGTGACAAGTAGAGATGGTCACAAAAGAGGCAGAATCTAATTTTAATATGATAAATTGCATTATTCAATTTTCTAAGCCTTTGCTTTTGAAAGCACCTGGTATCATGGCAGACAGGGGAAGCTTTCCTACTTCAAGACTAACCTGCCCTGGGAAACTGCTTGCAACTATAGTGTTAATACCACAGCCTGTCAGTTTGGGAAGTGCTATTTGGAAATAAGTTTGTTAAGTGCTGACTATTTTGAAATGATAAAGAGTGTTGGAAAACCAGAGATCTGAGTGCCACGGAGAAGAATCCTGACAGCAATAATACAATCAAATGAGAATTTGAACTCACTAGTAGAAATACTGCCCTCAACGAACATGATAATGACATTTCCATTGGTTTCAGTGAAGCACAGATTACAGCCAACAACTGATGGACCTAAATTGAAAAACATTCTCCAGTCTGGCTACACAGATGCCTAGTGAGGGAAAGACTGTCCTGTAAAGCAAATTATTCTAATCACAACATGACAGAAAAAGCAAATACTAAAACTGCTTTAAGTATTTCGAAGGCAGGTTAGAAGAATAATTAGAATCGTACAGAAACCTGCGGTTATTGACATATTAAAATAGTTCAGGACAAAGGATGTGTTGCTTAGAAACTGAATTTACAGGATAGATCAAACATGCTCACTGTTTCGCAAAAATCCAGGCATCACTTCTGGCCACGTACTGAAGTCAGATAATAACAGTAAGAAATAAACGCATACATATGAAAAATTATTGATGTTAATTAATGCATTAACAGTAAAACTGATGGTTATGCACTCATGCTGAAGCCTGCATTTGTCAGAGAAAGGTAAATTAGCAACTGCCGTTTCATTTCCCTATGCTTTGCTTTTACAGCTGGCAGAAGGTTTGCAAAGTACTTGAAAAACTTGACCCTTCTCCAGCCTCCCCCGCATGAGTCACCCAGCCTTCCTTCAGTCATCAGACTGCACTTCCTGCTGGGATCCAGCAGTAAAACAAACGAGAGACACCAGTTCTGGTCACGGTGAGGGAGGCAATAAACCAGTGACAGGTATTTTTATGAAATTCAAAATGAATTCCCATATATTATACGTATCGACCAAGTGCCAATCCATGGCACTATCTTAGGTAGAGTTCTATTTCACAAAAGACATTTTGAAGCACTCCAGTTCATTCCTGTCCTGAAAGCGTGCTCTCCTTGTTTACATACAGGCAAAATAATTTTCTGCATTTTATATGCTTCAGAAATATTACAGACAAAATATTAGATCACTTTACTTGTACCTGTATAAACTTAACATGATTTTGATAATATTATTAAGAGTAAATTTAAACCAAAATTTCACAGATAAAATTCTAGTGTTTCATATCATTATTAAATCCGTGTAAAATACTATTTGTCAAGTTTGGGTTTTTTAGAAGTCGACTGCCAGTTCACCTTTTCTAGTTTGCTTCAATTCACCATGATAACTCTCAGTCCTATCATGTCTTTAATACGTCCACATTTCTGGGAAAACCCCACTTTCCTCCCCCCAAAAATAAATCCCAAACGAAGTGTCCATTGAGAGAAGTGATCATGCTTAGTCAGCCAAATTTAATAACAAATTTACCCTTTTCTGTCCACAGACCCTCCTGGTATTTTAGTTCCAAACTTGCCTACTATTACACTAACTGTGCTAAGAGAACTGCTGTCACCGTGAACTCCTTGGGTTTATTCCACAGTGCACACAGGAGACACAACCCCTTTAAACTTCAAGGAGTTCCCACTGCAGTGCAGAAGAGAAAAATTCAGAGATTATGGAATAATCATCTCCAAATCAATCAATTTCCCCCTGAAGGTGAAAAACTGAAAGAAAGAAAAAAGTTGAACAGTTCCAGCTTGCCTTCTTGAAGGGAAAGTACCCCCAGGGCATGTTGTAGAATGATCCCCATCTCTTTCTCCTGATGCTTATTAAGAGGTCATAGATCTCAGTTACACTACAGCATTCCCAAATGATATCCCCAGCTAAGGACTATGACCTCTTAGTACAAATACAGCGATATAAAATTAGGAATATTAAGGGATCATATTAAGAAAGTTTCCCTCAACTATCAGTCATTTTGGAAGAACAGCTGGAATTAATGGCATATCTGGTGTCCTGTAAAAAACAGAGGAGTTTTAGTAAAAGGGACTGCAGGTTCCAGCATTTTCCATAGGTGCAGCACCCTGTGCCAGGGCTAAATTTCTACCTGAACACCAGAGTGGATTTCCACAGCAGAGTATTCAATGCAATAGGTGTCTTTCTCAAAAAGCACAAGGTATAGTTCAGAACATCCTGGGTGAATTAAGATGTGTTTTCTCTTTGTCTTAATGCTATTCCCTCTAACTAACAGAGTCACAGCATGGAAGCAGAAGTGATTTTACAACCATCTCAGACAGGTTATTACACCAAGACCAGGCAGGGACTGGAATGTCTTTAAGGACCTTTCCCATCCAACAATCTTCTTTTTTCATAAAAAACAGGGGTTTTACACCCTCCAGATGATGTTTGAGAGCATAAACTGAGCCCATATAGGTGGTGGGTTAGTGAACTACCACATCACCTGGAAGCCTGAACACTCTACAGCTGATTGTATAAACATGAATTAAGGTTCTTCTACAACTGTATTAAGCAAAGTGTTAAAGAGCTGTGGCGCATTTTGTTACATTTGGCTTTCAAGCTATGAATTTAAGTGCCGAACATATAAGTAATGATAATCTGTTGTACCTCCCATTCCGTTCATTTCTAAATGGTAATTAAAGCAAGCACCAATAATAAAAACAGCAAGTATTTCAAGAAAATTATTTTAGAAGGTGCAGGAAATTCATCACTTAAAAAGACTAATTTGTCATGGCAACAAGACCCATTTTGTAATACATTGACAATATATTACAAATATTCTAGTAAAATAGAAGCATAGAACAACAGGTATTTACTCTATGGTAACTGATGCTCTGAAACCCTGTAGTCAGTACAGACTGTAGGTGTATATATGTGCATACATACAAGACAATCATTATTTTATTTTTAATAGTGTGTCTATTACAATCATACACATGAATTCCCATTGTACTGGGTAAAGGTCAGAGTAGCTATGACCCTGTATCAGCAGCAGCTTTACAATTCAAAGTCTGTATTACTGAGGACTGTGAAAAGCAAGGCAAGCTTGGCCACAGGATCCATATTGATTATAACAGTAATTGGAAGCAGCATAGTTATCATAGGGTAAGTAATGACTATTTTTTCTTCTTCACATATGTGCCACTGTTGATGATTCCCCCTGCCCCCTCCCTTCTCTTCCCTGCAGGCAACTGTCTTTCTTGGACAATGAGAAATAGGAATTTCTGCTGCATAGATCAAATAGTGATTATAGTACTGCTCTCCCAAAACTGGAATGAGCTCTGGCAGTTACATCCTCCACACAGTGCTTGATAAAGGTCAGTGGATTACCTCATGTCATCACCTGGCAGATCTCAGAAATTGGACCCTCTTCTGAAACAGGCGGGAGATGTCACTCGAGCACTGGGAGAGTGAAGTTAATATTCAATGGGAAAGACACAGTAGTCAAACAGTAACACAGAGAGATACCCTGCACTGCCCATTTGGAAATGCTCTGTGAGGAAATGGCTTGACCTTCAGAACACCCTACAGTGGCTATAAATAAACGGAGCAACAGACTGTCAATGTAATAAAGCAAAGTTCTGGAGCTAGCTAGGGCAGATTTTCAACAGAGTGCCAGGGAGGCACTTGAACTAAGTCTGAAAAAGCTAGTGAGCTGGGCAAGTCAGTGCTTGGAGACAGGGACAATGACGTACAGCTAGCTTGGTAACCACAAAATACCAAAGCTAGAAGAACTATTTATAATGTTATCATGGCCCCTCCCAGAGCCTACTGCTATTGCACTCACCCACAACGGCATGTCAGGTATGCCTAATTGATGCTTTCACAGTCCTACATCAAAAAAGCACCACATGGGCATGTCTTCCGGTATAGCTTAGGACTATGACCATAAGTCCTACTGCTGGGCGTGACTTGGGAAGAAGACACTGAAGTAAGGTATATTGTTTTCATAAACCTCTGAGTACATGCTGAAAAACAAACTCTAGGTGACAGGCACGTGGGGTCTTTTAACCTGCAAAACTGCACTGTTGTCTTCAATATTCACTCTTTATCTTCAGTGACAGAGTATTTACTTGAGAAGTTTTGAGCAGAAGTGATCAAAAGCATGGTTCAAATGCGTGATGCCCAAATCCCAGGATGATGAGATTCATGTTCCGGACAGGAATGGATACCTTGTATGGGTAACAGCACTTTGGCCAAACTCTGCTGCCATACTCCATCTGCCCAGTAAAGCATGGACTGCTGCAAGATGATCTCCAAGAGCCCCATATATGATGCTAGATTATTTAAATGTGAAAGTTGAGAGACAGCTGTACCAAGAACTAGACCTGGTAACCCCTGCACTGGGGCTGCCTACCCCAAACCCCTTTGCCAATGAGAGAAGTAGTCTCCAGTTGGGTGGTTTCTGCAGCAGACCAGGACTTCCTGGGCCAGTGAGGAGGCGTCTCTGTCCATGGTACTCAGTGAGGCAACAGTTTCCTCACTGGTGAAGGGACATCGGGTCTGATCCGGTATCTTGCTGTTACGTGGGGAGTTCAGGTCCACATGGTGTGAAGTCCTCGGTGGACACATACAGTAGATAAGCTAACCAAAGCTATCCTTGCCAGTATGTGCTAAAAGAATCACCTGCCTTTTTAGAGACGGAAAATCAGGCTAGAATAAGAGGAGAATGGGAAGCAAAATTGAGGAAAAAAATACCAATGAAAGATATACAGGAAGCACTCAAAGCCCCTTGGAAGACACCACCACTTCCTTCCTCTCCCACCTCCAAACAGAACAAGAGTTCAGGCATTTACAATTAATGCTCATGAACAGGTTTATTACGGGGGTTCCCCGAGTCAAAAATAACAGTTCCATGATACAGACATCAGCTGCTTTCATTTACAAGAGGTCACTGACAGACAACTCAGGAAGTGCAACAGGCTGCTTTTAAAACACCCAGGAGGTAAAGATCTACTGGTTTTACGACTAAGAATCTCAAGAGCAGAGATCAATGGTTTCCAAGCAAAAGGGGGAGGAGTTTATGCCTCCTTGCCCATGCTGGCTGTTCATCACGGGTCTACTGTCTCTCCAAGGTAAGCACAGGGGTTTTGAAGAACAGCAAGAAGGCTAGGCAGCCTACTTTCACAGCTTTCAGCTCCAGCATATGCAAGTCCCCTCCACATCTGAGCAGCACCTACAGAAGTATTTATACAGAATTTTGATATGAAAATCTAAGAACACAATTATCAAGACCTTCATCTATCCTCCCTAGGAGCATGCAGTTTTGCATATGAAGTTCTGTATGGCAGACTCTCCAAATTGCTATGAATTTAGCAGGCTTTGGCCTGTCTGTAATGCATATAAATCTTCCATCCAAGTCTACTAACCGGCTTTACACTGCTCACTGAATTCAAAATTACGATCTTTGGAGACAGAGGCTGTAGTTACCACCCTATACCCCCTTTTCCCCAAATATCAAGGATTTGGAGCTGCAGATATGGGTCCTGGACCACGTAATTTTGAAAGGATGTGAGTCCGCAACTTGCAAACTCAAAGAAGCACATTGAACTACCATGTGTGTTGGCTGGGACAGGAAACTGGAGGAGAGGGTCTGCTTTCCACTGTCTCAGTCAAACAAAATGCAATTTTGTGGAGAAGAAGTCAGAAGGTTGTGGTCCAAAGCAAATGGAAAAGTAGAAGCATGTCTCTGTAGTACAGCAACTGGGAAGCCCTCTAAGGAAAAAGACAGGCCTAAGCTCAAGTCCCCAGTCCAAGCACTGTTTGTCTTTCCTTCAATAACTGTTTAATGTAAAACCCACATGCAGTCTTTGGTACAGGAATTCTCATGAGAAAACAGGGTGACTCTCAAGTGAAGTAACTGTACTTGGCAAACAGTGCTTGGCAGTGTGCCACCAACTGCAATGAGGCAGATGAATATGCTTTTGGTGCATCACAGATTTAACTTCTTAGGGTCCTTGTCCTCAGAAGCACTTTTTTCAAGCTCAGATTTTTCTCTGTACTGCAGAAATGACCAAGGACCCTTGCCATGTATCTTTTATCCACACAGATAGTGGAAATGAAAAAAACAATGGCAAGATCTGCAATATATTTCACCATCTCTAAGATTCTTTTGCTAGCACGAAGAGCAATTCTAGCTACGGTATCAAAGCATGCCAACGCCAAGTGCTCACAAGATTTATCTTGTAGTCTCACTGTGCACAGCATACATCCTTTGGGACAAAATCCCCTGGAAAGTTTTCAAGTCTTCTAGTGAAGGAGATGGTCCTGGCATTACCAACTCATTCAGAAAGATGAAAGAATCCTGGGCACTAGGAAGAAGAGAAAAGAGGCAAGAGAAGGAAACCATTACAGTGGAATCTCTATTACCTCCCATTTGGTAAGTCCATGATGACTTGTGGTGCATGCTGACTGCAAAGCTGTTAGGTAGCACAACCTCTTATTTCTAGACATGCAAGAAGGTGTTTCTCAACCACACAGGAGGATGAGATCCATGAAAATTAATTTTGGTCATAACTGCAAACACAGAATTACTGACTTAGCAAGACGTTCCAGGCTTAGTGATACTCCAGTGCTGATGGAGAGCACCACTCAGAACAAGTGGTCCCTGGTATATCTGCTGGAATTATTTTCAGATGGCATGCAAGGGCAATCTCTGAGCAGGGCTAGAGAGCAGGACCGCATGTCCTCACTGGCAGGGGACACACAGGTATAGCCAGTAACCTTTTCAACATCAGAATCAACTTAGGGGATAACATGAATGGTTCTCAGCTCTGACATACTCAACCTGTCAAAGCTCTAGCACTAAGCTAGAGCCCAAAGCATAAAACAAAGTCCACCTAATCACCTAAAGGTAAAATAAATATCCCCAGTGGAGAAATACCTCATGTATTTTACCTCAGAACACCCTTAGCCTTCAAGCTAGGACTGCATATGATTCTGTAGCCTGCTTTCAAACACATTTTACAGCCTCTGATGTCAATGGGGCTAGTAGGCAAGTCCTGTAACACGCACTACGTCTACTGACATTCAGGTGGAGGACAGCAGTCTTGGGTACCAACATGTCCGTTGCTGTTGAGTTATTCAACAACATGGCCAACTAGACCAGCATGTTCACTTCATGTTTGACTGCAAACGAGGCAGCACCATACGATGCTCCTTTTTCTAGTTATTAGTCTGGTTATGACTGAGACTTCTGATGCCAAAGCAATCCACAGGATCTTCAAGTGGACCAAGCTCGAGCTGAATGCCTCTGAACATAGAGCCAGCCAGTGGAGAGGCAGTTCTCATGTATACAGGGGAGACTTCATGGAGTACGGTCCCTAAGGACTGAAAAGTGAAATAAATAGCACAAAGCACTGTGCAGGGAGAAGAGATTGTAAGTCAAGCAGGAGAAGATTAGGGAAAGCATCTGACAAATTGTGCCCCACCAACAGCATATATGGCAGCATTGCAAAAGGTGAAGTTTCTCTTCCTGTTGGCAGAAGGAGAGAAGGTGCAGTTGAGGGTTCATCAGTAGTGCACCACATTTGATCCTGCATGCATGTTCCTACAGGGACATCCAAACTGACATATACTAGAAGGACATCAGGTTCATAGCCATGCTAATTGAATCCTTTATATACACAACTTAAGAGGATGACAATGTGCAAGTGGCTCATGAGTTATTAAATGGAAATGCTGCAGGAAGGATAGAGTGAGAAAAGCATTAACATCAGAAAGAAACACTCTTAAATCCATATTTTTATTGCCAATCTATTGTAATGACTAAATTAATATAGTTCAGCATCTTATCTGCCAATGGTTACAAGTATTGCAAAGAATTTTTTTGGACTTTTCCCCCCATTTATCCATTATCTGTATTCCACAAACATCAAAGGAATTGTCAGCAATTAACATAAATAAATCATCACCTTTTCAGAGAAAGCTTCAGTAGAAGAATTTCAGATGATAGCAAAAAATATTACTAAATAGCTCATGAAGGGCCTGATCCATCCCCCATTGAAGTCAATGGGAATCTTTTCATTGATTTCAATGGATACTGGATCAGACCCAAATTGAAAAGATCAATAGCGCACACATTAGGATGAAAAAGCAGCTATGCCCTCCTCTAGAAAAAGAACATGAGCTCAACTGAAACAACAGACTACAGGAAGGAAACAGTTGGGGAGAACTTTTTTCTTCTCCTTTGAAAAAATCTGCAAGAGAACAGCAATTCAAGATCCTAAGAGCTAAATCTCAGCGTTGTAAGTAACTCTCATCTTCCACTATCCTCTGAAAAGGCCGGGGGTGACTGACACTTTGAGAGATTGGGACCACTCCCTTCTCCCCATTCCTGTCTTTGAGAGTACAGAATGAAGATTCAATAAAGCAATTTTACTCCTTCCACTGAAGTGCCAGAGCTTCAGAAGAACACATCTAACACTTTCAAATGCAAAAACTAGAAGCCCCAGTATCAATTTGAGATCATACAGTGGCAAGTTCCATTCTCAAACATGTTACAAGGTTGGTAGTATTAGGGGCAGCCAAGACACTGTAACTCTCAACTCTCATGTTTCATATTCAGGGTTTTACTAAAGGGTTGTCTTAAGCCATTGTTTTGCCATCCTGTTTGTTCCATCAACATAACTGTTGAGTTTACCCAGTATAACTGTATGGAAAGTGACCCTGCAACTGGGCCAACATGCACAGTTCATAAATTCTTGAAATGTAGCTCCCTGTGCATCTCACAGAGCACCTCCAAAGCCCAGTAAAATCCAGAAAAGCTGCAGCTGGCTTAGCCGTCTGAAAAATCAGGTCTGGACGGCTTCAGAACTCAAATGTGAACTTCAGAGGCTGACAACCTTGGCATTTTTACATAACGAACAACTTAGGTAACTCTTCAGTACCTGAGACAAGGCCCAGATTGGAAAGATCATACATCAGGATAGATGATACACTCTACCCTCCTCCAAAGACAAGACAGTTGACCCAAACAACAGAATATAGTAGAAAAAAAATTCAATTTTGGTAAACGTCTTGCCTTTCATTAACAACTTAGTGACAGACAAATACCTTAGGGTTTCTACTAGTTTCACTGGGACTCCTCCAAAAGGAGACAACCAGAACAATTATGTAACGCCCTGTTGCATGAGAAGATTGTGATGAAAAAGTGAGGTACAACCACTCTTCCATGGTCATACTTTTTTTGAAAACTTTGAATCTGAGCATGGCATCCAAAGGCACTGGTGGAAGCCCAAGAGAAAGGCAGAAGTCCAGGGAGCTTGCCTAAAACGCTAAAAAGCAAACTTTATTTTGTCAAATGTATATTGTGCTTCAGAAAAGAAAGGTAAGCTGCTTGTCTGTCAACTGTTTGTCACTGTTTAACCAAAAATAATCTAAACCGATGAGCTTTTCTTAAATGTTGTATCCTTAGTGTTAGGCCATAAATGCAGCTTAGGACCCTGCATTGAATTCACCTCACTAACCAACCATTTAGTATTTTTTTGCTGGAGAAAGAACAAATCCTCAACTCTGGCCATTCCATCCAGGCTCCTCTCTCAATGTAAGGGTGTATTTTGATCATTTATGTTCAGAAATAGAGGACAGTCGGCTTTTTGTGAACTTGGTAGTACAGAAGGACATGCAGTTTAGGTTTTGTCCACTTCATTAGCTTTCAAACAGTCCGATCTCCACCCATTCACTATCACAAGTTTCCTTGAAAAAGAGGCAAAGTTATTTTTAGAAACTTAAAACAATTTCCTTCAAGATTCATTTTCACTCCCCCATCCTCTGACATCATACATGTATTCCTGCCTTTACACGTGCACCCCAAATTGACTAGTCCACCATACTTGTTTTCACTCTCATTTAATAACAGAATGCTCAGCAAGAATGGCTGCATTCAGGAGCAGTGCTCAGGGACTCTTCCTACTTACTGCTCCCCCAACCTGCTTTTCTTCAGTTTCTCAACCCAGCTGTGCAAGCACTGTTCACTGCATTCTGCTTGCAGCTTTAAAGCAGAGAAACCACTTGGTAGAAGTGGGGCGGGGGGGGATGTGGGGGGGGAGCAACTAACCAGAAAGGAGAAGCAACCGTATCAGATCACGGTGAAGAAACAGGGATGAATAAATGGGATCTGAGGCAGTAAAGGGGAGATCCAGAGGATGATCCAGGGGGAATGGTTTCTGGGAGAGGGAAGGAAGAGACAAGCTAAAGCCACTAATTTCTCAACATAGAAACATCAGAAGAAAGAAGAGAGGTATGAAGAAAAGGAGAGAAAAACATTGTTTTTTTTAAATCAAGAGAGAATATCTATAATGCCAGAAACCATGAGCAATATAGACAAATACATTCTAGAAGTTTGTAGGAGTGATTAGGGAATAGCAGAACTGACTGTATCTGAAGTTAGAAAAACATTTTACAGGCAAGAAAAGGCAAAGCGATATATAAATGAAAGTAAAGGTTTCTTGCTGCAGCAGATTTTCATCCTCCGTAATTTGAAGTTGGGATTAAAACCATTTGACAAATTCACATTGCTTCCTCAACTTTCCTTCTGCTCCTGCCCACTTATTCCTCTTCTGCTCACCTTCTTTTCACACTTCGTCCTCAAGAGCAGTGCTGCTACTTGACTTTTATGTCATCCTGCCCGGACTTAGCCTATGGATCTACTGGAACCAAAAATAACTCAGAAAGCTCTCCAAGCATGAGCACATGCACACTTTCTAAAAGCATTCCCAAATGGGAGGATGGCTTTCCTTGTTTACAAAGTCATAATAAAGGAACGTTTTTAGCATAACTGCTCCACACAATAAATACATTTTACACTGTAGAGGCTAAAACAAAAGTACCATCTAATAAAAAATAAAAACACCTTTCTGTTGATACGGAGTCTGTTTGGACCTACAGTGCGTACAATCAAGACCTACTAAATCTGAAGGGCAAAACTGCTTCAGCAGATTTCATGTGGTTTCCCCAGTGAGGGGGCTGTCTACAGTAATTTCAAAGAGGAATCTGGGTTGGCTACAGGTCCATTCACCCAGCTCTGCTCAACTCAGTAGCATCTGATCAGCACTCAGTTCTGCCCCTTGACTAAAGCTGGGATTTTATTTTCCCTCTAACAATTTGCTTCATTCCTCTCAACTTTCAGTTACTGATTACTGTACAGTCATTTGTAGTTAACAGATTAGACCAATGCAACATCCAGCCCAGCTCTGCATCATGCCATTGTGCAAATCAATTCATTATGCAGCTGCACTTAAACCCCACTTAAAAATACCCTGTGCGTTCACAAGTGACTTCGAAAAATACATGTATAAGCAAAGTACAGAAAGCTGTACAATATGAATCTAGAAAATACAAGCAGCAGTCAGACACAGACAGCTAACAAATACTTTAAATACAGTGACAATGCAGTAATTATCCATACATCCTTTGGTACAAAGGAAATTTATAGTGCCCCATTTACAGTACAATCCTGTCCCAGAATCTGTTTATAAAGCTTTCACCCAAGAATTCAAGTGCAGGAGTAAAATAAGTGAGAAAGGAGGAGGGAGATCAGAAGCAGAGGATGGGAATCAGAAATAGAACAGTGCAAGAAGCCACAAAGTGATAAGTATTGTTTACCTGTCAGTTGACATTGATTAATCTTGTGTTCTGTGATATCACTCAGTGACTCAAACACCTGGAGGCAGCTGTCACAGCTGTGCACAGCTTCTTCTTCTAACTCCTCCCCTTCATCCGGCCTTTTCTTACAGTCTAGCACTTCTCCATCGTCTGCCTTGTCTTCTAGTTTACAGTTAGGGTCTGAAAGAAAATCAAGACCGTGACGTCAGGCATCTAAGAAGAGAACCTTTAAAAAGAAAAAAAAAAAAATCAAGATAGGTTCCTGTGGTAATGATGAGAAGAAACATATCTGGCATGAGCCTGCAGCACACTGTAGATTTTATTGCTAAATAAGCAAATGAGGCTTTTTTTCCTTACTTTTTTTCTAATCTCGATGAAAGGAGAATTTCCCTTCTACTCCAACAAATGCAGCTCCATTTCTCACTCAAGCAATTCTTCCATGCTTCAATGTTAGGTTTGTCAATTTTATCACAGCTACTGAAGCTGCTTTGATCATTGTAAGAAAGGATAAACCACCTATGCAATTAGTTTTCAATGAAAAGAAAAATCCAATCAATGAGTGTGCAGGAACTTCTTTTCACTGTTAACTACAGCGTTTCACAGGAAATTACCAGAATTAAGAGACTAACAAATTTGATTTACATAAACATGAAATTAATCTTGATTTTACAACCCACTCCAATACTCCATCACCACACTATTTGACACAAACAAAGCCCTGGAAAGATTATACCCTGGGTCAAAATGCTACACAAGCTTTGAACTTGTGTATGACTTAAGACAAACCCAATAAAGTTCCTGTATTTGCCAGATCATGGAAAACTGGAAACTAAATATTGTAAAACCTAAATAGTGCACAAGGAGAGCTTTGTCTGTTTGAAATGTTAACAAGCATTTGGGGGACAGCAGGATAGCTCTAGTCTCAGAACAGCAGCCCTGAGCCCAGCTGAAGCTTCTAAACTGGAAGGAATGTGCAGTCTCACCACCATCCCCTGTGCGCAGAGAAGCCACACAGCTCGTTGCACTACCTTGGTTCTGCAGACAACCAGCGAGGAGTGAGACAATGCAAAGTCTAGAACTTTTTCTCCTCCTCTGAGCAGTGGAGTAGCTTTAACTACTCCTGACTTTTTGCCCACTTTACTAAAAGCTTCCTTCAAAAGACAGAAATAAAACAATCTGTCTTCCCTAATAAAGCAAGCTGGCACTTAACTTTGTTTTTCCTTGGGAACCACAGTACAACAAGTGAAATGCAGAAGAGAAATGGTTGTGTACATTCCAGCAAAAGAAATGCAAGTGTTTCACCACTTTTCGCTTTTCTGCTTTGGCCACCTCATCTTTCCTTTTAGATATTTGAGAGAGCTAAGACTGAAACAAGTCATTTTAGAAAACAAGGACAAACTCACATAACAGGAGATTGTGCAAGTACATTTTGAGATGTTACACTCTTTAGCCAAGCGGGTGACTAAGGAGAAATAGGTTTCTTGTCCACAGCAGCACAGAGATGGTATCTGTGAACCCACTTTATTTAGCGTTTCAGTTGATTAGGATCATGCACAAATACTTGAAACGAGAGAAACGAAAATACGCTAACACTAAATTCACGTCAGAATGGGGAAGGGGTGAGGAGAAGGAGAGGGATTCCACTTTAAACCACTCTTAAATCCTCTCTCAGCACCCTGCAGCGATGCGGGCACAGCCGTTCCTGTATTTGCCACTGCGTGCAAAGAACAGGCATTCTTGCTGCCCATGACGAAGGTCAGGGCTCTCATCATCTTTCCACATCCTTTGCTCCACACTGCTGCACCCTGCCCTTCAACTGTTCAAATACAGACAGACTCGCGAGCAGAAACTGGAAATGACCCATGTCAGGAAGTCTTCCTCGTGCTATGTGGCTCGTGATCAAAACCAAGGAATTTCTTTGACAGGGGTAAAGGGCAGAATTTATTTTTAAGGCAACTATATTACAGAGGGAAATCAGATTAAAAATAAAAAGCACATTCTGAAGGCAAAAATGTATTTACTGTACAAAAGCCCTGCCCATATACTGAGTGTGATCCTTATATGACAAATGACATTCACAAGGTTCTTTCAAGTGTGAAAACTTCCACTTGGGCAGCTACTTCCAAACAGAGTAGTCATCTGCAAATTTACACACCAAAAAATGATGTTAATTAAATAAAAGGACTTTATGGCATTTTAGCCATTGTTGAATGCTCTGAATCTAATAACTTCCATTGCCACTTCATTTTTCAAGATATTTTGCAAGATTAATAAAAGTAGTTAGGAGATCACCAGGTTATAAGCAGTTCAGAAAAAGAAATAATTGTCTTAACTGTTGCAAACTGACCCCAACATCATTAAACACTTGTTGGAAGGCAGCATGTGCACATCGCATACTATTAGTTGTTCAGCTCAGGCTCCCAGTTTCATCTCATAAAACTGACAGCACTCAGGGAAACGTGGGCACTGGGTTTGAATTTTAACATGAGTATTTAAATGCTGCACATAAAGTTTACAGACCTGTTTGTTTCAAAATAAGGGTAGTGTCTGACTCTGCTTTAAGCACAATGCTGAAGAAAAGAAAAGGGAGGGGAGGGAATTCTCAAGACTTATTATTCAGGAACACTTGCACTTTACAGGAATCCAGCAATACACACACACGTAGGCACACATGCACCCCTTAGTGCACAAAAGCTTAAAGAATCACACAATTTAAAGCTTCCTACTTAGAGACCAGTTATTAAAATTAGAATAATTTTAAGGCTAATAAATGTTTTGCTTCTCCTTCTGCATTTGCAGATATAAACTCTACAGGGACAGAAGTCAGTCAAGCTTATTCCCTTCTGCTGCAACTTTAGAATACATGCTCTAGCCAACTGGCACATTTGTTTTTAGGTCAACACTTAAGTGGGACCCTCTGGGACCTAGGTTTGAGTTTAGCCTACGACAGCTTTGTGAAATGAGTTCTGGCAGTCTCAGCCCCTCTCAATGAATGCATTTCCACTGTGATCCACTTCCATGAAGAGATGTCACCACCAAAAAAAAAAAAAGATATTTAAAGAAAGAAAATATCATTTGGACGCCTTGTGAATAAACAGCTTTTCTGTTACAACAACAAATACCTTCCATCAAAAGCTGGTCTAACCTTAATTAGTTACTTAAACTGAGGATAAGCTGCCTTATTTGAGCTGCTCTTTTGAAAGAGGTCATGGTTTAACCCTAGAATAAGACGTATTTTACAAATGCAATACACATTCATATACACTTTCTCCCTAACCTCCTGTTCAAAGCTCATGCTCGCATACAGACTTCAGGGCAAATGTCACTCATCTGCCACATTTATTTCTCCCCAATATCTACAACAATCACAGCCACAATTCCCTCAACAAAGACTGTCTTCACAGTAGGACTACCTTTCCCAACACCTGCAAATGCCACTGTCATTTCCAGAGGCTTTCCTGTCCTATTTCAGAAGCTGCCATGCACCAACTGAAATTTTTCAATATACATATCAGCAACAACACACATATCGGCTCCATCTGCAGATACCATTGAAAGTTATCTCGTAGGGAAAGGAGGGTTACTTTTTTGGAACAGAAGTAAATTCAGCCTATTGAGGCACTTTAACAAAAAAAAAAAAAAAAGAAGAGAAAGAACAGTTGTCTTCTGTTACTGATTATGTTAACATTATTTATAAATGGAAATTAAAAGAAGCATGATTTTCTCATTACTATGTTCCCTGGCAGGTGGTTCTCCCCTGCCCTTCTTCCTCCTCCTCATAAGGGATGTTATTGCTGTAACTTGGTCTAATAAAACTGCAACTTTGGGGAAAATGAAAAATTGCATTGGCTTAAAAGTGTTGGAGGCAATAAAGCCATGGACTTCAATTAATTTCAAGTATGGGAGCGGTTTAAGGCCAACCAGCAGAAATTGTATTCTGCCCATGTAAAAATGAGGTTTCATCACATTTATTTTTTATAACCCATATAAAAGTCAAGTAAAAGTAATGAACATCTACAAGCCATCTCAGTGGACTGGCAAAGACTATCTGTATTCTTGATACTCATCTTACATATTTCTGCCTATGCTACAAGGATCCATAGCTAATCACAACTAAAACATCAAACTATCAAGAAAACAGCCTCCTTTCCAATCCATTTCACTGCCTTGCAGTAGACCTTCTTCCAAGCCACTTCTGCATGGAAAAATGCTGGCAAAAGAAGGGAAAACTTAGATCATGTGGTTATAATTACTACCAGGCAAGGAATATTTCTTCAGCTCAGTGGTAAAGTAAAACTCTGTCGCTCTCTGCTCCCAATAGTGTCCATCGCAAAACAACTGCCTCATTAAATCTCTGCAGTAAGATTAATATGCCGTAGCTGCACTACATTTATAACTTGGTACTCTATAAAAAGCACATTTAATGGTTAGAGCCAGAGCTTAGATACAAAGTATTACTATAAAAACTTCTGGCAGTGTGTACACAGTGTGGGCCTTCTGTACTGCTTGCTCTATCAGAAGGTTTTTTGTTTTTAATATCGGCACTGCATTCTTGCTACAGAGAGAAACAATGTTAAATCTTGCCTAGAAACAGAGAGAGAACAACACAGGACACGATAGGAAATAAATAACTAGCAAGACAACCACTGAGAATTATTTTAAGAAAAAATACAGAAAAGCACCCATTCCTTGTCATACTGATCTCCGGTTCTGTGGTCCTCTATTTTTCAACTCCATGTGTCTACAGCAGTACAAGTCTGCTTTTTTTCCAAGCTTGCAGATAGCTAAATGGAGACATAAGTACATTCAGAAGACTTTTAAGAAATTTCTCATTAAAAAAGCAGAGAAATCTCTCACTTTTATTTCATCTTTTCAAATTATATAGTTTATGCGCAGAGCCACTAGAACCTATAAAAGGCACCAAACACAAACCACAGGACACACACACAAGAGAAATAAAAAGTCTTCTAGCTGAAGAAAAAATTAACTGCATTCTTCACCTTCATAAGAGGAGTAACTCCAAATGTTCTCAAACAAATTACCTACATGTATGCAGATGACTAGCCTTCTAGGAATATCCTTAAGAAGTCAGCCTTTACTCCAAAAGGTGACCTCAGCTGAATGAATGAGACTATTCAGATGAGTCAGTCCTGCTCTTCAGATAAAATTCTGTAGAATCAGTACCAAAGACAGAAGTGAAGTATTTCTTGCATTCTCAGAACCATATTAGAGAATAAAAGAGCCCTTGTTGTTATTGGGAATTAACAATTATTTCTTCATGGTTGTCAACAATACATATCCCTGTGATCCTGACTCAAACAATAGCTTTGTCCACCCAATCTCACTGACTTAAAATTAAGGAGCCCTTAATTAATCCCTGACTGGTAAGAAATTATACAAACAATCCTAAAAGAAATTACCCTTATCCACGTATTTTACAAATATGAAAATAGCTTAAGTGGAATGAATATTCAAGTTTATCTGAAATTGCACAGGGTGGGGTTTTATGTGGGGGATGTAGAGAAGGATTATTTAAAAAAAAAGAAAAGAAAAAAAAAGAAAAAGCGTGCTGCACTTCAGGAGCATCTCACTTTCAGCTGGCTGACCTACAAAAGGCAGAATTTCTAATTCTCAAGAACTGAAAGGTGAGGGGAGAGGAATGTTATTTTCCATTGCAAGCCCCAAGAATGCATTCTAAGCTGAAATGGAGAAAGAAGAGTGCAGGCTTTGCAAAAACACCCCGATACAAAAAACCCTCACACTGTTGTCAAACAGTAAGCAAGCACTAATGAAGGAATTTAGCATTACCAGTCTGTGCGGCTGTGTGTCCCACACCTGCCTGCTGGTCCTCTGTTTCATTTTCTTCTACTGTCAGAAAAAGGTAAAGAAAACAAAAACAAAACAAAAAAAAGATGTTAGGTAGGTAGCTGAAGTGTTTCAAGCATCTTTACACCAGCTTCACTTCTGAAAGCCAGTAATGCTTGCACAACACAGGCAAGAAAAGCTGCACTGCAAAGTGCGAAAGTGTAGACCAGACCAAAACAGAATACGTTGCTGTATGGAAGCTACAAATCTGAGAACAGAGTGACCAAATTGTTTTCATGGCTTAAAAAACAAATCGAATTTCCACTGGGATACTTGTCTTGAATGCACTCTACTGTATTTGATTATGGAACTAAATGAGAGAATAATTCTGGGCTTTAAGATTCTACTCACTCCACACAGATAAGAGAAAGCCTTCTCCTGACAGACGGGAGAGGTGTGTGTGCTAATTCATACATAAGCTTTAAAAAAAAAAGAAAAGAATCCTATATTCAGTAGCAAACATCTCAGCAGTGCAGACAGCCTTGCAAAGGAGAACTAACCCCATGCTGTTTTACTGTATACACCATGCCAGCATCTTTCCCTTGGCTCACAGCTTTCCAGAGCAGTAGAACTAAAAACAATACAATTCTTGTCAGATTCACTATTCAAAACTTGTTGGGCAAGAGTGAACCTAACAAGAGCCATTCTGCTGCTACTTTGAAAAATTAGAAAGCGCTGTTCTCGTATACTCTGATACGATGCCTAAGTAAGATTGACTCTCCCAAAGTAAAAGTAAGGGAAGAGCTAAAAGGCAGAACCATTTCCTTTTTATTCTCCCAAAGACCGAGTTCATTGAGTTAGAGAACAGCGGAGAGAAAAGAATTCATTCTCCCTCCACAGGGGAAAAAGCTGAAAGGGGAAAGATTACACTTCTGCAGCATTTCCACTCCCAAGGATTCAGACCTCAAAAAATAATCATGCAACTGAGTTAAGATCCAAAGATTTGGGGTATTTTCCCTGGTTCTTGGGACAAGAGAGTGCAACACTTAGGGTCACATATGAATCTAGACACATACTCAAAAGAAGAGATACATATACACACTCCACAGGTACCTCTTTTCCTCCTCCGCCAACCCCAAGGCTTCATACAACTGGTTGTTTCTAGAATCTGAGTTTCTAGAAAAAAAACACCAGTTTTCATAAGGACACTCTTAGGACACCAGAAACTTGAAACACAGTGCATATATTAGAAAGAGTCAAGTACAATCTCTGGAGGACTCTAAACAATCTCTTATCTCTGTCCCAGAGCTGTGGCTAGTAAGCACACTCTTCTCATCAACAGAGATCTGATACAAGTTTCCCCAGCCCTGGAATAAGTCAAGTATTTCACAAAACATGTTTTTATGAGCTGACTGTTTCAGTTAAACTTGTATTTTGCAGCCATGAAGTTACCAGTACTTCAGCTGTGGTAATACTGTATGATTTTCTTTGTTATGCTGAAGCAGTCATCCCAGCAGTCCTCACAGCTAAAGGAAACTGGTCAGACAAAGAAAGCAATGGGAATAGCTCATGAAAAGCTGAGTTTTGGGGAACGCGTGGTCAAACACAAACTAAGCTAAGTAGAAAGATTTTTCACCAGGGCAGTGCAAATCAGTAAGACTTGTTAATAAAGCAAGAAAAATAATGAATAAAACTAGTATACCGTTTAAAAAAAAAGATACCACCTTTTGTGACCCCCTCAAAGCCCCCAGTAAAACCTCTGCAGCAGCCCAACCTGACTCTGTTTATGCCCACCATCAGCTGCTAATCTGTTTCCAAAAAATGTTCTCAAGAACATTGTCTAAAACTGAAAAATGAATCCACTGTTCCATTCCTCAAGAGGAACCTCACCTTGGTCATCAGCACCTACTGATCAACATTACTAGACATAGCTGTTACCTACCAGTGAGATCCACAACCACAATACATATCACAACTTGGTCCGGAAAGGTAGTTTAAAAACTCTACCATTTTTTAAGTTTCAAGATGGAGTTGAGGTGGCTAAACATGAACTTTTCAAGAACTGATTCCCAAGTGGGAAACTTTATAATAAAGCAGCTACCTGCTAAGAAGTAAACAAAATCTGCTTGTTTGAAGCAGAACTCCACTTATAAGTGTATGCAAATCAAAATGCAAGAGTTGATCTTTTCTGCTGTTCTGTACTGAATGTCTACTGCCACCAGGTGCAGTACCAGAATCTTTCACTGCTAGTGAGAAGCGACTGCACACCGAAATGTGCTCAGCTTCGCACTGCTGACTGAGAGGTATACCAAACATTTTTAGGTCTTAAAATGGAAAAAACAAATACAGATACTGCCTAACAAATTGTTTTCAGGTATGCCGTTTTGTGATGTGAAAACATGACAGTGTATGCCTCGTGAAAGCAAACATTTAAAACTTCCCTTTCTATTTAGGGATCTGAAAATTCTGTGACAGCTGAGGTTTCCTTTCAGCAAAGGCTGACCACTATGTCTTTATTACACTAAAAAAAGGAAACAAGTACCAGAGCAGTTAACTCTGTGGTTACCACCTTTCTAAACCATTGTTCAAGCCCTTTAAGGATTCTCAGTCACAACAGAACCAAGTAGGTCACAACAGGCCATGGCACAAAGACTTGCTAATAATATTTAACTAGACTGACATATTTGTCAGGAAAAATAAAACCGCATTTAGGGATAAATACGGTAAAAGGAACAGGAAAACTACACCACAAAACCCACAGAATTACGGAAATCTTAGCATTAGCACAAATCATCTACAAAATAGCATCTCATTTTCCCTTGCATTAAGTTAGATCATTTCTCCAACTAGCATGGGTATTTGTTACATTAAGTAAGCTACAGCTGGTAGCATCAGATAAGCTCTCGATTAGCGCTTTATGCCTTTCCAAAACCAGACTGAAAACTAAAGTACTATTTCGGCTCTCACCGTTAAACTCACCTGACTACGAAAGGCAGCGTGACATGCAGCCAACATTAACTTCCCTTAAACATTAACTATATCATTTTCTTTCAGAAGAGGAAGGCAACTTTAAACAGAACCTATATATAGAGAGGCTTTAAATTTTGCTAACCAAAAACATTTCTCTAGCACTAGCATGAAATGTAACTTTAAAAAGCCACAAGGATGATATGCAGATAAAAGAGTAGCACGTACGCACTACTATTAATTCAAATGTCAAAATTACCGATACTATAGGACTGTAATTGTGCATAGGGATGTCATCTTCATTACAGCATATACCACATCCTAGCATAAGATGAGCTAAATACTAGATAACAAAGTCATAGAATACTAGTAAAAGGAGAGGCCTCAGGAAACCAGAACAATAGCTTATGGATCCAGACTATGAATAAGTGATGTTACTGCTGAACAGCAATTCTAGATACATTTGAAATAATGCCACAAAAGCAACAATACTCCTTGTCCCTACAATTACATGTTTATGACCACAGGTCACCTGTTTTGTTAGCTGTAGAAATATTTCTCAATTGACTTACCTGTTCCTGAAAACAACAAACCATCAAGTCCCTACTACCTATTTTCTCAGTGCAACTTTTGAAAAACAAAACAAACAAGAAACTCAAATAATATGATGTCTAAAAAAGACCAAATCACCACAAAAACTGTGGCACATCACTTCTTGAGAGTAATTTAAAAGGAGGGGAAAAAAAAATCTCAGTAAGCAAAAACAGAATTCCAGCATGTCAATTCCATCTCCCATTATAAAAGCTTGTGGGCTGGACAGATACCAGTTTTTAAAATTTTACTGCAAAAAACATATCTCTAAACTGAAGCTATATCTATGTGAAAGGTTAGGACATTTCAGCTTTGGCACCAACTATTCCTTTTCAAAGAAAAAAACCCCAACAAACCAAAACAAATCAAGTAGTACCATCAAGGACAGCCAATGAGGAAAACTTGTGGGAAGTCTGATATAGAGGTCCTAAAAATAGAATTAATCTCCCAACTGCTCTACAGCAACACCTGCTGATCAATGAGGATTTCATGAGGATTTCACCCCTTTTGCTTAGAGTCTCTTCATGGGACACATGGTTAGCCTATAAAGGAGGGAGATTATTTTATAAAGTTAATACAAAATATACACAGATTTTCTAGCTTGCAAAATCTCATTCATATTATACTGACTAACCAGGATTCCTCTTGACTGAAAAGTTAATCTGTAGATTTAGCACCCTATGGAAGGGCACAAGTCATTTCTGGTTGATGCCTGGGAAAAACCTTGTATGGAAAAGAAATGGATAAAATTAGAAAAGTGAAAAAGGACATTTTCACTGAAAGGGAAGCCTTCTGGAGAACTCTGGTTAAGATTTACAGCTTCTGAGCTATTACAAACCATAATAAAATAAAAGCAAAAGATAATTGAAAAAAGTCCATTTTCTTCTAGTCTAGGTGGGTTAATAAATTTTAAAAAAGAAAAAAAAAAAAAACCTGCCCCAAATGCCTGAGCCTCTTTTCAGCTTGTTAAACGAAGCAGGAGAAGCCACATATCCCAAAATAAACTATATAGATTGCTATTGATTTATCCCTTCCTAAAACATATTCCTTGTGAGATGTGAAAATAAACCTAATAGAGCAACTAAGATTGTCAGGATAGGAAGTTTAGAATATATATTTTTAACTTGCACTTTGCATTTCCTATAATTCAATACTTAATCTATAAATTTCCATTAGCATATGATTAGTAATTCAATGTAAAACCATCTTTGCACAAAAGCCTTTTCTTAGGATGTTAACTTCGCCAAGTGCATCTTCAATCTACATGTTTGAATAATTTCTGCAGACAAGTAATAGAGACACTAGCTGTATTAGCATAATCAATACACAATTTAGAGTTACCCAGACAGAACAAAAATAAAACGTGTGTGCCATTATTTCAGTACCTACAAATGACTGTAATTTCTGGGAGTCTCTCTACTTTTCTTTTCCATTCTCCTCATGGCCATGGAAAAACCAAGAGGACATTCATACTGTCACCATCTACAGGTAGATATTAAGTATGATTAGATAGATTAATCACACAGCAGAAGGCAAATTTAAGAGCCAGTTACAGGTGTTGAGTATCCTCTAACTCTGTTAAAGTCAATGGATTTTGAAGATGTTTCGCACTTTGCAATAACATGCTGTGGAAATACCTCTCCATAAGGGTTCAGTCAGGATACAAAACTGAAATTAAAGAAGTTACGGAGTAGTATTAAATGCAGGATCACATGTCAGTGCATCCATCACCTCCTAGGGCTACACCTTCCTCAGCTTTCTTCTCTCCCTAAGTACCACTGCTCCGCTAAGACTCACCTTTTAAACTCTTCTGGCCGACACATGCAAGCGCAGGATTTCACACCTGGCTATGCGATACGTAAGCAGCAATTCAGTGGGTGACTCCTGGCAGTCAACAATCATTTCAGGCTGCTTCATAATGTCCTTTAAGATAAGTGGCATTCATAAAAGTTCAGAACTGCTAAGAAAGTACTGTCTTCTGAACAGCTTCACCTAGTATCAATACACATCTATCAGCTACTAGCCAGAAACCTGATTACCGTTTTGACTCCTAAACATATATGCACTCAGTGACTTCAGTGTGAGAAGTCAGAAAAATAAATGCATTTGCTTATTAACATTTCTAATATCTACATTCCAGAACATTACTGAAAATCAGTTCTTTGTGTAGCCACAACTGTACAAAATCCAATTAATCATATGCATGAATATTTGTATTTCTGATTTGTTTTCCTTTCTGCTGTGACAAAACCCTTTTCTTATTCCTACACGCCCCCCCCAGCACTGTAACAGTATTTTCTTGATACTGGAAAGCGTTATTTTGCTTAGAAGATTCCTGTCATATAAAACATTTTTTTTTCTTGCATTTGCTTTTTCCAGAAGACAAAGCCCCTCACAGCACTCATTTTTTTTACTCCTCTCTTTAGTCTATCCCAACACTGAGCTTGGGGTTTTTTTCCCCCTAACGTTCTTCCTGGAGAAAGACTGAATTAGGAGTTCTCAATTAGACTGCAGTGGTTGGAAAATATTATTCTTATGCTAAAATAAAGTATTTTCCTAGGCAGCACATAAACATAAAAGTAATAAATATACTTAAGTGGAAAGAAATTACGCTTAAGAAATCCTTTGGATATTCTTCCAATGCTTGATCTCAAGGATGACAGTATCCAAATGTGACAGCCTAAAGACATCCAGTTTTACATAACATTGTGTGCAGAAAAGGCAGAAGATGCTCTTTCCTGTAGCAGAGGGAGAATTCTACAGAAAGCACAAAGACGGGGAGGGGGGGATATCTTTTTCTGGATAGCTGAGGTAATAGATTAATTAATCCTGCTCAGAATGCTAACTTTGCCTCTCTAATCATGCATCTTTTAACAAGGTTAAGCCACATCTACATATACTCATACTTCTATTGTTTAAAGGAAACTAATAATGGTATGATGTATTTTAAAAAGTACTTTTCTCCAAAGAATCTTAAAGCTCTTTATACACCTCAAGTAAATTCCAGACAGCCTTAAGGCTCTCTATCAGGCAATGTAACAGATTATAATGGATCTTCAAGTCCAACTGAGGACCATGGTGAGAATTCGCAAAGCAAGAGGGAATCTCTCTGGGAGTCAATTCTCAATACCAGGGTCAGGACTTTCAGCTGTCCTGCCTGTCTTTAAACTGAGTACTCCACCTCCATTCCTGACAATATGACTGTAGGCATCCAGTCCACTTCGAGGAAAGACAGAAGTTAGCAGGCCAAGATACATTCTAAGCCTTATTACCAAACCCGGTACTTAACATGAATGCTTTCAGAGTGATTCCTTTCAGTATAGCGAAGCTGTTTATCACCTAAGCTTTCTTACTCTCTCAGAAGGATGTAACTAAGAATTTCTGGTACTCCTACAGACCTGTATTTTCAGCTGTGCTTAGAAAATGGGAAATTCATTAAACACTGTCTACAAAAGCCTAAACTCGGCAAAAGAGAGCAATCTGAATCAACCCGACACATGGATCACAGAACCTCAAAGTAACCAACATCACACAAATCTGAAGATAGGTGATGTAAGGAAGGGCTATGAGGAGCTACAGTAAAGGTTACTGTAGATGACCATTGCCTTTGAAAGTTAAAACATTTATTTATGTGCCTAAAATGAGGCACTGAAATTGAGGAGTTTGGGTTGTCTGACACCATTCCAACACCGAAACAAAATACAGCTGCATGCTTTAGCTCTATTACCTAAAGGCACACATTTATCTGAGCCAAAAAACCCACCTTCTTTCAATTGAGATTATCGCTGATTTACCAGAGATCTCCACCTATTGTGTACCAGAGTTTATAGGTTTCTTTTTGATCCCTCAGACTCTCTGCTCTGTTCTAGATGACGTTCTATCTTGTAGACCAGCACTCTGGTCTATATCCGCATAGGAGCTTAGAAGCCCAAAAACTAGTGAGGGGATCCTGCATCTAAATTGCCAGCAGCTCTGCTCAGATGCCACTCAGGTCAGGCAGCACCTATGGTTTTACCATCCAGTCTTCCTCAGTGCTGTGCAGCTCAATGCCGAAACCAAACCAAAGCCCCACCGCAGCTGGCTAGTGGAAGATTAAATATTCTCCTGCCTGCCCTGGCTTTGGACATGGTCTTATGGGCTGGTTCTTCAGCTTTTCCATACCCTTTCCTGATTGCTACAAGATACTGGCAGAAAACGTGTGGGTTGAAATACCTCTTCCTCTCCCCCTCTTGCCCACACCCACTGGTTAGATCACTCACCCAGGATGTGGGTGGCACCAGCTCAACTTTCTTCTCTACCAGAAGGATTTGTACTCACGTCATGAGCTTCCTAACAAAGAGCACTTACCCTCAGACTTGAGGTGCACTCATTCATTGCTGTTGAAGCTGCTGTACCTCATCTACAATATTCACTGAACTAGAAAGAAGGAGAATTAGCATGATACCTTATCCTTGTGGTTGGGGCACCCACATGGAAAGTGGGACACATGGACTCCAGTTCTAGTTTCACTGAAATAATTCAGCAGAACTAAGATTGCAGTAAGTACTTGGCAGATCAGGACCAGATCTCTTCTTTCTCAATTGGTACTCAACCCATTAGAGCCATGAGTCTTCTGTATGAGCGCTCTTTCTCACTCTCTTGTCCAACAAATACTTAATTACACTTTTGAAAAGGGAAACATCATTGACAAAAATAAAAGGGCAACTTACACTCCTAGCACAATACGCTGCTGTGTAATGACTGATGTACTCCCTGTGAGATACAGATTTAAACACCCTTGGGCAAAGCACAGAACAGAACCCCCGCCTCTCACATCCTAGCACAGCAAATTACTTTCCCTCTTCAGTAAAGGGGAGAGGAAGAGCAGCAGCACAACCCCTCAGTTCCTTCTCACTTGGGAGGAAAGGAACAACCTGTCCCCTATCTCCAAAAAGCTAGATCAGGTAAGTGACTATGAGATACCCTACTGCACAAAGTAAGACACCACATCTAGAACAGGGGAGGAGGTAAGACACATTATTCTTTCCAAGGTTTTCCTACTGTCTCCTTAAAGTAGTTTCTACTCAACAACAATCATAAACCCCTAACCTACCTCTGCATTATATAAAAAATTCAAGTGGTTGGTGGAAGTTGACTATTCCACTAGGCAATCAGGCAGCTGTAAACTAAGCACTGCAGTACTAGCATCATTCAAGCCCTTTTTTTGGACCTAGTCTTAGAGCTTTCTGACCTTTCCTCATTGATTTACACTTGTATCTGGCCAGCAAGTCTTCCGCTCAAACAGATCTGCCAGAAATCACAAACCAAATCTTTTCCTATGCTCTAGCTCTTTATAAGTCACGTAACGTAATCCCTTCCCAGCGGCTGCACGCACAGACCCAGTTCCTCCTCCCATCTTCACAGTGAAAATGTTACATTAGGCATGGATCTTGACATCCTGTTGTCCTGGAACCAGTGAATCAGAAAGTTCCTTCCTTGCAATTGTGTTCTTTGGAGGTGGAAAATAATTAACTTCCCCACCCCCTCCTCCTTCCTACTGCCACTATCAAAGTTAGAAATTCACTTGACTCTGGAAAAAAAACACCAGCCATCATAATTCAGTGCCAGAGAAAGTTTTGTTGATCAAAGCATAACCTAGTCTTCCCAAGGACACTGCCTCACTACATCACATCATCCAGTCAGGCAACACAGCAGGTATTTTATTTTTGTTCTTAAAGTTCCTTTCAAGAAGTTAATGAGCCAATAATGGATGCTGAAATTGATAGGTTACCAAAAGAAGAGAACAACAACAAAAAAACCCTAAAAAAATCAATTATCATGGAATTCATTGTTTGAAATATATTTTCCCATCAAAACATAACCTAATAATAGCAAGGGCACAACAAGTTTCAGGGACTGTATACAAAAGACATGTACTGTGCAGTTAACCAGGACATTTAGACTTAAGCGCTCTAGCTTTTCCACACTTGTGTGTAACACTGAGTGTCTGTATGAGAAATTAGGAGAGAGATTTTGCACCTCCTGTTTGGTAAGGACAAAATTCCTGTTCCAGGTTATTGCCTTGCATGAGAATAAGCTCTCCAAAAACGGGGTTTGGGAAGGAGTGAAAACACTGATAGCCTCACTACCAACATCCTGTCCATTTGTCCTCAGGGCAAAAAGGTGTTCTGCATCAGCCAAGAGGCTGATTAAAGACTAGTACTGTTTCAAATTCGTAAGAAGGCTAACTCATTACTGATACTCCATAGTAAGCCCCTATTACATGAAAAAAAGAAGGGGGGGGGGGGGGAAGTAACTATACAAACAGATACAGAAACGATTTTAAGAAAACTTGAAGGACTAAGAATCTTAACCTTAAAAAGAAAAATTGCACCTAACTGCACCTATATTTAAAAGTGAAAGTATCAGATGAATCACTTACTCAAAAAACACCCCTCTGTCTTGCTCCTATGATAAAAAAAGAGTGGGAAAAAAACACAATGGAAACACATTCCCCAAAAATCTAAAATTTCATTGGGCATTAACTGTGCAGAATTGGTAAGTAACAACCCTACAACCCTTCTGAGTACACATTATACAGATTCAACTGTACAATGAAAAGTTGCAGTATAGCATGCACAACATCAATCTAGCTAAAGGAAAATCTAAAAGGCTCAAATGTGCACGCAGCAGAAAAACATGGATAACCTAGACAAAATCCTGAAAAAGGAGGGGGAAAAAATCCTCTACATCTTTTTCTCAATAATTACGCAGTACAGAGGGGAAAAAAAAGTGTTTGAAACCACAGGAATGTAAAGTGGGAAGAAAAGCGTGACCAGTGTTAACCAATATTGTAAATACAGAGGACCATGGTCCTGGTTCAAAATTCCATAGGAAGAGGGCAATTTTGTGCAGTCTTACTAATGTGCGCACAGAAGAACATAAAGCAGTTTTTGGAAAGTAGGAGGGCTGAATGAAAATGTTAATTATAACATGTTGTAATAAGGATACCCCCAAGATCAGCCCTATCTTTTTTGCTACAGCGTAGTCCCTAGGCATATGGCTAACTACTCCTTGATCATTATCCTGGCTAAAACTAAAGCTACTGAAGTTTAGGAGACGCATATCTAACAGAATTTCTTTCATCTCTAATAATTGCTAAAATAGCATAATTACTTATACTTGAGGTGAAATAGAACCCAAGTTGTCCAAAATTAACATTAAAACAAAAACAAACCTCACCACCTCTTTTGGTTTTTGCACATTCATCTTTTGTCAGAATCCTATGCCAAGTGGTGCATTATGATTTGGAAGTATTTAAAAGCTTCTCTTGTGCTATCTGACTTCTGTAAGAACAACTGAAAAACTTTAATGCTTTGTAGTAACACACTGCAAAATATATTCAAAAACAGACATGTACATTTTCACAGCACCAAATAAAACAGGCGCAATTCTTCATAGAGCTGTGTTTTCCCTTCAGGGAAAAATATATATACATATGTATATATGCCACGGTTCTGATCTAAGTGAAATAGCGTATTATCCCCACCCCCAGCTGGCTGGGACTGATTTTGAGCTCAGGTAGCCCTACAGGAACCAATGGAAACTGTAAAAAACAGCTGGGAAAAGATGCTAAGAGGTCTGTCTTCAGGAAAAAGCATTTATACTATATTTTAATCAATCTAAAGGAAACAACTCCAAGTATCTTATTTTCAGTGTTTTACACAGAAAAAACACTGCATCTGTATGGTCTACATAAAATGTTAACAGTTCTTCTAGATCCTTTCCTCATGTACAATTATTGAAAAGCCAGATTTTTTTCCAAAATGTGCAAGTTTCAAAATACTGAGTTGTGTTTCAGAACACAAAAATGAGAGCTATTAAAACAGTGGTAAATTAGACTGAATGAATTACAGAGCAACATAAAGCCTTTCAAGACATCTTCGATCATGGCGGATAACGTTATCCTACACGTTAGGTAAGTGCCTCCATACTGACAGCTTCCCTTGTTACACAAGTTAACAGCAACTCGGGAAAGCAAAATCAAATCAAACCAAACCAAACCAAACACGCAGCATTTCTAAGCCTCTTAAGATGATCTTTGTCACAAGATTTCACCTTTATGGAAACAAGCAGTACAACCAGTAGCTGTTTAGATACAACTGTTTAGATGTTCTCTCCTAATAATACCTGCTCCTAAGAAGTAGACCATGATGGTCAGTGTAACTCATGCTACCCCCAAAAATGACTGGGTAGCTTTACTGCAATCCTACAGCTCATCAAGACCATCAATACCACTATGCATTGCAAAAGTCAATGAATATTACTAAAGGTTAGGGATGTTTTTGTTGTTACATATTTTTTTTAATACATAAAGGAGCTGGGGCTTGCTTTGGCAACTCAGAAAGAGAACACTATAAATAGCCTGCATTATAAAAAGATGCTAATCTTAAATCCTCTTTGTAATTTGTTTTTTTCATGTACTCTTTTATGTTCAGTATCTTAATTTTTTCCCTTTTTTGGATGGCCAAATAGAAGCCAGCAATTCACTCATGCATCAAACAGCTGGTTTTGCTTTTCAGGCCAAATGGAATCTTACGAATTTTTTGTTCCCTCCCTATAAAATGATGATGCCAAAATAGCACAGTTCCTGAAAACGGCCCGTTCAGAAAAAGTTCTTTGGACCGGTAATATAGAAAGTTTAAGTCAAGTCCACAGGAATCATGCCAATACTAATTGCTGTTTTTGTTTATGCTGGATTGATTATAGTCTAATCAGCAGACAATCTAATGACTTTCGAGTCTAGTCCATGCAATTTAGAAGCTGGGGATAGCTGGGGCTGAGAATAAACATTCAAATAGTTGACAAATACACAGACATGTAAAGGCTACTGTTTGAAGGGGATTAGAATGTCAAAATCTCTCTGAATTATTGCTGCTATTAACTAAGATTTTTGTTTTAATCCACTACCTTCCTTCCTTGGTACTACACCACACTACCTGCACTTCTGTACAAGAAACATCCTTTCGCTTTGAATTTATGATAAGAAAACAAGTCACATTAAAACACAGGTACAGTCACTCAGTCCATCAACACTCTGCATGAATTGAGTTGCAGTTGTAAATTCAGTCAGGATGGAAAGAGTACCTAGGTTTCCTCAGAAACAGGGAACAACTTTAAGAGATGCTCTGGTCTTGCCAAAATATTTCAAGAGACAAGCCTTCTTTAAGCAGAACATAGATATGTAAAATACAGCCGATAAATTTTGCCTTCTTATCTTTCTAGGAACTAACATTCAGTAATTTTATTTCTGCAGTCTAATGTGGGATACAAAATTACAAGGAGTAAAAATTTAATTTGAAGTAATGACAATTTTTTTTTCAGAGATCAGCGCTTCTATTAAATGTGTGGGGCTGTTCTAGTTTCATTGTGATGGCTTATCTAACACCTACAATTTGAGTAATTTTTCACAGGTGACTTAAGCATAATGACTATTACCTGGCTTTAGCTTAGAGAAACCTGGGTTTAATGTTTCGTAGGACTACGTTTTCATTCAGGTTTGTATAAAGAATACCTGGTTTTCTTTGCAAGTGACTATATTTTTGTAACTTTGTTTCTAAACAAAGTTCCTTATCAAAAGTGGGTAGTAAGGGCAAAAGAAAAACCTCAAGCCCTCCCAAAACTAAAAACCCATAAACCAGAAAGGGGAGGGAGAGGCACTCAGTAACCTAAGTGTGATATCTACGAAGCACGCCAAGTCACAAAAAAAGGTTTACCATTCAAATGGCCAAGTTAAACAAGATACAAGCAAACTGCCCCCCCCCCCTTCCTCCTCTCAGGGGGTCTCCAGCATGGTTTTACTTCGGGAATCGCATTGCCCTCAGGTGTTAAGAGGAGTTTAAGGAGTCATACCAATTGCCCTTCTTCAATACCCTTCATTTGCACAGTGGCTCTTCTGGGGCTTATACACAGGTATCGTATCTCTGACTTATCTTTCCCCACCTGCTTTTCTCCCACTATCCTCCCTCCCCCAGCAAATGCATTAGGTGATTTTGATCAGGTCAATGATATGCAATAGATTTTTTTTTTTTTCTTTTCAGAAACTAGCCAAGGAAATGGGATAAATAAATCAGTAGAGTGAAATATAGGTCAGGACTGATGAGTTTGATGCAACTGATCTTGCCCCTGCCTAAAAGAATCCGGCAGCTGAACTTCAATTCCTCCTTCCTAAAGTAAAATAAAATAATCAAATTACAATTTTTCAGAAACTTAAATAATTTACTCTCCTTTTGAGACTTTTGTTTTGCCACAACCCTGTAGTACATTTGTAAAAAACAGTGCTTTTCACAAAAAATAATTAGAATCTTACTTTTCCTTGGAAAGATGTTTTTATTATTCTTAAATTTTAAGGGGCTTATCTAGTGTCAGCCATGCCTTTTTTCTTTCCTAGGTCCAAACCTGAGATGCAAGCCTCACCAAGAGCTGGGGGACAGTCAGACCAAAGTTGGCAAGAAACCAAAATGGGGAGGGAGGGAAAAGAAAAAGAAACAGAAAAGGAATGTAAACAGAAACCAGGGCAATTCAAAAAAGTGTATTTTCAAGAAATAGAAGAAATTTAGTCATTAGCAAGTTCTTAACACCCACCATTTCAGATTAACGTTAGTTTCAGGCATTCAATATAAAAAACTCAACTGTCATTTTGTTTTAATGTATTTACCTGCCTTGTATCAGTAGTCCCCCAAGATATAAGTTTCAAATTAAGTTATCAAAAGTGACAGACATATCAAAAATATCTCTTATATCTTCCCCCCAGAAAAGGTTGCTAAGTACATGACAAATTGGAAATGTAATGTGTAACTCCGTATTTTATTTAGATGTAAAACAGCACTCATGAGTTTAAATACCTCATTTACATACATTCAAAGAATAGTTTTACAGAGAAGCTATTTAAAATACTGTTTATTTTTAAACTGTAGAACTACCATTTGTACTGACTAAATCAGTAATACTTAAGAAATAAAGAATTTATATATTAATTAAATATAAACGCTGCATTGGAGGTACAGTTTTAATTCTCCTTGCAACATTACTTACAGCTTTTGTTTGTTCACTAAAAATGAAGATGTAATAATTGATGGGCAGACTCTTATCAATGAATTTAAATGCTATGTCTATGCAAGCATCTTTCAACTTCTCAGATGAATTGCATTACTAGCCCTTTCAGAAATCTTGCAGTCGGACTGCTTTCAGAATACTATCAAGGCACTCAAAAATTGACATGATTCAAGAAAAATAAAACAGGGAAAATGGAAAAGATATTTGAACAAAGGCCACCAAGAATGATAACCTACTCCCCAAAGGTAATTACTGCAGCAATAATTACAGATGATGATTGATTGATTTACTGCCTGGTTTTAGTTGAAAAATAGCAAATAAGACACTGTAAAGAAATGTCTATCATCTCTATCCTGAACATTAAGCGCTTTTCTTAAGTCAGTAGTTTATTGTCAGCAAATCCAAGCTACTCCATCTGAATCGTACAATGTTGCTGTTTTCTCATTTTAGGGACTCTCGGGCTACTGGTACCTAAGGAAGGCAAAGCCCATACCTCCACATAAAATGGAAGCTGTATCTTTTGTTTTAAATTAAGTGTGATGTTTACAGGAAGATACTTGAAACAAACCTCCTCTCTGTAACACATCTAACAAATAACCACGAGTAAAACAGGTCCAATGTCTAACAGGAGAACAGTTTCCTCTATTTGCCAATTAATTGTGAACATTTATTCCTTTGCACTAAAATACTTGGAGGTCTAAGACTACCCTTCAGTTAAAGTTTCCCAGCATCTTTTTGCAAATACGGCTAATTGGGCGCTCTCCTACTGGCTCTAAAACTCTTATGCGCACGTAAATAAATCCTCCCTGGAAAGCTCGGAATATAAGTGCGTGCCCAAGCAACAGAACTTTCATTGTGGTATCATTTTTAAGAGGTAAGGGAAGAGCGGCTCGTTTGTTCTTCACAAGATGCCAAACAAAAGCACTACTGAACCGCACAAACTTCGGTAAACTAGATACAGACGGAAGCAGCAGGTAAAGCAGTACATTCAAGGCACCCTTTATTCCCTTCTAAAGTATCTGGAGAGTTCAAAGGAAAAAAAAAGAAAAGGAAAGAAGAAAGAATTAAAGCCTTCTCTAAAGCTCAGTGAAGTCAACAGGAAGACTTTGAACAGGGAACTCCTGGAAAGAGTTGTTTCAAGCGAAGGGAGCACAGGTTTTTTTGCCAGGTCCTCCTGTACAAGTCCATAAAAGCAGACCCCGCTCCTGCTTTCCAACTATGAAATTGCGCTGGTTTCTAGGCACTTAACTCCTGGTATACACCAGCCCAGCCGGGAAGAAAACAAGGCCTGCCACCAGCCACGAAGCGGCTCAGGATCACATCCCCAACCCGGGGCTCGCCGGGCTCCGCGCTGCCGGCAGAGCCAGCCCCCCCGCCCCGGGCCGCGCAAGTTACCCTTAGTTCCGCAGGCCTTTCTCCCTCTCCCCCATTCCCCCCGCCCCCCCAAAGTAAACAACTTATAGATGTTCTGACCTGACGCAACCCAGGCTTTATTCAACTTCACTGCAATGTACAGACCCACCCGCGAGGAACGCGCCCATCCAGAGAGAGAGAGATG
>JAVKLA010000027.1:3706682-3764859 GCA_034782735.1 Sagittarius serpentarius
CAATAGAAACGCATTTATATTGTCTTCTTTCCCCCTCTCTGTCTCTCCCCCCCTGCACCCCTCCCCTGTGCAGAGAGGCACAAAACAACCAAGCGCTTGCATCCTTCTTTTTTCTTTTACGAGTTCAGCCTTTAGCCTTGACTCTCTTGCCAAAGTGTGAAATGCTGTTTCCCTGAAGTTACCTTGCTTCGGGAAGCCCACGGATGCAACAAAAACAAAGCTGTACCAAGCCGCCTCAGACCAGTCTCATCGATAACTGCCCTTTATTTCCATTGCTGTGTCACACAGGAAAGTCAAGCTGGAGCAGAGAGTATACACTGACTCCTTAAAATATTTTTAGACTACTTCAGCTATCCTTTCTCACTCCCTCTGTGGAAGAAGTGTGCAACAGTTTAAGTTGGAACTGGGCAAAATGAAGTTACAGTTGAACAGGGCACGTAATGCCTTCGCAGAGATGACCTGCAACAGAAGGTCTGCTACTTTTCCCAGTTAGACCTGCACAAATAACAACCTGAGGTTTCCAGGCACTAATGCCCTCTGATGCCTGTGGGTCTATTCTTTAGCGATAGAGCCTTCCTTTAAGAAATCATACTCCAGCTTCTGATTTATATATCCTGATTTTCTTTCTTGCTGCTGCATATGAATCCTCCGACACAGAAGACAGCTAAATAGGAACTGCATAAATATGATTATATGAACTTTTTTATTTCGTTGTTTTTAAGAAGACTGGGTTAGAATAGTGGTAAAGGAAAACAACTGTCTTAAATTAATTACTGTCCTAATTTGAAAAATACCCTTCCTTTTCCCAGTAATTAATTTCAGTTCAAGAATTCAAAAAATCAGCTGCAGTGAAGTTTAATCCATCTCTATACATGCACAAGAATGGAAAAACATGCAGCTTTTCATAGGCTTCTAGCAATACACAGAAACGTGTGTACAAATTTCCAAAAAGCAAGTTAAAAAAGCCCACGTATAAGAGAAGCAAAAAATCTTGAATTTAAACTCTGTTGCTGGTGCGTGAATTATATAGTATCAGATATCACTCACTTTTGCTTGCTCCAGCCTAACAGCGTATACAAGTGGGAAGTATTAGGTACCTAGTGAAAATGTTACGTGATGCAACTCAACAGCAATTTCATGATGGGAGTCTCTTTACAATGAATAAAATGATTTCTGTATTTACATTTTTCAAATGTTCTACAAATCCAAAATCTTGCTACAGTAGATTAAACAGAAAAATAACAGTTTATGAAATATGACCTCCAAAAAACTAACTGCAGAAGAAATATTCATTCCCAGTCCAATAAATCCTTAATTTTAAATGTCAGCTGCAAAACATAAATCCCTTTAATAGATTTCAAACTGTGGTGACAAAGTTGTAATTGTAGGGTCCAGCCCACTCAAAATCAGTCCAATGCTCTCGCTTCGCATTAGCCAGACTTCTGGTTATTTTTTAGTTGTATTTTAATCTCATCTCCAATCTTTTAGGAATTTTCCATTGCATTCCTGAGCCTGGTTCTGGATTACTTTTGCCTCAGATTGAACTGAATCTTGTTGCTATTCCTCAATAGATGTCTGAAGTGCAAAGTCGACTTGATCATAACTTTCTGTGTGGTTTGCTGCAGGGTAGCATGCACGTAAAGACCCTCAAGTCATGTGAAATAGGAGCCTTGACCTCAAGATACAATAAAGTTGGTTAGTTCAGTTGTAGCTCAAAAGGTCACTTTTTCTGGGACTGCCTCTGAGGGCTGTTTTAAACTAATGATTACCTTTGATTTTAACTTATCATTTGTTCAAAAAATAGAAAGAATGAGTGAAAAAAAAACCAAGCCTCAGTTGTTGTAATTTCAACAGTTTGACTGGCATGTATTTAACATTATGAACACATGAAAAGACAAGGTCCCTACCTGAGGAGCTTACAGTGTAAATTAGACGGAGAGCACTGTGAATAATAAAAGCAGACAGAGGAGAGATTTGTATAAGTATGTAGGAAGAGTGGGGAGGTGCATAGAGAAATAAGCAGAGTTGAGAAATATTCTACCAATTGACACTAATTATGATATTTTCTTTCTTGCTCTCTTTTCATGTACGTATGGTAATAGTTTTATTTTTCTCTCCTTGCTTGCTTGTCAGTGAGCTACTTCATTGCAGAAGCTTGCCTTCTGATTTCTTTTTCTGTTCTAGATTCTAGCACTGTAGGTAGTACAAGTACATCTTTATTCTTCTCCTCAGCCATAGCAAATAACACTGAAATCCCCCCAAATGTTATATATACTTCCCTTGGCAGTTTTTCCACAGCAGTCCACTGAAAGGTACGATTCACTATTAATAGAAAATATAAATGAACTTGAAATTCTGAGCTTCTGACACTGTCATCCCCTAACAAATCTCTGACACATCTTAAGGGATTTTTGGTAATAAAATGTTTATAAGCAAAAAAAAAAAGGTATTTGCTGTCAATTTCTTTTTCCTTATGCTTAGCTGCATTAGGCAATCAAAAATACAAAAAGAAAAAAAGAGCCAAACAGCTTCTTCCCACTGTCCTTTAACAAAGAGAATGCAATACTACACAGGCTTTATTCTGTTTAGGTGTTGAAAGTGAGACACTGTCAGGAACAGGAATATCAGAAAAGGTGATGGATCAACCCGAGAAATTAAACTGCAATCAATCAGTAGGGCCAGATGGTATTCATCCGAGAGCTCTGAAGGAACCAAAGACCAATGCAAGTGAGCTGCTAACAGAAATATGTAATTTATCATTAAAACCAGCTACCGTACCGGAGGACTGGAGAGTGGCCAAGGTTGTACCCATCTCTTAAAAAAGTGCTAATGATGATCCTGGGAATTATAAACCAGTAAGTCTCACTTTAGTACTAGGAAACTATTCAGGGAATCAGTGAAAATAATACACTTAGGCACACAGATAGCAAGGAAAAGCTGCAATGCTTCTACCTACATTCTCTCAACCCTCCTAGAACTATAGGAAAGAGTTAATTAAGTAATCGATAAAGTAGAACCAGAAGATACAATTTATTTAGTGTTTCCAAAAGCTTATGGTAAGGTGTCTGGCAAGAAAAACATAGCAGCTCCAGAATTGAAGTCCATCTATGGTGTAAAAACTGGATAAAAGATGGAAAGCAAAACCTGAAACATCAGAACAGTTAGAATTTTGCCCCCAGAAAGCAGTTTATAAACACTGGCAGATTACCACGACTTCCGAATGAGCCGGCTACGTTAGGGGTGAAGTAACAACTTACCTATAATTGTAAAAGCAACCTGTGTCAGAAGCAGGACTTCCGTTCATAAGCACCCAGGTTCCAGAGCTGCGTTTAGATGACTGGACAGCATCTCTTTCTCCAGGTACTGCAGAAGAATTGGTGGTCAGTTGAAGCAGAGAAAGAGGTTAACTCTGAATTGCCCCTGGGATCAATAGCGGCAATAAAGATGGGTTTGTTCAACTTACTCATTAGCAATCTTGAAAAAAAAAGCTTCTGAAATGAAGATAATAAAATTTATTTTCACTACAACAGTCACAACCTGCTTTCTGGTATTTAGACCCAATGCCCATTGCTCTAAACAGGAGAATTCATGGGAGTATTTGGCTGTTTATTAACTTAACTGAATTTAGGCAAAACTTGAAGAAATTCCAGAGCAAGCCAGTGAACTAAGTTAAAATGGTGACATGATGGCATGTAAAACTAAAGAGACTAATGCCAAGGAGTGCATGCTGGAAAATATTTTCAGGGAGTGACGGTTATTAATTAGCATGGGAAAATCTAGGCGTCATTCACTGAAAATGCTATCCAGCATATTGCAGGAGCTTAGAAAACATACAAAAGCAGAAAAGACACTCAGATACACTACGAACAAAAAAGATGCTTAAACATAAAATATTACTGTGCGATTTCATGAGTAAAAGCTGCATTTCTGGACATTCTGCTGTGTTTTAGTCTGTGGATTACAGGCAAGACACAGCAAACCAAGGAAACACACAGAGAAATGCAGTAAACATGATTAATGAAACAGGGGACGGGACTGGGTTAGAAGGCAGATTTAAAAGAAGAGATCATTTAATTTAGAAACATGAAGAGGATGAGGAGTTTTAGGACCACATAAAATTCAGTTGATACAGAAGAACTCAGGTGTTCCTGTCTGTTCTCTTGCCTTTCACAAAAAATAAGCGGGAAGCACACTTAAATGAATATATGGAGATGCTTTTTTCATCAGAATATGTAGTTAAATTGTGGGATTTATTGCTGCTGCATAGGATTAAGGAAAACAGCTTTGAGGCAATTGCTACCAAAAAAAATAATAATGTGGGAATAAAAGATTAGAAAACAAACCCAGAAGCAAATGAAAAGACAACTAACTCTTTGTCATGTCCTCCAGTTCCCTGAGACTCTTCAGCTGCTTCTCCACACAAAAAGCACATGGCCAGTGGTATGCAGGTTTGGTGAAAGGGCATCTCAGGTTGCAGAGGAAGACCTGAGAAACAGCCGTCCTATGCAACACAGTTTCCCCTCTAAAACCATTGCTTTTTCAGGCAGAAATCCAAATAACTGCTGCTCTAGGTCTCCCTAGCTCCCACTCCTCAGTCTAAGCAGCTCTCTTGGTCCGGGCTAAGGGACAGAATGAGGGAGCAGGAAAGAGTGGCCCAGCTTGGAGCCCGACTCCCCTCCGAAGCCTAGGACTGTGCTGCTTGACGTCCTTTCCAGCCCTGCCAGCCTCTCCACAAGCATGCAAACTGTACTCCCCTGAGAGGGGAGAAAGCAGTGGGAACTTGATGTGATTCTCCTTGTGGAATTTCTCAGCACTTTTTCCTTCCTCGGGATTTTTCCCAAGAGATGAGAGTATTTAGCCCTTACTTAGCTTTACCAAAGTATTAGACATTTATTTGATTAAGTATAGCATCTGCAGCCACACTAGCTAGAATAAAAATTATAAGGGCTATCAATCCTCATACTTCAGGGCATAAGCTGATCACCAGCTGGGGTCGAAAAGAAATTTCCCTCTGTGGTATAGTATTGCAATTAGGGGCGTTAAGGGGGGCTATGCCTTCCTCGGCAGCCTCAGGCATTGGCCAGTACGAGAGGCAGAGAGACACCAGGCTAGATGGACCACTGGTCTGCTCCAATATGGCAATTCCTTTGTTCTTAGGGCTGAATGTTTCTGCTGCTGAGCCGCCCTACTTTGTCATAATGTCAAAATCCAGCATTAATTATAATTCTGAAAATGAAGGAATATTCATGAATTATTATGCTGGCAATAACCGCGTGTAATACAATACAGACAAAAACAGTGTCTGCTGCAGAGTAAAAGGAAGTTGACAGCTTCGAGCACAAGGCAGTTTCTGTTTCTAGTTACCCTCTAGAACTCCTTGCACCCCGGAGTCAACACCTTTGAGAATAATAAAGTAATTACAATTTTATTTTACAGTATTCTGACAACAAATTTGACTCAATAGTGCCTGCACAGCTCAGACAAAGAAAAACACTCTAACAGTTTGACTGTGCAATGCTGATATTTTTTATGAGCTCAAATTTAATCCCCCAAATGGCATGATGGTCTTGCTGAACATATTTTAGATAAAATTTCCTTTCCGTAACTCTAGTTCCATCAGCATTTTGATAGACCTCAAAAAAAAAAAAAAATCCAGTAGCTGCTTTATTCCTGTCATGTTCTTTTTCTAAAGCAACTCTCGGAGATGATTGCAAGAGTACATTAAAGGCATGCATTTTCGAAGTTAGTCAGTTGTCAAAGTGATTCTGAGGGTTGACAATCACATTTAAGACAAATATAGAAATCTGAAAGAAATGCTTACAAGCAACTCCGTATTCTGGGCAATGATTTAGTTTGGAAATGCATCCAGTTCAAGGGTTAAATGAAAGCAAAAGCAATCATTTCAACCATGTTTTTGAAGAAAATAAAACAGCTTGATGTAAGCTAAATGAAGGGGGTCTGTGACTTAAAAGGAATGGACAGATAGAGAAAAAGGTCAGAAGATTAAATTTTCCCTAAGGGAAAAGTCATTCTTTGGAATCATTAACCTCCTTCTAGGTCACTACTGAAAAAACCAGCAGGAAATCCTACTGCTCCTAGAAAGATGGGTGCATCGTATACCGCCCACTGACCTAGCAACTCTATGGCAAACATAATTGTGCTTACAAATTCTCCTCCAGGCGTGCTTGGTTTTACTATGCCCATTTTAAAGCGATATGATCTTTTAGCTGAACTCTGAAGTGTATCCATAAAGACAATATTCCAGGGGCTTGGGATGTTAAAAAGAAGAATCACTTGCTTAGATGTCTTGTCTTTTAACAGAGAGAAATCTAGAAGCGGAGTCTGTGAATTTAAAAGTTGGTCGGTGATATGTATTGTCCATTAACCATTTCTCTTTAGGACTAAAATTCATCATCATCATCATCATCATTTCAGTGCATTTTAGTGGCTTTTTACAACCTAAAACACATTGTCAGGATGCCAGGATCAACTGTATGTTTCAAAATATCTTCTTGTTTCAAAGAACCCACATCAGGCTGTGTTTTCCACGTTTTATTGTAAGCTAATTCTGCTCCCTCCTAGAGAAGCCAGAAAGTAAACATTACACCAAAGAGAAGGATTGGGCCCTCATATAAGAAACACAGTCTTCCATAAAACATTTGGAGGATGTTCTGTAGTATTTATCAGAACATATTCAGATGAACAGTCTTACCAATATCAACGGAAACAAATCTTTTGTCATAGTCAAGCCCCAGAATAGGTGAGGGAAACTACCTCTGGTCACTTTGTACCACATGATACCATGCACAAGCATTCGCATCTTCATCGAAATGTGACCTCTTTTTCTTCCCCTCTTGCAACAGAAATAAAACTCTCGATCAACATAAATGCAAATTCATATTTGCTTTTGATAGAAGCCCCAGTCCAGCAAGATTTGGGAAGGCAGCTGGATGCCTGTAGCTCCGCAAAGCACCCTGTCTACTTGGAGACTGTAGGCAAAGCCTGTATCCTACTGCAGAATCAAGGACTTAATCTTAAGAATTTGTACGACTGGAAAATATTCTGGCACTTACCTTAAAATCTTTAGTCTCTGGTCAGCAAAATTTTTAAATAAGGCATATTCAGAAGAGAGTTTTAACATGGAAATAAGACTTCAACAACTTAGAAGGATGTTACACAGTAAAAACCATTATAATCTTGGGTCATTTATTAAGATGTCTCACATCTCAGGCCTGCTGAATGAACACCGAGCAATACTTTTTCTTAATCTGATGTTGTCTCTTTCCATTATTTTTACATTTATGAATCTGGAAGAAGAAAAATACACAGAAATTTTCACAACCAATTCACTGCCCTGGAAGAAGAAGGTGCCTTGATTAGCTTTAATTTCTGAAGTTCTGCATTTCGTAAAAAGCCACTTTTCACATGTAAGCAAGATCTTTCAAGATTTCAGAAGACAATGACATGACCCCTAGAGAATAAAGGCATTGAAAGAAGTAGCTAAGAGAAAGACAAATAAAGCATAGTTTGTGGAAATTAGCAGCCTTTACAAAGCCACCGTGAGGACAGAATCACACGGAGTCCACATTCTTCAAAAAAATCGTAAGTTTTACTCATGTTCGCACAATGACTGAATAGCCAATAAACAAGAATCTCTTCCTAAATGTTAGCAGCCCAGTTACCTAATGTGGACAGAGTACATGGGTAACAATTTCCTGATATGTGTATGGCAAGAAAGAGAATTGTATGCCTCACTTGTTTTCTAGCCAAAATGCATTTCTGAGGCAGGAAATCAAAAACACATCACAAACCTTGCAAGTAGACTAATAGACATTCACTCTGCGAATATTAGTAACTGTCAAGAGGCTGTCAGACTCAGGGAGTCACAGATACCCAAAGCAGTGCTTCCCCAATACCTCCTCCCCGAAAGTGTGGTTTTGGATCATGCTTTGCTAGGAAATAGCGAGGAAATACTACAGTGTTGTTGCAGCTGCTTGGAGAACTCCCCAAATTCAATGCAAACGGCGCTCCGAAACAAAGCGACCAAGGAATGTTGCAGCAGAGCCCTCAGCTGAGCAGCAAGATGCAAGATTTATTACGACACAGTGCAGGGGATATCTGAAAGGGAAGTCAAATCATTAATGTGTCTTTTCCTCCTCCCCCCCTCCCCCATCTTCTTTTTTCTTTGTAATTCATGTGTATATATATATAAATGTTTCTGTTCTCAAGTGAAATGACATCTAAAATGATCAAAAATTTTAGGAGGTGAGGGTTTCCTAAGATCTTTTCTACTTGTTTTTCCTGTGTTCCAGTGTTCTCTACCCACAGGACTCTGAAATGCTGAAATTTCAGCAGTTCATATGTCTGCCTGCCCACCTCTTTTATTAAAGGGTTGTGTTTCTTTTCTGTCAACACCTATTCTTTAGCACACATCTCTGCTATCATTCAGGAAAATGTTGGCATAGCCTCTTTTTTTTTTCTTCTTTTAAATTAATTTCTATAGCTGGGCTTTTCCTTTTAAGTCCCCTTAATTTCTGTCATCGGTTTCAACGCCGAAGTTCTCACTTTCGCAAGACAATGAGCTATTTTCACACATGTAAAACGCTTGGTAAAGTGGAATCGCAGATGTCACATTTACATGTTTATGTTTTCTGTTTCTTTTTTTTCAGTCTGTCGCTCAGTTCAGCTGTCCAAGTCCAAGGTATTTCAGTGGAGCTGAGAGACTCTCTCAGTTCCTCTGCCCAGACCTCTAGCTTTACAAAACAAGCAGGTATCTCGAAATACGTGGCAGCTTCAGTTCCAAGGATAAAAGCAACCGCTGTAAAATCCAACAATGACCCCCTGCACAAACACTCACAGCCTCTCACACACGTGACCCGTAAACCAGTGCAGTTAATTTTCCATACAGTCTTGTCCCTTTCTATGTGGAAAAGAAAAAAGAAAAAAAGAAAGAAGAAAAGAAAAAGCCTGTGAAAGGTGAGTTTTGAGGAAGAAATCCCTCTGAGGCTCCTCTTGCCAAGATTCCTTGCCAAGGTTGCAGGGGGCAAGACAAGACCTGCTTTTGGCTCAGTGTGGTAGAGGCCGTGGGATCTGCCCCCAAATCTGGCAGCTCGGTGGGGTGCTGTGACCTCTCACCCTGGCGCCTCGGCAGCTCGTCCCCATTGTTCCCGGGGGCAGGCGGGCTGGCGAAGCCGGGAGGGGGGTGTGCATCGCCGCAACTTCTGCAGCGTTGGGAAAGGAGATCACCTCTACGTGGAGATTTGGAAGGTGCGAGCCGGCCCGTAGTTGTTGGCAGTACTCAAGATTTCCGGGGTGCTCAGGTAGTATAAAAAAAAGCCGTGAAAGTAAAAAGATGCGCTCACTGGAAGTGGCACGTGCAAATTTAACTTGCCCCCTCCAAGCATTCTTGCCTGCATGTACATGAGCTGACGGTATTCTCTCTTCAGCTCAGGGAAGCAGAGAGCCCAGGAATGAATCACTCTACCTGGAGTTCCAGTTACTTGCCCCACACTAACCTGCAGCTACCTGCTTCTCAGAGTTTTCAAAGGCTTCTAATTTGGCCAGATTGCAGTCTTTTTTCACAAGAACAAAAAAAGGCTCATTGCTGTCACCAAAAGTGACACCCTCCCCATACATCTCCCTCCTCCTCCTGCACATCCAATTATCAAGTCTCTTTTCCAAAGTATGAGATCTCTAGAGCTTCTCAATGAAGGGTTTGTAATAATTCTTTTAACATGGCAAAACACCACATTATTCCCTAAACATTAATGTTGCATGAATGCGAGACTTCTTTTCCCCATGAAATTTCCTTTTTGATTTTACAAAACAGAAAGTGCAATTTAAAACAATGCTAATGGAGCGCCTATATTCCATAATCTAAAATTATTTGGTGTGGTGCCAATAACTAGCTTGCTAAGATGCTTGTCTGAGGAACCCACCTGACCTTGAACAAGGGCACTCGAGCCCTTTCTTTCGTGACAGTGTTCTTCTGAGTGCCCAGGAAAATACATCACATCATCTTTGGCCACTTGCATAGTGAAAGACCAGAGCTCCGTATTTCAGACCTGTTTAACACCTTATAAAATACCACCCAACCGCTTGGCACTAGCTAAATTCCCACCTATTAAAATGATTACATCCTACCTATGGTGTCTTTCAGTTGCTGTGTGGGACAGGGACCTTTTTGCCCTCTGGGGTGCTTCATTCACGAACAAACCTCTAAACTCTTGAACAACTGGAGGTGCTAGAGCATTTGCTGGAGGCGGCGGCCATGATACATTTAGGAATGCAGATACAGAAAAGGCGGAGAGGCTGCAGAAGTTTTCATAGGTTTGCATCCTCTTGGAGATCTGAAATCGAGGGATGGCTGCTTGAAGGCTGCCCAACAAAACAGATAGCCAAGGGAGGATTTACTGAGGAAAGGCAACATGGATATGCACGATCAACTACAATCAAAATACGTGATCTGAGGAACTATATTCTTTCTCATCAGTACCAGCATCTTACCGTTTCTGTCTTTGGAGTTACTATTTAAAGACTAGAGCTGTAATACACTCCAAGACACTTTCTTATTTCCATTCATGGGGTCACTTTACTATACTTTCTTGTTTATGTAAGTTGTAAATGATGTATCTGATACATCCACCTTGAAAACTTACCTTTTAACCGGTTCATATCATTATTCAATCCTAGCACTACATTCCACATTGACATCTCATAAAAACACCTCCATGCCCAGTTTTGTGCTTGGGTGTCATCACTCAGTGACCATGAAAGGATGAAACCAGATACTGCTACAGGAGGTTGGTGTAACGATGGTTTGGCTAAACAGAAATGAAATAGCACTTCATGCTTATTGATCTTGATTTTTTTGGCCATTTTTATGCTTCATTGGCTATAAGCTAAGTAAGGATGTGTTTTGTAAAAGGAACTGAAGTTTCTCTTCTCAGTGGATTAGACACTTTGCATTTTAGCGACTCCCACTAACGTTTCCATTCCCTCCTCCCAAAAGCAGCCCTTTCCAAAGACTTAAAAAAAAAAAAGGTTGATCTTTAAGTAATACATATGATATTAGTTTTTCCGTTTTAAAATAATCACATTATTGCAGACATTTTAATAGCTGTAGAGGTTGCTATGTATTAACATGATTCATGGTCCTTGACAGCAGTGTCTCTGAAAATCCCACAGGAATGCAAAATACAAAACTCCACACACGTTCAAATTTTACTGCCTGCAGCTAAAAGAGGGGAAAAAAACCTTAAAACTGTTGAAAACCTTCAACTTTAAAAGCATTAATAGATGGTCCCAGGGGATTAAATCTAAATCTTAATGTGTAAAAATCAAGTTAATAACCACAGAGATTAATATGGTTGCATTTGATTATTGTGATAATGCAAACAATTAGTACTGCTAAAGTGAGATATATTAGCCTCCTACTTGCCCCACACACATCTGCAAAGCATTGGAGATAAATGGAAATAAAACATTTTGCTCTGAAAGGTTTTTCTTTTTGCCTTTGTCTTATTTTCTCTGTAGCTGACTCATTTTTAAATTATAATTGTTAACATTTTATTATTAAGACTCTCTTTTTATAGGACTCTCATAAAATTGGTTGCCGTGATCATCTATTCCATATTGTCAGCAAATTATGCATTCCTTGCCAATACCAGTAAATAAATAAATCTTCTAGATAAATGACATGGCTTTTTTTTTTTCTTTCTTTTAAGGACAAAAATGCCGTACAAATGTATTAACCTGAGAAAATAAGAACTTCTTCCTAGTCCACTGTGAGTCAGTTGGTTTAATCCAGAATGCCCCGGGAACAGAACCAGGCATCTAATCCAATCTATATTATAGGCGGAGTTGGAAGTGCCACCTATACTTAATGCTTGACACTTCCCATTATAAAACCCTTTTTTCAGTTGCATATAACTGTGCCAGACTTTAAGTGTTCAACTAAAATTCCCCATGCTGGATGTCTGCCTCACTTTGATTTATTTGTTGTTCTAAAATTTTAGTGAAAATGGTTCAGCAATTTCCAAGAACAAGATTATAGAAAATACATTATTTTGCCCACATCAAAAAAAAGTCTTTGCAACCGTTTAATCGATTAACTCTAATATATCCATCCCTTGGAGCATGGACATTGCATTTGGCATAGAAAAGGACCTACCCTGATGTCAAGAATGTTGAAAACAGATCGACTTTGGCCAAATGCTTCGCCCTTGCTCAAGTTCAGTAGATACTCCTCAGGAATTTGGCAGCAATGTCCTCCAAAGGCTCTGTCTGTACCAAGCACACACCAGCCCCCAAGTTGCAGGCTCTGAGCAAAACTTGCCCGCCTATTGCTGCTCTCAAATGCTGTGGTTGCACATGTTTCGGCACGGGCTGCAGGACTGCAGGGAAGTGGAGGCAGAAACCCGAGATTAGATGTCAATGGCTTGAGAGCGTGGAAGAAAGACTGTCATCTTGGCTGAGCGAGAAGCTCGTGTGCGGAAGGACAAGGAGCTCAGGAAAGGGGTCCAGGGGAGCAGCTTTGTGACTTGCTGCCTGATGGGATGGGAGAAGGACTGGAGCCAGGTTGAGGAGCAAGTGGATGAGAAACTGGGACTGGGACTGAGGTGGGCAGGAAGTGGGCTGCAAGTGAGAAACAGTGAGAAAAACTTAAACAGCCTGGTGGCGCAGGGAGCGGGGACTGGGATTCCCAGCCACAGGACTGGGAAACCCTGGGCCGAGGTTGGAAGGTGAGAGAAGGGGCCGCTGGCTGCTTGTTTCCAGGACCTGGGATGGACCCCAAGCATCTGGGTCATCCCTTATGCACTCATGAAACCACCCACAAAGAGAGAGTCTCATTTGCCTTAAGCGCTGGTGTGCGTGCAGGACAGCGTTAGCCACCTCCTCCTGGCGCGAGTGGCTGAGGTCAGCGCTGTGAGTCTGAAGATGTCAGTCCTGCTGCTGAGCCATCAGGATGGGACTTCTGGGGGGGGCGGTGGTGGGGGGTGTCAGATTGCCTTTTTAGGGAAAGATATAGGATAATAAACACACAGAAAGTTTTAAAAGATAGATGTCACATGATAAGGCTTTCAAGGTGTAGGAACAATTAAAATTACTTAGGCAGCCCTAATTTGCCCGTCCCTTGTTGTTTATCTTCACTATGATATGGATGGACTTGTCTGATGATCAGTTAGGAAAAGTAGCAGAGAAAGACCAGCACATGATGTGTTGCAAGGCTGGAGGATTAGGAAGAAACATGCAGGAAGAGAAAGGAGGGATTCCTAGCTGATGCTTTTGAATGTTGTCCTACACAGAGGGGTCTGTCCTTGCCTCTTCCTCATCTGCAATGCTGTGGGAACACCAAGACCAAGCTGTTCATTTATGGTCATTTACGATGCTTTGAGAGCATGTGACTTGACACTTCAGCAGTCTTCTTTCCCAAGTGCCACTCACGACTGCATCTGAGCTGTGCACTGACGGTATACGTGGCTGTGCAATGCCAAGCACTCTGACAAAACAGGGTGTAGTGACTTAGCTCGGCCATCTATAATCAGTGTGAATGCTGGCCTTAGTTAAAGTCTGGTTGCCTCAGTTCCCCTTTTGAAAAACGGGAATAACACCAACCTACCTCTCGCATGAGTGTTGTGAAAATGAATGAATTACTATTTATGAAGTACTGTAATGATGAGTGCCCATGAGGAACGGCCCATGAGGAAATTAATTATTCTATCTTTGGAACAGGGTTTGAATAGTGAGCAGTAAATAGGATGTAGGGCCATTACACTGAATAATGAGAATGAAGCAGATGAATAACATGCACTCTGTGCAGTGAATGAGGCAGGGGCTTGATGAAGAAAACAGTAGCAAATCATGAGGTGAAAGACCATATCAAGGTGTTCGATAGGAGAAGGTAACTCTGCCGTACACTAGCCCTGGAGTGCTTGGGTCCATGTCACAGACACCCCAAACCCTTCCCAGCTCTGATGATGGAGATGTGCCATACAGCCTAACATCCCCTGTGATCTCGCCTTCTCTCTCTGACGGTTCCTAACCCAGTTTCTGAGGCCGGCCAGCCCCAGCCTCCTCCCATCTGACTCATAACTCTAGTTTCCTTGCTCTGCCAGGCCCTGACTCAAAAACCCGCTCAGCTTCCCTCCCTTCATCCACAGCCATTAACCCCAGTTCCTATAAAAACAGGAAAAAGCACATTCCTAACACCTTCCTCTACCAAAATCCAAGCACAGCTCAAAAGCCAAGGGATAGCAGAGCTTCAAAAAAAACCGAGGGATAATCAGAAAATACGGACAAATATGCACAAATATGCAAATATACATACATTTCCTAGCCTCATCAGCAGCTATAGCTTTGCAATGTCATCAGAAATATTCTGAAATTAATTCAATATGATTTCAGCCCAGTATTTATCTGGAGTGGTATAGGTTGGAAATTACAGTTGAAAATAGGATTTCCCCCTAAAATACATCAGCAACCACAATCGCAATAGCTGGCAGTCCCTATCCTTCTTGCATAACATGGTTAATGTTGAGGTGTATAAGAAAGAGAATTCAAATGCTAGTTTCCTGGGCTCTGTAGCTGGAGGACAAATATATCTATATGGTACCCTATTTTTTTCAGAAAATTACCTCAGAAGTAAGAACCAGTCAAAACCAAATCTGAATGTAGCTTATCCTAATTTCAGGCATGCCAAACTTTAAAGAAATCTATGAAAAAAAAAATATCTATGAATACCTTTTAGCTAGCAAGCTCAGGTTTGAAAACATGTATTTTCAGATCAGTTCCCCATTTGTTTCGTTGCCTTTTAAGCCATTTGTCTCTCAAGATAATTTATGCCAAGGGATAAACAAAGATTTCTCATTTTAAGTGCTGAGTTTGTAGCTCATCTCTGACTGAGATTCTCTCAAATTCGAGATTTTATAATGGTTAAGTTTGCCAAATTTGGAATTGGCTGCAAAGGATTAGTGACTATTTTGTACCATTGACATTAATGGCACTATTGTGCTCTGTGACAGAAAGCAACTTAAAGAAAAGAGAAACATTTAGGAAGGAATGTCTCTTCATGCTATGCAAGCCATTCTGTGAAAGGGAAGGCAAAACCCCAAGTTTTGGCTAAAGCTGACTGCGTTGGGAAAGCCACCAGACCAGCAGCTGCTCTTCCCTCTGACTGCTCAGAGGAACGTGCATAGTTGATGCCAGTGCGACCCTTTATGCAAGATACTTGCGGGGTAAGACATGGTCAAAGGAGCAGAAAAAGAAAAGGGAAAGAGACGTGGCTTCATCTGTCCAAACAGTTATTTCTGCCTTAGCAAAGAAAGAAAGAGAAGGAAGGAAAATAGAAAACCAAGCTGAGGTTCTTCTGTTCTTCCACCTTGACAAGGATGGAGCCAGGAAGAATAAATACCAACCAGCAGCAACTGTTGCAGCTCACGTTCAGCAACGGGGTAGCTACACAGTCAGGAGCAAAAATCTGAGCCTCTTTAATACAGTGGCATTCTGCTTCTGGTTGTGCACTGCAAGAACAATAATGTTACGTGGCACACCTGGAGCTTTGTGTAACTAGTGTCACACAAGCAGTGTTCACGCCTTCAGCATGTAATGGAGGTGTTAGTATTATTAGCTGAAGTGCAAACCCATGAAACCTGGTCATCAGTTCTTCCACAGATAACCCAGACAGGTACCACTACCCCTCTTTTACATGCTAGCCAATACCTAGTACAAGCGAGGTGGCATGGTCTGCCCCAACAATTACATTTAATCCCCTACCCTTGTGGATAAATGACGCTAACGATCTGCCAGACCCACCTCCGTTTCATACATTTCAGTCTTACAACCTGTCCCAGCTGGTCACTCCGTACCTTGTAGCATTCAGGCAGTATGAGACTCATGTTCGTCTGTGAGTCTGTGACACTTGCTGCCCCGCTGGCCAGTGCTTCATCGCTGTGGTGAAGGTCCAGGTAGTCCCAAACGCAGTAGGCAGAAGGGAAGATACGTATCGGAGGGTTAGCTGACTTATTGCTAATGATGGGGCAAGTCTGTTCCAAGAAATTAATCTCATGTATTGTTGCAGCATCTCTTGGACCGATCTGCCTAGGAATCGTTATTAGTGGGAGAGACCCTGCACAGAGAGTTTGTGGATGTTCTTCGTGCTTGCTGACCTTTGCTGTGACATAGCCTGTCATAATCCAGTACAGAACAAAGACCACTTCATGACAATCATTTTACTGACTCAGCACCTGAAATTTGTGGGCAAGGGCACAGAGGAAGATAGTTCATCACCAGGGAATCCTGACAGAGTGAAAACCCAAGACTCCTTTGCATCCAGGGTGCATGACCTTGGCATCATCTAACCCAGCCAATTCACCAGTCTATCAATCTGCGCATTTTATTTACTTGTTCCAGTGCAGCAGTGTGTTGTTTGATGCAACTGCTGCCCGTCCCTATTTCATCACAGCTAAACTCCCATTCTGCTTCCCGTGCTGCACCGATGGCTGGGGCTGCAGGTTAAGCTTCTTGGAAGTGGAACATCCTAAAACAGCCATTAAGTGTGCCCTGGCAGCTAATACAAATTTTTCTGTTAGCCATTAGGAATGGGGCACAACTGTATCACTGGGGTTTGGTTTTGGTTGTTTTTTTCTTCTCTCTCCCCTTTGTTGTTCAAAGATTTAAGGAGTGGGGACCGCCATTCCTTTTACAGTAAGCTGCCAGGTTTCTAGTGTTCCCATGGACGGTTTCCTATACCCTCCAGATGTTTCTAGGAACAAACCGATCTTGGTGGGGTGACACCAGAGGTAAGTGGGAAATAAGGCAGCTGGGTGAATGGGTGGCTGAGATGGGGCCTGGAGCAGCAGGTAGTGCCCTAAGGTGCCACGGGTGAGCACCAGGGCAGGCGCTCTGCAAATTCACCGGGGTCTCTGCTGAGCAGGGTCCTAGGTCCTCAGTGGATAGGAGGAGGTGGGATAGGGCGAAGGCAGGGAGTGCAAGGCTGTACATTATAGAAATGGAGCCTGGGAGGTGGGAGGTAACACCGGAGGATGAGGTGAGGGGCTGGTCGGGTGAAGTCAATGATGGGGATGGGGAGCAGTGGTGGAGCGAATGGGCAGGGGCTGCAGAAGAGGTGCTCTCTCCCCTTACTGCGGCTCTGTGGTGGCGGTGAGCCACTGACGGGCAGCCAAGCAGCACGGCACCTTCCCTCAGCAGCTGGCGAGGTCACTGGGAGCAATGCCTTATTGCCTCCTTGCTGCACCATGGGTGCCTGAGGTCCCTGTGAGCTGCGGGTGGAGGCCACGGGCAGAGGCTGGGCTCCACGTCTGAGTGCCCTGGGAGATGAGTAAGGCTTGGTAACCTGATACAGCCCAGTACTGGTGTCTGGAGCATTTGACACTTCTCTTTCGTAAGCAGGTATGAAGAGAGATGCCTGGATAACCTGTGGGAGAGCAGGGACACTGCAAGAGGCGGCTTTGTCCCCAGCTGACAAAGAGGAGGAAAACCCGTGGCACAGAACCCGCTGGGTTCCCAGTCAGGGCTCCGAGCAGGTTCGCTGCCAGAAACCAGGCGTTAGGGATTTTACACTGGGGAATTTTGTCAATGTCTGCGTATTTAGTCAGATTTTCCTGTAATAAAACTACATTTTAGGCACTCTGATTCTGATAACATGGGAACTGGGACATAATTTATGTTTCCAGAGCTGTTTTTCCTGATCCTGAAGGAGCTACTTTCCCAATATTTTTCATGAACAATTCTCCTTTTTGTCTTTCAGCACTTTTTCTTTTTTTCTTTTCTTCATAATTTTTAACCACTGTTTCCAGTGCCCTTCTCCCTGGACTATGCCCAGCCACAGTGGCCTGGGTTTGTAATTATGGCAAAAACTTGTCTCATGACTAGGCGATGACTAGAGATAATTCCCCAGAAGAAACACCTACAGATGAATGCCATTTCTGCTCTTTTCCTCTCCTTTTGCTTGGATTTGTCAGCCTGCTGCTCATCCATTGCTTATTATTTTTAACCCTTCAGCTATATCTTTTCTTTTGAAATGAGATAATTCCAAATATTAAAGTGCATTTACAATAGAAAACATTGCCATATTTACCGCAATACCCCCTGAAGTCCTAATGTGACTATAATTCACAAATTAAAATCAGCCTACTTGCCTGTCCCTGAGTTTGTCAGTAATAACGGTGTGTGGGTCTGACTTATTCTGTACGAACAGTGAAAACATATGAACCTCTTCCACCAGAATGGCAGGAGGTGGTGTGTCTCTGTGTGATTTTGCATTAAGTTGCACCTCCGTTGGAGAGGAAATGCAAAGTCCTGCACGCAGCAGGAAAAATCGTCGGAGCTCGGTCTTTTCTTTTGGGGCAGTTTGCTCTCTAGTCTAGTGTCTCGATGGCAAGTCTGGATGATGGGGGTTTCTTATGGTCAATATTTAAGATCTAGGGATTTGATTCGCAAATATTAATGAAATAATCTGGGTATAATTAGAATAAGACACTAACACATTTTCACAAAAACACAACATGCTTTTTAATGTATTTCTCAGATTTTTTTCAGATGTCTGTGTTGGAGGAGAAAAGAATCAAACGAAAATAACTTGTGCACAGTGAGAATTGGGCTACGGCACTTTCTGGCACGAGTCACACCTCTCCACAGGGTGAAAAGCTTTTCACAAGACACGTTTGGCTGTGACTTATCATTTCCAGGTTAGGGACATACTTGATTTCCTCAATATGCTACAGAGCATTCAACATCTTTGCAACCTGTGCTACTCTTGTTTTTAAGCTAACATTTTAGTGCTAGTGAATTTGATTGAGAGACTTCAGCAAAGGAGTGACATGGCTTCATTTAGCATGGCAAGTGCTGTATTTCGGTATGCTGTGCACATTCACATGCACAGTGACCTCACCACTCAGTGTGAATACAGAAGTTCCTGCAACGTGCCGGGCTTTATGTATATGTATATGTATATGTATATGTATATGTGTGTGTGTGTGTGTGTGCGTGCATGTGTGCACATGTCAGAAAACCTGGGCCAGAATATCATGCCTGGGTTTGTGAGCCGGTTGATGCATGAGCAAAAGGTGGGAAAAAATGTTACTGCTCCAGTTAGGAAGCAGCAACCATAAGTCACCCTTAGGCATCCTCGTCTGGGGAGAAGGGAGAACGACACCGTAGCTGTGGAACGACCAATTCTCCTTGAGCTGTAAGAGCAGAACTGCTAAGGTGTCCTCTGGGGAATCCTCAACAAACTCAATGGGTACTTTCAGCTGGCTTTCAAGTGACTCTGTGTAACTGCTTAGCTGTAGCTCCTCTGTGGGACCGAGACCAAACTGTGTATGTGTGTGTGCATGTGTGTGTGGGTGTGTAGTTTATATTCACAGCAAAATTAGCGGTTCCATAAGATAAACAGGGATTAGCATTTCACCTCTTTTTTTTTTCCTTGGGAAAAAGCCAGCTTGACTTTTTTTGGGAAAAAAGAGAACAGTAGCAGAAGGATCCTATCTTTGCCGTCTTCACCTCTGCACAGCGCTCACACGTGCAATCACAAGCACGATGTAAGCATTGCTGTTGTGGGTATACCTCTAAGTGATGTGACTGAGATATTTCAAAGTATTCATTAACGTTTTGAGCTCTGAGTCAGCCTCAAACATCCACATCCACAGAGAAATGGGAGTCCTGAATATTTTGGTCATCTTGCGGGTTTAACGTAATGTGGTATTTTTAATATTGGTATACATCTAAGTAGTGTCAGATATTAACTGTAGTACTGCATCAGTGATCTTAATCCTAATAACTGACAAAAAGTCGGCTTCCCTTTGGTGGTGTTGCACCCTCAACACCCAGGTATGCTGCACCTTGCAGGGGTGCCTGGAACAGCAAATTGTTGAGCCATGAGCAAGTGAGAAAGAAATCGGGGGCTTGATCATCTACTAAGAGGCAGCCTATTTATACTGCTGAGATGCAGCAAAGTGGCTGGAACCTTCAGTTCTCTCCTCTTTTCCTTCCAGCCAGCGATGCTACTTCTGCACTGGCTGCCATCTGTGGTATAAAGCAGAGCCACTGGGCTCTCCAATGGTTATAATGACGCTTAGTCTCAGACTGAGTCCAGGATGAGGCCAAGGCTGCTTCAGGGACCCGGGAAGCACAGCATCATTTCTGGCTCCCACACAGACTTCACCTGGAATGCACTGAGTGGAGTCCAAAATATATTTTGCATACAAATTAATGAGATACATTTATAGCACCCCTTAGACAGCTTTATTCTGTTAGTGCTTACCTTTATTACTGTGTAACATACTCAGCTCTCATTGTCATAAATTGTGATCTACTTTTGAAGGGAGAAAATAATTCCGTATAAAAGATAAATAAATATGAAGAACAGAATGTTGCCAATTCCTATGTGGCTACCAAAAAATGGCAAAGTCATCCCATACATAAGTAAAACATCAGATCCTGACAGTTAGTAATTAGAATCTTTTAGCCAACTTCCACGCGCCCTAAGTCAGCGCACCCGGGAACATCCCTGTGTCTCGCGTGTGCACAAGGTAGTAGCACAGGGCATGCACTGTTGTGGCTTAGGGGCTTCTGCAGGCTTAGGAGCCTTTGGGGAATGTGGTGTGGTGGCCTTAAAATCATCGGTACAACCTAAGAACAGTTTTATCTACAGCAGTATCCAGATGATTCCACTGGTGATATGTGCTTCGCTTCCAACGATAGGTAACGAAGTTAAAAACAAATGGGTGGAAAACCGCTTTCCGCTGCACTTGGCCAGCCTCACCTGTGGGTTTCTGCCCTGCGATATGAAAGCGTCTGTGCTGTTGGCAAGATATTTGCAGTGTTTGATTTTGTGCATTTTCATACACACATATTTAATAGCCAAGGGCCACTGGTTCTCACCGTGCCCAGGCCACTTCCACATTGCTCTGCCTCTCTTGACTTCAATTTGTACTGCAGTAAGTGACAGCAGAAGCACGACTCTGCCGCCTAGTCAGCCCCTTACCCGTCTCCGCTAAATCACAAGTCGCATCCCAGCAGATTAAGGTAAATTTCAATCAACAGCAGTTTAAATGAATAAATTGGACGATGAACTGCAGCAGCTGAAGAAGGGTGAACACAGCCATTTCACCGCTTCTGAGGTACCCTCCAGGCAGGGAGATGGGCAAGGGACCTGGGGGTAACCTTCCACCTCAGCCCAATGTGATTCACCAGGGCTCGTGAGTCACAGCATTAAACATCAGGGGAACATCTGTGAAAAGGTATTATTCAATGTGAGTGAAGGTTGCAAAATTGGATTCTATTGTAGGAAGGCTTTTAAGTTATACTAGCCAATGTCTGCAAAGCATTTGTGAAAAAATTTCACTTTCTTTAAAAAAAACCCCGACATTTGATTTGATTTTCTACAAATACACAGAAAATCTGAACCACCTGGACTTTATAGGAGTTCGCTGAACGCATCATTTTTAGCACAAGCTCCCTCATTTCATGGAAGTTTCCCTGTACTTTGCAGCAGCAGAAATTGCGGTGACGGACATGGGTGTTGGAGGTGACCCACATACCATAGGGGACAGAGCCATCTTCTAGGCCATGTCACAAAGACCTCTGCTCTCTACAGGCAGAGTGGCTGTTCTTTGGCCACATGCACTGGCTATTAGTGAATGCTTTTAAATAGCTCGTCGAACTAAGTATATTAGACAGTTTAGTCTTTGATGGTAGCCCTGCTCTGCTCAGCACAGGTTCTGCAGTGTATTCAGATATTACAGCCTCCTTGCCTGTCCTACAAATGTTTAATGATACATAGTCAAAGTATCATAGATGATACCCCAGCGCAGAAAATGCAGACCTGTATTTACAGCAAAATGACATTCTTGGGATTTATGACAGAAAAAAAAAAAAAAAAAAGAATTTTCTGTCTTTCCTTACAGACTCGCTTCTGAAAAGGGTGCTATTGTCTACCATTCACAACTGCATTTATGAGTAATAGAATAATTCCTTACATGTGAGGAAAAATGTACAGTATTATGGCATAATCAGCTAGGATGTATTTCAGCAGAGCTTTGAGTAAGTGAAACATTGCAATTCGGAGGTTATCTTGGAGATCAAATCCCCAGTCAGAAAGCTATATTGTTGCCTTCATTTTCCTTTCTCAACCCCATGAAGGCTTAATTGGCAGCTAGCTTACATTGTGATCTCCTAGCTTCTTAGAATTTTCTTTTTTGTAACAGATTTTTTTTAATGAGCATTTTCTCAAGGGAATTAATTATTACTTTGACTGGTATATTCATATATTTCTATCAAGAAGTTTTATAAATTACCAAACTCTTGACACAGTGTGCAACCGTAAAAATCACAAAGAGTATCTGTAGTTCTTTCTAATCCCATTAAATCATTTTTTTCATCTGAAGCTTATTCTCCTCTTTGTTAAATGACAACATTCAGATTCAATTGCAGCTAATGTCTAATGTGCATGTGCTGTGACACTGCTATGGATTTATAGAAGCTGCACCATAAGAAGAAGTACATGTCATGAAGTGAGACGAACTCAAATGAATGAAGAGTTTCATCACCACGTGAGCATCATTTCTGCAGAGAGAATGCTCGTTACAGACTTGACTTTTCTACCTTGTTTACATTTTATGCAGAGCTTTTAGAAACAGGCTCGCTGCAAGGCACTCTGTGGGAAAACATATTTTCAGTATCAGTCACCATATTAACAGGGGGCCATATCCTGCGTCCTCAACTCTGTCCTTAGACAAGCAAACTTCAGGCAGGTTAAGGACTGAGACAAGCCCAAAGGCTTCAGCAGTCACTTAGCCACAGACCGTTAAGAAAATGCTTCATAGCTGTGTTGCTCCAGAGCTGAGACCAGAAGCCGAACACAGAAGCCACAAGCCTGTTTATGAGTCCATCCTTGATCCACAGGGAAGATGCTCTGTGCCCTCCCTACACCTAACAAAACCTCTCCTTTGCCTCCGGGTGCATCCCTTTTCTTGGGCTCCTTCCTGCCATCGCCTAAAATCTGCACCCATTTTCCTTTTTCCTGGATGGAAGCAACTGTTGCCAAAGGCTTTGGGTTTCAGGCGCGTTCATGACCATTCGGTGCCTTCTGCTGACGAGGGTCGAGGGTCGGAGACAGGAGTCTTCCACGCCCCGTATTTGCTTTCGTTTTGCGTGCAGTTAGCTCTCCCTCTAGCTGGTCGGCATGAGGAGAGGCGTGGGGATGCAGGTCCTGCCGACAGCCCGTGGGGAGGGTGGGCTCTCCCCACCGAGGCCCTTCCCCACCAGTGCCCCTTCCACAGAGAAGAGAGAAAGTCGCCAACCTGCGGGAGTAAGGAGGCACCTTGTTCCCTTCTACTTTCTCTCCTTTCTGCCTGAACTGGCTTGCCAGAGTTAAAGTTACCCTCAGTGTTCAAGTTACAACTTTGTAACAAATGAAAACAGCAATTAAGGCTGCCACTTCATTCCTAAGTCACACCATTTTGTCTAATTGCAATATATATAATACATAAGATCATGCTGTGCTGGGGGATATATATGCAATAACTGAACACAGTGGCATGATTTAGGACAGACTGGCTTTGAATTTCTTTGTGTGAGCAGGTGGTGTTTCTACACCGCCTCAAATATATTCAACGTGACACTATAAGGTCAAACTTACCCCTTCTGAGGGCGTGCCTTTATTAGTAGCCCAAATAATAAATAACAAAACACAAACTTCAGCCAAAGCTCTCTTTCTAGAGTTTCCAGAAGGAATTCCCTGGATTAGTTCTCAGCTTGTCCATCCAGTGGGTATTTACACAGGTCTTCTGTTTTAAGGGACTTCCCAGGACTGCTTTAAGAAAATTGCAATAGGTAAACTAGTTCCTGCTAAGAAGTTACTGTCCATAGCTGAAAGGGGGTAGCTGTTGGCGTGCTCCTTGCCCACACCGTCTGTCAAAGAAACTATTATACCCTCATATGCCTTATAATTCAAGAAAGGCAAATACAGTACCCATAGCACCCACTTTAAGAAAGGGGAGAAAGTGCTCGCGGCAGCTACGTGCCCTATTTTAATATAATCTCAACAGTATGCAGTCCTCTAGGACAAAGGCACTGAGGTAAATGAAAGATGGGACAGGCTGCAGCGTACGTTTGCCAAAGGCTGATTGTGGCAGAGTGACTGGATAGCTTTCTTCCCTGAGATAACAGATTTTCTTGACTAAAGAAATGCAGTAGGTCTTGTCTCTATGGAGTTCTGAAAAGTAGGTAATAAGGTGCCACATGGGAAATTATTAGTTAAGCTGAAGAAGATGGGAATTAGTTCAAAAAGTATAACGTGGATAAGAAACTAACTAAAGGGAGATGCCAACTCCTTGTGTTGAAGAGGGAGATTCAGTCCTGGAATGAGGTTACTTGTTGAAAGGATGTGGGCTTACAAGGTTACTAGGACCTAGCCTTTATTTGTGAGCTTCATTTTGAAACTGTGGTGTAAAAAGTAGGACTGTGCTAAAAAAGAAATAAAATTACTGGTCACAAAAATCTGGGAGACATCATAAATGCAGAAAGAGCTAGAAGAAAAGAACCACGCCCGAAGCGCAGAATCGTGTGCTTGGAGGTCATTTTGCTCATCAGCTAGAAGTGGTGTTGGGCAGAGGGAAGACCAAGAAGTTCTTGTTGGTCACGCCTTGGCTTTAAGTTGGCAGACTGATGGAAATGGTAGCTGTAATCCCCACGTGGATGATAGTTCCCATGGAGGCACAGCAGTGTCAGCAGCACTAGAAGGGGCCCTCCTCCAAGTTCAGCGAGCAGCTCTGGGTCCCTGTGTCTAGGAGGGACGCCTGCCACCTGGGAGAGGGTCACGGGAAGGCTACGGGGCATGAGGAGAAATAAGAACCCGTTTGACTTGGGAGCCACATGAAAACATCACCTATGCAGTCTAGTAAAACATAGGCTGAAAGGGAAGCTAATTGTTCCCTGTAAAAACATCAAAGGGGTAAATGCCAGGCAAGAAAAACGGCTATTTCACCTAAAGGACAATGTTATCACAAGTATGAATATATGTATACAAATGGAATAAACCTAGATTGAATATTAGAAGCAGATTCTAACAGTTAAAGACTTTCTAAAACAGCCTTTTGCCTGAAGTTGTGAATATTTGTCTGAATACTTTTAATAGGGAACCTGATCAATTTATGAAATGGTATTACATAACAATAAACATCTATGTTATAGCAGGGGTTAAGGCTTAGTAACCAAAGGCAACTTTTCTAGTTCTCTGCTCCTATGAGCTCTTTGATTTTCCCAGGTTTAAGATTTTATTTTTCTAGCTAAGACTGTTTGACAGACTGAATCCAGAAATTTTGTTAAAAATACATTGCATTAATAAAAAAAAAAATTAAAAATTGTTTAAAATGTATCCGGTTTTACCTACATGCTTTTTTGGTGATGTTTTGTTTCTTGCCATCTCTATGCAAAGTTACTTGTTTTAAGGGGATTCTTAGTCTTTTACTTCTACCTTCAATGCAGCATCAAAAACTGAGGGCCCAAGGGGAATAATGTCATTCTACTATGAAAAATATACTAAATAAGGGTGGAAATATTCATGGAGATAACTCTCCTAAATGCAGATGCCATGGAAATATCTCCTTTTAACATTTGTGTCAAATGTTTCAAAGTTGGAGCAGCGCAGTGCAACTTCATGCCCATTTTTGTCATTTTGAATTATCATATTCTGTCTTTTGCTCTACCTGTACCGATCTTTTCCTCCCCAGATTGTCTACCCCAGATCAGGCTGATTCAGACCCTGTCCCCACACATTGCTGCGATGAGCCAACGTCAAGCCAGAACTTGCACAAGGAAGTGAGGTGGGTAAAGACTTGCTGAAAATTTAACCTTTCTGCGCTGGTACTACCTCTAGTCAAAACCAAGTGGAAAAAATGTTCAAATATGTGGTTTTAGCACAGGTTGATTGGCGGACATTTCAATACAAGTAAATTCAGTCCAAAGGTTTTCACTATGTGCACTGTCACCAAGACTGGCTTTTACGCAGTGGTGTGTGTTAATCAGTGATTAGGGAATAAGGCAAGCATGACTGATAAAAGATAACTGGAGAAAGCCCTTAAAAAATTCAAGACCCCTTCCCATGTGTGATTTTTCCTAAATGACTTTGGCTTGCTTCTTCCTGAGGTGCGTTGTAGGGGAAGGGTTTGAAGTTCTCTGAATTTGCATGTCTTTCTTTGCTGGTCAAAGTCAGAATTCTTTGTTTCCTGTACATTATGGGAGCACATAAAGAAAAAAAAAAACAACCTACCCACTCACACACAAAGTGGGCCTAGGGCACTTAATATTTTATTCTCATGAACAAGCTATATTAGAAAAAAAAAAAAAAGCCATCCTGTGATGTGAACCAGTCAGTTTGCCAGTTTGAGCTGAGGAACTGGAGTGACTGAGGTAAATTGGTTTCCAGCAGCTGTGAGAGAAACCTCAGGAGATGGCTGGCTCTGCACAAGCAAGCTAAGCTGTGCTTTACAGTTATGGCATTAAAGTGCAAACCTCACAGAAGTGAATGAGCATCTGAGGAAAGCTAATCAGAACTCCAGGTAAAGGACCTTAAATCTGCACTGCACAGACTTTGACCCGGACTTTTCTCTGAAGATTTAGTAAGTCTTGAATGTCCACAATGTATAGCAGAGTAAAATTCATTATACAGTGGTAAAGGTAATCATCAGAGCATCTGGTTAAATTGTTCCAGGCAGAAGAGTGACGGTAAAATATAGAGGAGCATATTAGGGTGTTATTTCATATTGCTCTGTGTAGGCTGAACACAACTTAAACTGCTTTATCTTCTGCATGTTTTAACCTTAACTCTTTCAAACCAGTGTGTGGTGACCACGTGTCTTACAGAATGATACGGGGTGAAATATGAATTTGTCACTACTGAATCTACAGAATCACCATTAAATGAGTAAACCTATCAAATTTATAATCTATATGCATAGAAAAAGAATTATTTTACCACTTAGTTTGATAGCAAACATTTATTTGAAAGAACACTGTTATTAGCAGCCTGCTTTCAATTAAGAATCTGTTCCTTTATGACTGTTTTTTGAAGACTTAACATCATGGTTGTTATATAAGTCTCATCAGCTTTTTGGCATAAGCATTCTTAGACCAGATGCAATAAGGTTTAATTTGGGTAAATTGTGCTTTTAGTAAAAGACACAGTTAAAAAAAAAACCAAACCAGGTTTGGGTTTCATCCCATCTTTCTCACTTTTAGAACAGACAGAAAAAATGTAAATTTAATAATGAAAAGTAATGGTGATATTTACAAAGATAATGTTAATTTGTGCTGTGCGCTCGAGTGGTGGTGTGAGGTGAACATTTGTCTTTTATAACCGAAGCAGAGCCATTAAACCTGTTTCACACAGGCTGTCAACCATCCATCCAGTGGCAATGCCTTTTAGTCACAATTAAGCAGGCTAGTTTAAGCTTTGTCATGTGTTCTACTTAAGTTAAAAAAACCCAACCAAACAAACAACCAAACTTTGCTTGCTAAAATGAATTTAAGTAGGAGAAATATTTCATTTCATCTTTGGGTGATACATCAGCCTGTTACAGCTGAAGACAGAGAATAGAAGAGAAGAAATGCGGACAGACAAGACCAACTCAGCTGGGGAGCAGCACGAAAACCCACTGCAGAAACATTCCCCCCGTCACCCCGCCAGCCTCTTTCCCTCCTCCACATCTCTCCCCATCCCACAGCTGCATCCTCCGAATCATCGTCCCACCACTGCTGTGTGACTTGCTGGGACTTCTGACCCATACATCAGCTATGCCTTCCTCCCCCTTCTGACCCCTACATCTGCTATGCCCTGCTCCCCGCTTCCATACCGCCACCACCAGCCTCCTCATGGCGGGGGACAGTCACCAGAGGGATGCGGGTGCAGAGCCAGCAACGCTGCTTTGCGCGCGGTTGAGTAACAGCAGAGAAATTCCAGTGCACCGGAGCAAGGCAGCTCCCCGGCCGCTCTGCTCTGCCTGGCTGGCATAAACCTGCCACATGGAAAAGCAATGAGGGAAAGAGAAGGCAGAAGGAATGACGGGGACTCAGGTGCCCAGACTAACGCAGGTGTTACTATTATCATGATTTTTTTGACAGTCTTATCAGGTTTGGATGAAAAATGCAAAGATAATGCAAGTATCGTGTTAATGGGAAGATCTGTAGTATGTGTTACAGGCATTGCAAGGCTGCCAGAGCAAATCCTGTTTCAGTGGTGAATTGGGTAATCTGTTGCATTTTTAAAGGCCATTCGTCCTGAGAGATTATGAATTTATATTGCCTAAGGTTGTATTCCATCATTACAAAAGTGCTAGAATCCTCCTTAAAATTTGTTTTACCTGTAGCAGCACTGGGAATTTTGTCTCCTGCACTACATTCACTAACGCTGGCGTTTTGACATTTGAGAGTTATCTTTTGGTTTTACCTGCCGCAGGAAAAAATTAGAGACACAACTTCTTTTAATAATGCAACTAGTGATTCTACTTATTCAGTAGCCTCAAGCCAATGACACCTTCCTTTACTTTCTATGCAATCATCTTCATGTAAAAAGGCCTACTGTTAAATGATTAAATTGGTGATCAAACTGTGATCTGTTTAACTTAACCAAGACTTTTCTCAGCAAAAGGGAGATGTCACTTTACACTTTCTCCAACAAAAATTTGTATATGCTATATTCGGTTAGTAGAAGGAAATGTAAAGGTAAAGGGTACATGTAATTACTGTAGAGCACTACTGTGCAGTAGTCTACTATTTCAACCCCAAAATGCCACATATCCCCAACGTATCTCTTTTCAGCATAGAATCCCTTTTATTTACAGTCATTCTGAACGTGGACTTGGCAACTAACTCACTATTGTTTGTGTGAATTCAATTTTGGAAGAATTTAAGAGCTGATGTAACTTTGCCTGTATGCCTGCCCATTTTTCTGTTACGTTTCCCTCTGCTATTCTGAGGAATTCTCTTGTTGCCAGGAAAGTTTGTGGAAAAAAGTACCTTTTGAGCACATGGAAGAAAATATTGTAAGGAGTGAAGCTTAAGGGCACCTCAGATTTGGCTGAGAAAGGGTAGAAAGGACATGCCCCCAGGAAGGAACAAGCCCCAGCCATGGTGACTCACCGGTAGAAGTGATTTGCCGCAAGGACTGATATTCTTGCGTGCTTATCAACAACTGACATTCTCTTCCTCAGCCTGGCTTCAGACAAAGGATCATTTAACATTTCTGTATTAACTCTAAACAATCTCAGCATTCCTGGGTGTGCTGGACCTTCTAGGCCATCTTCTGTAGGATCTGAGGGTGTCTGTTAAAACACAGACAGTACATAGATGTATTCAGAGACTATTCATCTAGACATAATCTTCCTAGGCACTAAGTATTTAACAAAATACTCTTGTGAGTAGCACAGCAAAGGCACTCTGTGTGTCCTTGGTTCTCCCAACCATGCTTAGTTTTATTTTGTGTTTTTTTTTCCCCCTGGACTTCAGTTATTGGTTTATAGAAGATGATAGGCAATATATTTCATTTATTTTGTACAAGTACCTATTATTTATGTTGAGATGGCAAACGAAAATTCTAAGACATCCTAATCTATTCAAATCTTAATGAAAAAAGGGGTTTGTTTGCTGTATGTCTGCTAGAAAATTTAGCAAGGCATTCTTACACTGTCTTGTCAGAGGCCATACAGCAGAGATTTTCTAGTAAATCCTGACCAACTGCCAAAGACGGCTTGACAAACAAAACATATTTTTGTGAGATGAAGCTCTGTATGGATGGGAAGTGCTCACATCTGGAGGAGTCCTAGCAGACTTATACCTGAAAACCGTGGTGTGGTCCTACAGAGGAAGGCTGTGCATGTGCTGACCCCCAAGTGCCGTTTGTAACCCACGTTCAACCCACATGGGGACTAACAGTTGGTGCCTTCCATGCAGGCTGAAGAAGCGAATGCTCAGTGATACAGAAGTGATCTCCAGCATGTCTCCAGTGCGTCCCTGAATCATCCATTGATAAAACGGTGTTTTACAAGTAGGGCAAGAAAGAGTTTGTGTTGGAATTAAAAGGGCTGGCCAACACCTCTGCAACTGCCATCTCAGCTAGAGACTCCTGTCAGTAGGGTCATCTGGGAATGTAGTTTCCTGGGGCCAGCACAGATGACATCTAATTGGAATCACAGGCTTGAATGAAGTTTGAGTGTAATCTAAAACTGGGGACTATGAAGGTCTTTTAGCCTTACACAATGGTAGAAATACTTAAGGTTATTTTCAATAGGATATGAAATAGAGATTCATCTAAAGCAGGTGACAGGAAGACCATTAGACAGAAGAAGAAAAAAAAAAATAGCATTCAGGCGACCTGAAAGTATAACCTATCTGTGGCTCTGTTCCTCTCAGCCAGTTTAGAAGCAGGGTTTTGCTGAGGACATTAACCATCTTTTAGGTTTCAGCCTTGTTATATTTTTTTGTTGATAACATTCTGGGGTGTGCAGAACCTGGCTGTTGTGACAGTGGATGTATGTGATTTGTAAAATTCTGGGCCTTCGTAACAGAAGTGATGCCTTTGCAAGAGAATATTTACCAGGACTTGCACAGGATCTTGTAGCACTTATGCTTGATAATGCATTAGAGGTGGGGAGGCACATAAAACCCCAGATCTGTGGGATGTTGTAACAGTCTTTCTGACGGTCGGGTAGTGTCAGTGACATGAGCCTGTTTCTCATCCTCTTAGCACCAGATGGAAATGCCAGAAATAAACAAATATTTCAGTTCGGTATAAAAGTCCTTGGGAAAGGCCAGGACAGATAAAGTATTGGGGAGGGGAAAGAAGCACAATGGAGAACGAACCAAACAATAAATGTGACCATGTGCACTGTGAACCACCTGACTAAACCAGATGCCTCTGGAGAGGAAACAGCAAAATACCTTTATATCCCCTGGAGCCATCAAAGGAAGCCTGCAATGCAGGGCACCAGCGTTATCCTCTCAGGTTTAATATCTGGTGTGTTTGCATCTGTGCAAGATTCCTGTTACAAGAATACAATAGTTAGAGCTCTCCTACAAGCTAACGCTGCACAGGCCGATAGTTATATTGGGGAAAATGCTGGACTCAGATGTGTCAGGAGAAGATTTTTTTCGCTTGGTATTGGAAAAAGCAGTAAATGGAGTCGGACTAATACTCTGTATCTGCTGCACCTTGAAGGCAAGTTTCAGCCTTGTCTGAGGCACACTGCTGTTCATAAACAGTGCTGTTAGTTCAAGTTCCTTCTTCTTCTGGTTCGTTGTTATTTTAGTATCTCTTTTATTTGCAATATTATTTAAAGACAGCGAGACAGCCAGTAAATAACATGACAGTATTCATCTAAGCTTTCTGGATGCAGAAAGTTTCTAGCAACTCTACCAATGGGTCATTTCATTCCCTACTCACAACAGCAAGCAAAAAAAGACAGGAAACTCCCTCGAGGAATTTTCTACAGATGGTTCCATCAGGAAGGCATTAAGTGTATATTTATCTCTTGCCTCCCCCTGTTCCTCTTGGAACAGGCGAAGCGGTTTGTATCTGGGAACCAGGATATCCCAAGGGATCTGCCAGAGGTCAGGCATTTCTGCCTAGAAACCCGGAGCCTCTGTGCTACCCATACTTCCTGCAGTTCTTTCTTAGTCCTGGCAGTGCAGCTCCAGAATACAGCCAAGGCACAGAGAGGACTTCACAAAATGTACATTTACTTTTGGGTAGATTCTTGATTATTTCTGGATGAGAATCGCACAAGACATACCAAACCTCCTGGCCTGAACATGCAACCCACCCTTTTTCCACAAAGTGGGCACCTCCAGACTCAGGACCAGGCTGGAGAGAGTGGAACCTGCAGCCTCCTGCCACAGTCTGATTAACACAGAAAATCACTCACAGTTTGTGAGGGGTACATGACCTAAACACGATACCTTTACCAGCTTTCCAAACTTCTAAAGTAAAAAAAAGTGATGTAAATGATACTGTGTTCTTCTGATATATTCAGTAACATTGATTTGATTGGAAATTAGTCAGAAGTTACTCATGTCGTTTGTCATTGTCTCTTTGTTAGCACCACTGAACACATTTACAAGTTGTTGACACAGTTAAAGGTTGGTTTTCTATGCCTCACATCACTGGGAAGGAGGTTTTTCGAAAGAAGGAGGCTCTGGAGAGGAACAAATGATCCACAGTGTTTTGTAAACCCAGGGCACATGGAGAAGTCAGTTAGAACAAAATAACTCAACGGTAAGGTACCACAGCAGCTTGAAATGCCAAAAGAAATAGAGAACAGACCTCTTTTATATGAATTGGGAGTGGCCACCTGAGTAAGGAGTACAAGATTTGTCCCTTGGTCGTGGTAAAGCTAGAGATTCCTCAGGAACCAAGAACATGTGGATGAAGGGTTGCATCACCAGAGGAAAAGGGATAGGGCAAACAGTTGAAGCATTTTCTTCCTCTCCAAAGGCGGAGTTCTGTTTTCTTGAGGCCAGTCTGTCCCTCATTCAACTTAATATTCTTTTCTCACAGTAAAAATCTGTCACAGACAACAGGTATCTTATCATCATATAAAATGCAACAGATAATAGGGAAAAAAAAGTTTGGAGGTAAGTAATTGCTTGAGGAGATACTGACAAGGAACAAGTATTTTTTCTGTAAATACAATATATGTTAGAAAGGAAGAAGGCACTGCTCTGGAAGGACAAGGACAAGAGAGAGATCCCAGCAGAGGGTGGGGGAGAGCACATACCAGTATTTTGCCTTAGGGGCAAGAAGTTTCTCCCCATAGGTGTCTACAGGAAAAAGAGTATTTTTGTTTGCTCTGTGATCCCTGGTTATATTCTTGCCTAGCAGCTCTGGGACTGTCAGCCAGGAAATCACCATGGGGCAGCATTCAGTCTTCCAGAGCAAGGAGGAGCTGGAGGAATCCCTCTCACCACCCACTCCCTTGCAGTTCAGAAGACAGATGCATAGCTGGATGCTTCCCCCGCACCTCCCTGCCTGTGGGCTGAGGGATGGAAATCAGTGGAGGGGAGGGCAGAGCCCAGGCAGCAGCACAGCCTGATGGCGAGCAGCCGGCGGGCAGACCTGGGTGCCTCGGACATGTTTGGCCATCGGCATCCTGGAGTTCAGATTTCAAAGTGGGACCCAGGGACAGGCATTTGCTGGGTCTGCTCCGGTACCAGCAGTCAGAAATTGAACTATTTCTTTTCATCTTGCAGCCACATCTGAGCAGTACCTGTCAGTTGGGACAGATTCTTAGCATTGAATCTACAGAAAGGAAAGCTTTGGGGGCGAACTTGCTTAGCTGTGGGGATGTGGCAATCATAGGGTGCTACAATTCCTTTCCCCTATTCTGAATAATTTATCTGGCGAAAAAAAAAGATATAAACTACAGTGTGCATTATAATACAAATACTGTATTTTGGAAACAGGTAGATTCACAACTCACAGTTTAGCTGGATTTTTTCTTCAGGAAAAAACATCCAGAAAGAAATTTCTTGGGTGTTTTCCAGAGCAACTTACTGACTACCTCCCTACTACAGAATGAGAACATCTCATTTCATTTCACCCACTGGATTAAGATAAACTGGAATATTGAGGTCTTTTTCTTGGAATAATTAGTCCAGTGAATTAAACTTGAAAGGGGAAGAGGCCACTCTGCTGCCAGAAGTACAAATGTCTACAACAGGGAACTCTTCCAGAAGAGACATTGCACTGTTGAGTCTGAATTAACTTGTCCCTTGATAGGAGAAGGTAAGATCCCTGGCAGGCAGGAGGGGAAGGAAAGATCAGAATCTGGCTTTTGTACCCGTGTAAGCCTCCTGGGACCCTTGCTATGAGTAATGCGTGTGTAGCCACAGAGCAGGGGAGGAAATGCCTCAGCTCAGGTCTGTAGGTGCTGCGTGGTGGGAGGTGGGAGCTCTCTGGCATGCCTGATGGGAAGCAGTGGGGTGAGTCATTTTGCCAGCGACACTGTGGGCATTTTGTTTCTCTTTGTTTTTGCAAAGCTTTATGTTTTGTTTGTTCTTTCCTGGTTGTTTTCTGTAGTCAGTCATCAGCCTGAAAGCGGCTGTTTTGATCTTCTTGTTAGGTGAAAAGAAACTCATTTTGGCTCTTCACAAGGGTCGGGATTACTTACCGGAGCTGAAGGAAAAGCCTGACTGGCTCAGGCTTAGATTCCCCAAGGAGAGGCTACTTGTCAAAATTAATGATAATGATACCTTTCAAATTAAGGCGACAGTCAATGAACATCTTCTGTTGTAGCAACTGTTTGCTATGTAAGGGCTTTTTTGGGGCAAATGCCTTTGACTCATATCTGCTCTTCTTTAATCCTTTAGTATTGGAAATAGGAATTTAGTAGAGGGGAGAATTCCTCTTGTTTTCTCTAACCTCTGAAGAATACAAAGCCAAGACCAGGAAATCCCAGTGCTGAAACAAAATATTTCATCCTTTATTTTTTCCTGACCCAGCTTGTAAAGTGTTTGGTGTCTTCTAATTGCATTTCTCACTTGAAGTATTTGCATTATTGGCTGTAATTATGCTGTATCTGCTAAAAGTATTAAAAATCAATAAAGCACAGTTGATGTATAGACCATAAAAAAGTAGTATTGTTCTGGACTGCAAAGACAATAGGAAAGCAGCTGAAATTCTTGCCTTCTCTTTTGGATAGAATAATGGCCCGAAGATCTATTTATATTTTACATGATTATTGGCTTTTCCATTCTTAGATTAATATTCAAAATCAATTCACATAAGGTTGGGATGATACTGCTAGTGAATGTAGTAAAATATCTGCTACAGAAAAAATTACACCTCTCTCTTCTTTCAAAGTCATAGTTAAAGGTGCTGATAGCAAAAGGGTCTTTGGCAAAGTGGAAATCTCAGCTGCAGATGGGAGGTTTATTGCCTTCCTTTGCATTTTATAGCATATTCTGTAAGTCAGCTGGGGAAAGCAATGGACATTTGCCAAAGCAGAACCCCATTTGTCTAATCACCAAGTATACCCACAAGCTCCGCAAGAGAATATACCCGTGAAGCTCTTTACATGACTGTCTGGAGTGTAAAACAGAAGAAAAGAGGGAGCACTAGAGTTGCTGTAAATGCTTGAGTATTTCTGCAAGTGTACTTTTTCTTTTTTCCCTTGAAATGGTGCATGACACACTCATGCTGTTAAGATCTCTGCACTCAATTTATCTTCCCCCCCCCCCCATACAAAATAAACCTCAGAAGATACTGCAGAAATGGCAAAAAATCATAGAGAAGGTCTTCCTTAAGGCATCTAACCAAAAATTAAAGAGACGAGACTCACCACCCCCTTCTTTCCCTTGTTCCCCAGGAAACCTCATTGAATTTAGTCCTGGGTAAATTTACTGGATCTGAAAACAGGGTAGATTCTGTTCAGCCCAGCACATGCAATGGCAGAAAGGCATCCTTCAAACGCCCTGGACATCCTGAGCTGAAGAGACCATCTCTAGGGGTGAAACAGTGCTTTGGTCTCGGTGCTAATTCAGTCCTTGTCCTCTCTGCTGTGACTGCCAACAACCGTATCAATTAGTCGTACCAATTGTGATGGTGATTTCTGTGATGTGAACACCTGTCCTCTAGGAACTGGGCGAAGGCGACCAAACAGTTGTCAGATGGTAAGTGTAATGCTAATTGATCCAATCCATAGATCTGTCTCTATATAATGCCTGGTGCCAGAAAGTTACACAGCCAGACATCTGGCAACTAGATGACCGTCTAACTCTCTATCAGTTTGACTTTGGCAGGCAACAAAGTTGGTCTAGTTGTGTATGCTGTGGGCAGCTTAAGGAAGTTAAAGCATTGTTTTATGCTTGTTGAAGGCCTGTCTCTGTCTTGGTCTTTATTAAAATTATAATGCTAAAGTGACCTTCGGTCAGTACCAACCTGTCTCAGATGTGAACTGATGACCTAAGTGTGAAAGGTTCCTTATCTAGTTAATCCAGTTGTGCTGTATCTGCTGAAATACGGAAAAATCAATGAAGTAGTGATAAAGCGTAGACTGTAAAAAAAAAAAAGCTGTTGCATTGTTTTTTGCCTTGAATACATTCACTACTTGTCATGATTGTAAAGCAAATGGGGCAGTGATGAAACCTTCTGATTACAGAGGGAATACTGGATTAATATTCACAGTCAGTTTATTAGCAGTTGCACTTACAGCTTAGTGCTCATGAGTCCTATATTTGGGAGCAGAGCATTCCTTATGTTAAATGCAGTCAGAGCAGTAGCGCTTGCCTATTACATTCAATGCTGCATATAGAAGTGTGAACGTCATTAGTAAAACGGAAAGATAAACATGATGCACTTTTCCATATATTAATTATCCTCCTAGTTTAAGTGCTGGCAGCTTTCTTGGAATATAGATGGCAAAAATAAAGGTAGCTTCTAGCCCAAGGAGATTTGAAAGACCAGTAATAGCATGCGAGTTTGGAGCAGGAAAGACTATTGTAATATTTTATTTCATTCATTCCTTTATGATGTTGAAATAGAGTGTGGATTGGTATCAGTGAGATTTTGTGGACCTTAAGAAAGAAGAGCCAATACAAGGAGACAGGTTCGTAGTTTGCACATGGAACATGCATCCTCTACATAGATCAGAGCACGAGAAGATGCATATGAATGCAGAAATGACATCGCAGGGTTACAAGCTACACTGGGGGAAGCATTAAGAAAGGAAATACAGAGAGTAGTCCTGCGTGAAGCTGTGAGCGCTCACGAAGGCAGGCATGAGAAACTGGAATTTGTTGTGCTCAAAAACACTATGGAGGAAGGTAACAGTTTAAAAGAGGGCTTGAGAAGGTAATATTGGCAACTAGGTTTTGAACTGGATGAAACAGGCTGCACAGAGGGCAGAAAGGAAGGGGTTGCAGATAGCACGGATGTGGTTATCAAAACAAAAAGAAAGTAACTTAATTTCTTCGGAGAGTGGCAGAAAGTGTTTTTGAGAAGCTGGAAGTCCGGGAGAAATAGAAGAGAGGTTTTGGAAATGGTCTTGTTATGGCATGAATGGCAGCAGGGATCAACAGAAAGAGAGGAAGGCAGAGACAGGAAGAAAACTTAGAAACATTTGCTTTTAACAAAGTGTTTAATCTAATGACAATAATCTACCAGAAAGATGTATACGACGACCCGTGGGAAAAATGGACAAGTAAATTTGTGAGCTGTCAGCACTGAGATAAATCTTAAAGACAGGCCAATCTGAAGTCACGCAGAGGCGTATGCACATGCCCCGGGTTCCCAGACTAGGTGATGGGTCTTCCTGAGGTTTTTTCCCTAATGATCAGCCCTGAATCCCCACCCCTCCTTAGGATGCACTGTGACTGTTCAGAGGAACTGAGCAAGAGCTGGTGCTGACCAGAGGGGAAAGGTAGAGCTGATGGACTGCTCCACTCACAGTGTCCACTCTCATTTCTGCTCTGTCCTGGCAAATGCCAGTTGACTGACTGATAACATCTTGCCTCCCCGTGAGCCACTGGGTTTTGGCTCTACCAGCTTGAAACCGTACCCTCAAAACTCAGCAATTAGCACAGGTAAAGATCAGAAGGACATCAAGGAGTTGTAAAAGATTCAGTCAACATGGCAGAAGAGAGGAGATGGGGCAAATGTAGACGAGTGCATTTTCAGATAGGCTACAGTTCACATTTCATCTCTGCTTTCATGACCTTTACCAGTGTTTTAAGGATGGAAGAATAGGTTCGCTGCTTTGCCTGAGTCAGAAATCTGCAAATCAGGGCACAGCTTACTGTTTCAGCGTGTGCCAACCTGCTGGTCCTGTCTTTGGGATAGCTGTTGGAGGCGGGTGATTCTCGTGAAAGTTCATTTTGCTTCAGAGACTCCCCAGGAAGGTGTAAAGGCCAATGTCCTTTCCTCACCTAACCACAAATGCAGTATCAGATACCAGTGAGCTTGGCCTGCAGAAGGCAGTCGGCGCCAATGGCTGGAAATCAGTTTTATTAGAAAGGGGATGATCCAAACCATGCCCTTTGTTCCCTCTGCAAAACACAGATAATTTGAGGGGAGAAGTGAGTAATCTTTAATGTACTCATCCAAACCAAATATTTGTCTCTGTGGTTTTGGAGGCTATCTCTTCTACACCATCTGCTGAATAAGAGCTCAGCAAAGCTTGTACTGAAGGAGATGAGTAGTCCAGGGAAGAGGATTCCCCCTGGTTTTGCAGCTTCACACTTCAGCGGTATTTTTGCTGTGTGACTGGCACAAGGCAGTAGTGGGGTCAGCCTGTCCACCATCCCCAAACAGGAGGGGAAAACACAGTTTTGTTTGCACAAGGTTTGAAGGCGAAAAGATTTTCAAAACAACATCCCGCAACACTGCTCTGATGCAGGAAGTGGCATAGATGATTACCCTGAGTTTGTAACTCTGAAGACAATCTGACTTCCAAAAGCTCTTATGCCGTAAGGAATCGATGACACTGTAATGATTCTGCTCCATCATTGTTAAGTCCCACATAGGCACAGTGTCATGAAAATAAGACATATTCAGACATGTTGAGGATAAGTTCCTATATTTACCTCCAATATGTGAACAGGAAGCGAAACGACAGTGTATCTTTTGCTCACTCGAGCTTCAGGACTGATAGATGGAAATATTCTGCAATCACCTTCACTGAAACTATTCCCCCTGAAGCTGTAGAGTCATCAGTTCAGATTATAAGCAAAGTACCAGGACTGGGCTGGACCAGCCTTTACCTGGGAAAAAAACATAAGAAAGACCCAAACCACTACAAGATTCAGAAAGTAAACACTCCTTGCAACGACGAATGAACCATTCTGCTAAAGTATATTTTTCTTCTGATTTCTTGAGGTGATTGTTACAGTGCTGTGGCACGTCTGACAAAAGGAAGATGTTAACTCCAGCGCCCTGACCCCATCTCCATCTTTCCCTCCTACAGCCTGAATGAATTTTTAATGCTTTTTTTTGGTGTCCTACCCTGAGTGCCATGTGTCTGTATACTTAAAATGGCAGCCATCGTTCTACATCACAGCCTGCAATTGTCACAGGCCACTGAAGACCTCTCAGCTGACAATAATTTTCAGTCATTTCATTAGCCATTCAGGCTCAACTTCAGCCAATGACTTGGACGTGACAGGTTTTGTAATATCACACTAAGCTCTGGAACCATCTAGCCCCAGATATTTTGGAGGTGTGTTTTGTCAACAAAGAAATTTAAAATGCTGGACTTTTTCTCTCTCTTTAATCTATAAGGCACAGTTGGTGCATTTTTCTTGAAATTTTGAAATTATGTTGCAACAGAATAAGCAATAATGTAACAAGCATTTGGTATCATCCGATTCTCCCCATTTTCTTTTCCGCTTATAAAAGCCTCAGTGCAAAGCCTTTCTCTCTTCAGCTTGACTGAAGCTTAAACTTTTTTCAGTATTTACAAATTGCGTTGCTAATCTGTGCTTAGTTTAATTTTAACAAACTTACTATGTCGTTTACCTTTCTGTCTTCACACAGGTCAAGTAGCGTAGCCTTAGAAGTAGTCACGCAGTAAGTCATATTAGCGACATTAGTTAGTCTGGAATACAGTGATAATTGTCACCTGCATTTTGCAGAGAGCCCTGAGGAAACCTTTCTCAGACAACATGCTTCTCTTGTGAGCACTGGGGTCAGTGTCTGAAGCAGACCGTGTACCCATTGTATCTCAAGGAGGGTGGAAGGCCATCTTGCCCAGCAATCCTTGACAGTCATGTGTTTTTTATCCCTACTATGCCCACCACAGCAGTAGCGATTCTTTCTCAGGTTCACCTGCATAGCAGTGATAAACTCTGCACATAAAGAGAGCACAAAAACATTTCAGGAGTAAGTGAATGGGCAATCGTTTGCGGACTTTACGCTGAGCTTCACAAGTAACGTTTAAGCACTTCGCAGGTGGTCTAGTCACCACAGTCGCAGCAAGACCGGTGTGTTCCTCTCTCTTTTCCCAGGCCCGGAGTTTCCAGCTCAATTCCTTCACAATATTTGTGTTCTACTTAAATATTGCATCTTTTATCATAAGGAAAATCTGAAATCTTTTACTTATAAAGAAGCAAACCAGTCAGGTTGACTCACTTTCCCGCAGTCCCCGGGGTGCAGGAGGGGTCCTGCTGCAGAGGGGCGACGGGCGGACAAAGGGCCATTGTCTCTGACAGCGGCCGGGCGGGCGGGGGGAATATTTTAGGAAAGGGCATAACAATGGGACAAGGCTACACTAGTACTTACCCGCCTATCCCAGAACTGACCTTATTATCTCGTTAGCTCTCATTAGCTCATCAAAAGCTGAAGCGAACAGCTCGGTTTTCTTCTTGACTCACAGCTGTGCTTGGTGCGGGCTCTGACTCAGGCCTTCCGAGGTAGGGCTCCCTCCTTTCTGCTGGGAAGACGGACAGGGCCTGCCACTGAACGCAACGGCGTCCCAGACTCCAAAAAAGGTCTACTTATTTTGTGACATTAAGTTTCAACAACCAAGGTCAGGTCTACGTAAGGGCTTAATTTTTTTTTTCTTTTTTTTTTAATTTCCCAGTGTTTCTAATTCTGGCTTAGCTCCACTAGCACTAGCAACATGAGGATCCCAGAGGTAAACCAGTTGCCAGCACAACTAATACCACATAATTTCATCCCACTCATAGCAGTTTAATCAATATAGCATTAAAAATTCTGGCAGCAGCCAGGCTACCGTGGGGCTCCCCATATTACTTATATTGATGGAGACAAACTTGTGGAGAGCAGGAAATCTTCAGAGGGTCTCTGAAGCCAAACAAGGCCTAAGGGACAGCGCTGGTTTGGCCGAGGGAGTGAGAGCTGGTTCGCAGGGGTCTTCTCATGTCGAGCAAGGTGCGCATTAACACAGCTTTGGTGGGAAGGACAGGGAGATCACAGCCACAATGGTGTCGCAGAGGGTGCAGAATTAGTGTTGTGCTGTGGTCGTGCTCCTTTAGCATTGCCTAGAATTTCTAAGTCAGAAAAAAAGGCGCTTGTCTCCAAAATGCTGAAAACTGACTATCATAGGACCAAATCTATTAAGTGATAATATGCTATCTTAAGTTCTGATTTACACCAAGAGATTCTAGGAGAAAGAAAAAAAGTCAAAGGAATCATTTTGAGTGGAAAAAAAAACAACCAACCAACCAACCAACCAAATGAAGCAACTCTGGAAAAAGTCCCTGCTGTTTTCTGTGTGTCTCAAACTTCACCAGCCCACAGAGCATGTGTGATGGGCAAGTGAAAGAAGACCATCCCACATGCCAGCTATTCACAATACAACTCCAACAGCAGTTTTTGTCTGAGAGCATTGATGTCCATTTTATTAGTATGAATAAAGGGAGTTCTTTCACATTTAGCTATATCCAGAAGGGCAATAGTCCATAAATCAATACATGGCATGGCTTTGCTTTTCCAGTCCATCAGTATAATTCTTTTGGCTGCCAGTGCTACTCTCAGGAGTCATCTCTTTTCCCATTTATTCAAATTATGTAGCGAATTGGTGAATTCCAATACCAGTGCTGCTGCAGCTTTGTCTAAATTGATTTCCAGGACTAACTCCATTTATCTGAGAACATCGTTCCAGAAACTGGCTGTTCTATAGACGTTTCACATCTAAAATATGAGGGTACTTTTGTCAGTGCTGAATCTACAACTTTGAACACAGATTGAAGTCAATGAATATGCGCAGGTCTTGTAAATTATTATTCATGTTGATACGCAGATCTTGTAAATTATTTTTTGTGTTGGGCCCTACTGTTTTGGTCAACAGAGGTCTTCTGAGAGGTAGAAAAGAAACTTATTCTGGTCTTACAATTTTCTCTCTGGCTCTTGGAAACTAGAGTTTGGTTGGGGTTTCTGATCCAAACTTGGAGGCTGAATACTAGTGACCAGCAGAACGAGAGCTCGCTCAGTATTCTGTATCGTAAAGGCACTGCTACACCTCTAGGCGAGGAGCTAATTATGCCACATATGGTTGATCAGTTCTGGTGAGGACAATGAGAGTGCCAACTGAACAGAGATAATTTGTTGTAATAGACTGTCTAATCCACTTGCTGGCATATTTTATCAATATAGACATTCACAGATCTGTAAATGTGTAGAACATACAACACAGGAATATACAAATGTATGTATAACATATTAGAAATGTGATTTTTATGACTGTGTGAGATTACTGCAACTTTAATTATTTTCTTTCAGATTTTATTAGGACTCTGACCTCTTCTAAAATAGCTGTACATGTAGCCATGTAATCACAGTCATTCCGCTGTAGTAAGATTTCAGAAGCTAAGTTCAGCAATAAGTCTCCTGGACTCATTGTAGAATACAGTAAATCAGGCAAATATTTCAAAGAATTATTAAAAATGAGGATCATCATATTTAATTTTGCTTGTAACTCTAAAACTAGTGAAACTGTGAAAGCTCCATTACCTAGCATATGAATCTGTGCAAGCTTCTGCTTGGTTTCTCTGACTTCTTGTACAGTAGGTGTTTGTCTAGTATTGTCATTGCAATTTTTATTGCACCGCATGATGTGTGCAGATGTGCTTCATCAACATCCCATGAGGAAAAGATTCTCTGCTTAGTATCGTTGCTCCCAGATGACGTCTACCTTATAGAATAACTTTCTGGGCTACCTCCTCTGGGATCAGGTAACCATTTAAATTCTCTGGATTTTGGTGTTTTAACAAGGATTTAATTACAAAGGTAAGTGTATGCACCTGCTAAGGCAGTCCTAATTATTTGATAATGGAGCAATCTTTCTCAATACAACCAGGTTTTGTGGTGGTAAGCTACACTAATGAAGCACACTGAGAGAACAAATCCTCTCTATGTTAAAAGGCTTATTTAAATTAAAGAAATCTGTAAAGACTGAGAGGCTTTTTTCTCATCACCGATACTGACAACTGCGGAGCTAACATGCATGGAGTACATCCATTACTACTGGAGGACTCTTGGTATTATTTTTACCTTGTGTGACTTCATTAAGTAATATATGGCATCATCTTTTAATGATCATTTCTGACATTTTTATCTCATCTGTTGATTTTGAAAGCTGGTTTATATCTAGAGCTACTCAGTTGGAACCAATCAGTAACATTTCAACAGCGCTACTGTATTTCCTTCATCCAGTACATCTGCTGCAGGCCTGTGTGGTATGCACTGGGTCAGTATCATATTTTAGTTTTCAGAAACTCACACCTTATAGTTAGCCCTTTGCCAATTTTCAATTGCAGAAGCCAGAAGCTAAACTACAGTGTTACAACTTTATAATCTCAGGCTAATAAAAAAAAGTGGGGGATCCATAAGCCAGATGGGTTCCAATGCCCCTGTCAGAAGCTATGTTGATCATATACCACTTGTTTTTTTGTTTCTTAATAACCAAAAACATGTTAGCATTAAAAAAGCAAATGCACTTGACAGCATCAATTCCATTATGGTTCCCAGTCATCTGCTTTATTGGGTTTGAAGGAATTTAGCCAGAGCACTCTATTTTCGCTAGAATGTCATTAAAAACTTTGCAGCTTAGGCAAATGGTAAGCAATTTTGAGGGAAAATATTTTTTTAACTCTCTCATTTTGCAGAAGGGTTTTCTTTTTTTCATTTCTTTCTTTTAAAAATATTTTTGCCTTTTTTCTTCTTTCTTCTTTTGCACTAAAGAAACATCACTTTTAAAAACTTCAATGCTTTTCAGCAGCGAGATGAAAAATATTGACAAATTACAGATGATGAAACATGGCCAAATTTTATTCCATTTGCTGCTGAATGGTAGTTGTGCCTGTGGAATGGATGAAAACAATTCGAAGTTCTAACCCTGAGGCAGACCCCAGATTACTGCAGCCCAAGCAGAAATTTCAGTATTTGGCCCATAAATATCAGAAGCTAAAAAAAAAAAAAAAATCAATTAATGCCACTGCTTAGAAACTGTGTACAAAATCCACAAACTAAACCTTGGATCTCTGTTCTTTGACTCTTCTTAGACAATGCCTATACAGTAAGTCCTCGCTTCTTCATCTGTCCTCTTTTTGCCCGTCTTAAAACAAGAAAGTGGTAAGACCCCCCCCTCAAAATAGACACGCAGGGAAGAAAAGGAATTTGGCTTTCTATGCAATCCAAGTAGCAAAGTGAATCTTTTCAGCCAATTCCTCAGTGTCCTAGAGATCGCTGTTATTAATGTGACTGGGGGTGCATGCTGCTGATAATTACTGTTAGCTGGAATAATTAATAAGAATAATTGCTCGGTATGGTAAGAGAAGGGGAAGCTCTGGGAAGGGGAAGGAATAGGCTGGAAGAGTGATAGACTCCCTGAGCGCATTTTTATAGACAGGAAGTTCAGCAGAAAGCATCCTGAGAATAGAAGAATTGTCTGGATGCCAAGGACAAAAGTTAAGACATATAAGGATTAAGTGAGATAGGGGTAGCCTGGAATGCTACAGTAAGATCCTGTCTTGGAAGTGTAAGAGAAATGAACGGCTATAGGTTTTAAAGAAGTACAATATATTAGGGATTGTGATGCTGTCTAAAATTAGTAGTGTAGGCTTTATTTCTGGTGCAGGACCACTTGAGACAGCCGGAAGTCAGGCAGAATAGAGAGAAGTGGTGCCTGTGAGAGAGTTTTTGTGTCGTTTATCCCAGCTAGAGAGAGGACAAACTAGTCATTAGAAACAAAATACAGGTGCCAGGGGTGTGGAGAATGACCACAATTTTGGTATAATAGGATAAATTTCCTGCACATTTTGCACTTAGGGAACGGCAGGCACATCTCGCAGTGCTGTTAACAGGACCAGTGCCTGCAGCAGGGCTGGATGCAGCCCCCGGGGATGGGGAGGCTGCTGAGTGACGCAGCTTTTCCCTGCTAGGTCCCCCCCGCCCCCCCCAGTACCGGTTACTCCAGGTGATGCTGCTGCTGCTGGACCACCACCTCCTCTGGCAGCACACCCAAAGACCCCCCCCGGCAAAAAGCCATGCGGACTGCAGTGCTTGCTGCCCCCAGCCCACCCCCAGCTGCCTGCGGCTGGCTCCTGCCCCAGCCCGGCCGGCTAAACTCCTCACGCAGCTGCTCCCGATCCAGTCTTGAAGCACGTGAGCTTCAACAGCAGCTTGTTATGGGTCTTGATGGCTACGTGAAGATGAGCTAGGGAAGGATCATGTTGAGTTGGAGGGTCTAGAGGGGTGGGGGACAGAAACTGTCCCCTGAGAGATGGTGACGAGGTCCTGGATGATGTCCTCTTTGGCCAGCACAACTGAGACCAGGACAGAAGAAAGAAATGACCTCTGAACTCTTTTCTGACACCACCAGCCACAGCCCAGAGTCTTCCACAGGCAGAGGAAGTCTCACTGTTTCCTAACCCTCAAAGGACAAACTCAGGAGCTAAAAATCCAATCCTTTTTTTTTTATTTTGGTTTTAATCCTCGTAGACCTTTAACAACAAGGGTTTTCACAGCTCTGCTATGGTTTGTGTGAAGATGTATTCTCCTTTCATTAGCTTAGAAGAGCACCTGTGTTCTCCCTCTCCTCCCCTGCTCTTTTCTGTTGAGTTTGGTGCTGTCTGTACACATATCCTATGCATAAATACCCTCCCTACCCACCATACACTCAATAGGATATACCTGTAGAAATCAAAGTAAAGATGGATAGAGGAAATGCGAGTGAATACAGGACAGCAGGGGCTATCTAGCAATCAGAGCAGTGATAATGTCATAAAGAACAAGTGTGCTCAGAGTGGCTTTTAGTATGGGGCTAGTCATAGGGATATTACCGTTTGCTAAAGACAAAGTATAGCGTTTAATTCTGTCACAGGAGATAAGAGAAGCTTGTACGGACAAGGTGTGACTGTGTATGACTTCACCTCCCTAATATAAATCTTTTAGGGAAGAGCAACTGAAACTGAAAAAGATAGATACAGTTAATTAATTCTGTCTGGCACAGGGTAAAATCCCATTACAAAGGCTTCAGTCTGGATCTTGTCTTCCCCCATGACGCGTACTACATAAATTAATTAGGGTCATACAACAAGAAGAGATGCCAGCCTACCAATGCAGAAGAGTGACATGTCATCTTTCTGGAAATAATGCTGAAATTACTGCTGTCACAATGGGCCCCATCCTGTTCCCATTCCTGCTTTAGTGGCTTCCCACGTCTGAGGTCAGTAGAAATTATTTTAGAGGGGTATTACCCAAGCCTTTCTCCATTCCTAGCAGCCAGCCTCCGGAAGAGGACAGAAACTGTTAACAGCTTTTCCTTCAATGATTGAAGGGAAATGTTGGTACAGCACCAGTACAACTGGGTCTTGGTCTCGGATGCAGCCTCCTGGCTGCTACCCAGTATGAATAAAGGATCTTACGACTGCTGCCAGCTGAAGGAATTCCTCCCTTAACTTAAAAGGATGCATTTTCTCTGTACAGTCTCTGACAAATAGAGAAGCCTCTAGAGAGGCAGGAACGAGACCGACATGAAACAGCCTTTAGGTAAAGAACTTTCAAGCCTGTATCTGTGAAAAACACCAAAATGGCTTGTCCGGGGGAACACCTGATAATTTATTTCCAGCCTATCGCGTTTAGCTAGTGATGATGGCTTCTTCATCTGGCCAGGCCTTGGAGAAAGCAGTGTCCTAAGGATTAACTGGCTTGACAGAACATGCAGAACCACCAACCAGCTTGTTCACAGCCTCCAAACCAGCACGACTAGAGCCAGATAGTTTAGCTGATACAGGAGTCCACCGTGCGCAATTTTACAAAGCATCATTTTAAGAGGTTCATATCTATCCAGTGAAGGCTTTCCCAGGCGCTTGAATGCAGTCCCTTGATCAGGTTAACTTCTGAGCATCCAAACTGCTACTGACAGCCTAACTTCCCCGGTAAGTGCGCGTTCTTTGGTGCCACAATACCGCTGCGGCAACGGCTCGCTTCTCAGGCAGGTGGAAGCATCCAGGAGAAATCCGTGATGGGGTAGTGCTGCCATACCAGTGTCCTCCCTCTGCCTCGGGGCAAAGGGGACTTGGCTCCTGTTTTGTCCCCTTGGTCTCAAGCAGTTGGAAGAGCGCCTTTTCAGTCTGCACGTAGTAGGTAGAAACTGGGGCAGGCAATGACGCACCGAGTGCCTGGTGAGGGTGGGTCATCTTCCCACCTCTGAGCAGCAACACAAAGAATATGGGCAGCTGAAAGAGGTAGGCTAATTAAATAAATACATAAATAAGACCAGGTTCTGATCCTGCAAGATGCTGAATACTTCCAGGTAAGGACTGAGCACACAAGGGTCTCTGCAATCGGCGGGGGAAGACAAGTGCAAGAAGCCGCATGTCCTTGTGAAATCAGACGCGTATGGCTGTCTTTGTATCATTTTTCTCGTTCCATCTGTTTAGGTTCCTCTCCGCCTTGGCCCGTGTCTGTATCACTTAAATTGCAGACGCCTCGAGGTCAGAAGGTACCATGCGCAAAGGCATGCATTATCTTAAAATCGGTAACTGAAAATAGAGAGACTCTCCCAAAACTGTTGGGAGGATGGTGTGCTGCGGGAACCTGCCTTCTCTGCTGCAATGCCTGCCTCCTGAGTGCAGCAAGAACACCGGCCCGCTGGTAGCTCTGCCCAGGCTGTTGGCAAAGGGGCTCCTGGGGGACGGTGCTCTGCAAGGCCAGCCAAACAACGCACTTAATCAATTGCTTAACTTTAAGCACCTGACTAGCTCCATTGAGTTCAATACAACTGCTCACGTGTCTGAAGTTAAGCACATGCTTAAAAGATTTGTTAGATTAGGGCCCAAAAGATTAGAGCTCCATAAAAGTAGCTGTGATCTTTAAAATGACAAAACAGCTTTCTCAATGGTAAAGAGAAAAATATTAACAGCTCTGGAGAAATCTGATGGTAAAAAAAAAAAAAAGCCCTTTAAGTCTTTCACATGTATGTTATGTATCAAGAGGTAAGGAAAAGCTAATAAAAAATTTTAAAGGAGCTACTGCAAAGAAAAAAAAAAAGAAAACAAATACAAAGAGATTTTTCTCATCACCTGCAAGAGAGTGGAAATCAGTCAGGGAGAAAGTTAGAATACAATGGTACAGGAAATGAAAATGAAGAAGCTAGTGAAGGTTTTCCTTCGCTCCCACCTCCCCCCACCCTCTTTAAATGAGGTATTGACTGACTTCTTCAAACTGAATCTTAAGAAGGGAGACAAAGTTAACTACAGGTCAGCCTGTGTCAGGGTCACTAAGGCCATTGGAGGAAATTACCTAAAGAAACTAAAATCTAGGACATATCCAGGACCTGGAGGAAATGATGCTAGATGTTAAAAGACATCTGGAAGGAAATCTTTGATTTATTGTCATAATTTAAGTAAGTTCTTAGAAAACAAGCAACCACAGAGTAAAATACAGGCGCGAGAAACTAAGCCCTTAAACCATCACCCTGCAACCTTGTGTAAGACTCGGTACAAGTTATACTCAGAGGTTTTTCCCATTCGCCGCCAAGGCAGGGCTCAAGGCAGGAAAAGAGGGTAGAGAGAGCAGGAGAGGCTTCATCTGTAACCTCCTAAACTTCCAAGCAGGTTGCGGTGCGTGGTGAAGGGGCATGGCTACTGCGGTGCTCCGGACAGCCCATGATAAAGTGCCACATGACAGTCCGCTACTGAAGCTAAAAGCAGCAGGAGCTCAGAACAGAAGAGGAGAGAAGATAAAAACACAGCTGAAAAACAATGTCACACTGCAGAGAAGTGCTGAGTGGGGCCCCCGCAGGGACCATTGCGTGGACCTTTAAGGATTTCATGTTCGCATGATTAACTAAGATGAAGAGGCCAGCTGCAAACTTTAATTTCCTGATGACACAAAGGGCCATGAACAATATATATATAGGGTTTGAATTTGTAATGGCACTGGGCTAATACATAGCAAAGGCTATTCAGCGTAGACAAAAAAAATGCCGTTCAGGTTTATTGGTGCTTCATAACCAAACGACGAGGTTGTTTCCCAGATAATTTTGGTCATGGACAATCCCAGGGAGACAACGCAAAAAAAGAAACAATGAAAAATAACAATAAACCCAGAGAACAGGATGCAATTAACAACAAATCTTCTCTTATTATCAGTCTCAGGTAATGATTAAAAAATATAAGTACTTCTCAAAACTGATCAGGAACAGATGCTTATAATTTAAGAGAAGTAGAGGCTGCTACAAGACTGTTTGCACATGTTGGTCCACGGAAAGAAGGAGCTGGCTGAATGACTGTATCTGGCAACTTTACATTAAACTCATGCCTAAACACACTGGGGCAGATACTAGCCCTCCTCTGGTGGTTCAAAGGTGCTGTAATGATGGGTTAGACATGCCTTTGGACTTGCAGTCTCCAAAGAGCACAGCAGGTTCCAAGTCACTTCTAACCCACTGAATTATAACTGGCATACAGGAATAGAAAACACGCTCTTATTTTATGAAAAAGCAGGTCTCATAATAATACACCATCAATGCCAGGCACTGTTTGCCTTCCAGATTCTCTCTCCATATTCAGTTACCATTCAGTATATATTCATACACATTCATAGATATACTTTCAGTATAGAAAAGCTAGCATGCTAGCTTTGCTATAGTGACTCCATATGCAGAGTCCAAGGTTAGAAAGTCTGCTGAGAAAATGGATACTGGTGAAGGTTACATCTCTTCTGTATTTTCTGCGCTTCACTGTATGAACTTCTTTAAAACCTAAAAGGAAAAAGCAAACCCAACATTTTTTGTACATAACTAGCTTCACATAATTTAATATTATGTGAGAGGTGGCGAGAAACAATTAACCTATTTTGAGAAAACTCAGGAATTTATAGGAGCAATGTAACTCATGAAGCAATAATTCAAAACTGTCCTTCTAATGCATTTCACCAACCCAGAGATAAACACTGTGGAATGTTTCAAATTATACAAGAGTCTGCCTTGATCTAAGCGGGTTGAAGAGTCAGACTAAAAGAATCTCGCATAAATTCAAACCACAGTTCCAAATATTCCTACTGCAATACTGATACATGAGTAGAAAACTTTTGGCTGGAAATTTTTAGAAGGAAAAATGTCAGTTGAAAAGTGCAAACACTTTTGCAGCAGTGTGTTGATTTCAGTGAAATGTTGTTTGGAAAGAATAACTGAAATATTCCATTAAACTTTTTTCAAATGGTATGTCATTTTTTCTTTTCTTTTTTTTTTTTTTTTTTGTCAAGGCACTTTTTCCTCCATTAGAAAATTTTCTGTAACAAAATAGCTCAAATCAGAACGGTGCATCTCAGTTAAGTCAATTTGTGAAACATCATTTTATAAGAAATATTAGATCTTTTCATTTTCATTGTGCACCAGAGCAGAAGTTGCCAGTTCTCCCTGAAGCTGACAAGCCCTGGGTTCCCGACCTGTGCTGGCAGTGAGCATGGGGTTTCTGCTTGCACCAGTGGCATTTTCTGACCACCCGAGAGTTCCTGAAGACTGCAGGTAGCTTGCCCATGTACGACTACAGTGTGCATTCCTCTATAAAGAAGGTTGCTTAGAGACTAAAGTACCCAAACAAGCTGGAAATGTAGTGGTTATTAAACCAGCAGCAATCTACGATAGAGAGCAGGTACCTGTCAAATATTTCTTGAACAGCCCTTGAAACCATCCATCAGCCCCTTTCTGAAATTAGGCAATGGGTGGGTGTGCTAAATGAGAGACAGAAGCTCATCGTATACTGAAGCCTAGCATAACATTTTAATTGCCACTTAAATCACACTTAACCAAGTGCTGGGATTTGGGGCAGCAATCTTAGACTCTTAACCTATCCTCCTGACCAAATTATAAGATGAAAAACAAGACCTCTCAGATATTTCCCTGGAAAGTATTAAGGATAAATAAAAGGTACCAAGAAGGGGAGAAAATGTTATCTTTCTATCACAGGTTAATAATTGGCTGAAGATCTTTACCTGAGTTGTTGGTAATGATAGCCTCTGGCGCATCAATACAAGTGGAATACATGCTGTGTTGAAAGAAATATTGAAGAAAAACCTTTTATAGCTCCCCCTACCCCCAAAAAAAGTGGCCAGATAGCAAGAGGCTGTTAAAGGCAAAGCACCTTCCTTGAGTCTTTTATTTTTGAGTGGACCAACCCAAGCACCCCAAGTTTCTTGTCAAGAAACCCTGTGTCAGCGTTATTTGCATTCACACTGGAGGTGTCAAACACCTAAACGCTCTGGAGGAGCAGAGCAGGGGAGGAAGGGAGCACGCTCCTACCCATTTTATTTTCCCTGGGCCCCTTTGCAGGGCTTTGCCATGTGTTTCCTTTGTTTGGAGGGGCATTCCCTCACACACGGCTTTCTGCCAAGGCACTTCTGTGTGAAGCTCAGAAGAAAATGGCCCATCAGGTCCTGAGTTCCTATCACTATCAATACTCTCCATATAATGGAAGTGACGGCAAGACTCCTGGAGTAACAGATGCTCCATATATATACATGAAATTGCATCAAAGAAACCGCACTGCTCTAGCCCTTCCTCACATCCACGGAGATTGAACTAATTGACGGGAATGAATATAGCTGAACAGCGAATGTGAGCCAAGGAAGTGTTGGGGGTCCAAGAAAAACTGCTTTTGGCTTATGTCACTAAACAGCTTAAGTTTCAATTTTGAAAATTACTTCAGTTTTACTTAAATAATTCTGTCTGCCAAGCAGCCAATTTGGGGAACTGATGAATGACAATGTCGCCCCATTTGCACTGAATGCCGTATCCATTTTATATGACCTGTAGCAAAAAGGGAGGAAAGCATTATATTCCCAGCTTCTCCCTGGCACTCTCTATAAGACTGAATGGGGATAGGGTAGAGAATTAGTAAAAGACTAGTTTTGTCACATGGGAAAGGAACAAAGGAAACGATTGCCTCCTGCACTGGAGCTGTGCTGAGTGCATCACTGTGCAGTTTCTTTTATCTGCATGCTTTGGGACTAGCACAGCCATATGAAACAAGTCTGATGCTTTTATTCTGTATAGGTCTTACGTAATGCTAAAAAAGCAGCAGGTGAAGTATGAGAATGCTACAAGCAACTGCTGGAAACACCTAACTGAACGTGAGTGTGTGCAAGAAGGACAGACAATCCAGCAGCAGGTCATGCCAGAGCTCCAAGAGCTCAAATTAAAATTAAAATATTTTTAAACCGAATTCGCCGAATTCTGAGTTGCTCCTTCCCAAGTACCAGAATAGAGCATAAGTCAGATTTTCCAGTCCCAGAGATTGTAAGTGAACTATAGATATCCATCTAGTAGAGTGAATAATTTTTACTTAATTTATGGGTTACCTGGGCTGGGGTAGTGTTACTGACCTTCCACTCAACATTCTGACCTGATTTTTTTTCTTCCTATTTTCATTATTCCCTCTTCCTGAAGGCATAAAAATTTCAACATCAGGCCACCATTTAGGAGTGCAGACAAAGGCTTATACCTCAATGCCTTTCATCCCAGCCTCTACATGTGGCCACGGTGCTGGTGTGGGAACACCAGAGGTTTTGGGTTTTTTCCTTCTAGGTGTGCCATCTTCTTAGCCTTGGTTTTATTTTTCTTCTTCTTCTTTTTCTTTTCATTAGAAAAATAAAGGTGCCAGCATCTTCTCACATGTCAGTATGATTGGTACTATGAGATGCCTTGGAAATATTTTGGGTTATACCCTTGACAGTAAAATTTTAGTAGAAAAAAAATTAAAGCTTGTGTGCTGAGATTTACAATGCAATAAATCTACCCAAGGTCAGGGAAGACAGGCACCAGTTTTGGACCAGGGACTATTGAAATGTATTCTTATTATAACTTTATTTGAGTGCAATAAGCAATGAGTGGAGAACTACTCACTATGAAAAAGCAAACCCCACGTGTAAATCAGATGACCGCATTAAAAAGATTAAAATGTCAATGGCTGCTGAAGTCCGAAAAAGGAGTCTACAGAGACCTATAAAATTAGAACTAAGAGAAGAAGGTAGCCCTTAAACTTTTAACCAGATATTCTAGTGTATGAATGACCACATTAGTTAATTTTCGTCATGACAATCTAATTTTGTATTGATTATTTGCTTTTATTAGTTGGCTCTCCTAAGAGATTAATAAAGTCTGAAAAGACCATTCCCCTCCCCACACCACCCCCACCCCCCTTGGAATACTCTTTTTGAAAACCAAAGATCAGGCATTGCAAAAAGCACGCGGTCATCCTGGTTTTCAGAGCGGCGCATGGGAATTATGTCCGCGGGGCAGCCTTGCACCACTACGTCTCAAGGTTCTCACTCAGGCAACTGGGAGTTTTATGAGGAAGGATGGAGCGAGGACTTCCAGAATTGGCCCCCGGTGAAGAACCTTATACAACACGAGCATTGTGCTGCATGCACTGCCAAGGGCCCGCAGAGAGCTGTCTGAAACAGCAATAGACACAAGGATTTACGACAAGAAGCAGCAATTGCAATATCTGGCGCTAAACATTTAATCTATGGTTACAGTTTTTACTTCAGATCAGAGCTGAAGTCAGCAGAATTAAATCTTCAAGTGTATTTCAGCAGCCCTAAATCCTTCTGATACTGTTAACAGTGGCAGACTTCCAAAATGCATTCTGTTAATAAGACAGTAAAGTATAAAACCGAGTTATCTTCTTCAAGAAAAAAAAAGGGAAGTAAGAAGAAAGAGTCTTATAAAACTGCATTTGTGGTGTCCTGGCCATTTTCTAGCTGAATTTCTTTCCAAATTATTTTTTTAACCTACTGTCCTTGGTGAATAAGAGAAAATTCTACTAGGAGAGAAATTCTTCCCTCAAAGCTTCAATTTTTTCTCTTAGTTTTACAGGTTAGAAGAGGTTAAGAAATCACCAATCAGCTGGTAACATGCAGTACCAATTCTCTGTAGGCCAGCAAAAGGGAGTCAGCAGCTGTTGCCTTCACTTCTGCACTTAACATAACTTTTTGTTCACCTGCAGCTAAAGAAGATTTATGCAGAGCGCACTGGGAGGTTGCTCAACTCCCCAAGGCAACTCCATTAGCTTTCCCAGGAGCTATATTAAATGTGTATTAAACCACACACACACACACAATCCCTTCAGCTAATGCACAGGTTCCAGCTTTACACTGACAAAAGTGAGGATACTTACAGTGAAGGCCCAGGTACCATCCTTAAGTCCCTGCTTTATGTCCCAAAATTACAGAGTATATGGTAAATAAGACTGCCTGCGGCTCTGAGGTCCCTGTCGGCAAAAGTAGGTGTCATGTATTTCCTTTCATCCTTTGGTCCAGACGTCTTTGCTTCTGTGAGTTTCACTCAAACTCTTCTTTGGTTCATCCAACATGGATCGCTAAGGATATTGCGTTAGTAAGACCTGAGCGCCATGTGTATGCGTGTGAGGGGTTTTAATAGGCAGATTAAAGAAAAAAGAAAAGGATGGCATCTCTCATTTGGAAGTAAGTGTTCATATGCACCATTAATTCATTTGTGTTGTGCTGAATGAATGGAATTGTGGTGTACCTTGAGAACCATGCACCTGAGTATCTGAAGGCTATATTACGGTTGCATTAGCAAACACTCCGGAAAAGGAGCTGTGGAAATCAATGCCCCAATGCCATTTGCTTGAGGCCTCCTGCCTACAGAGGGCTCAGGTAGCAGAGTGCCACTGGGAGCACAGAGGGAGAAGGCACAGCTGTGACACTGGCCCTGGTCTGCCAGAACAATAGCAGTTCTGGTGGAGAAGTCCTTGAAAAAGTCAGGTGGGATTTGACGGTGAACACTAATCTCACCACTGCACTTTAAGCCGAACCAGTAGGATTCATTGCTGTATTCCCTGGGATGATTATAAGATTTACCAGAATGCACATCCTACTGAGCTTATTGCATGCTGCAGAGCATGGGAATAATTTTATGTGCATTTCAGTTTCTGAAGGATCCCATTCAGTCCGGACTGGGAAAAGCTATTCTCAAATGCAAGCCATCACCAAGCTTGCTTACTGATGTCATCGCCATGATGTCACATTACTGCGGTGTTCAAGCATATGAATACCCCCAGCATGACCTCTGCTTTCCAACAAGGTAAACCTATGCAATGGGATTTTGGTAAAGGAAATGAGAAGATCTCTGAGCTCTGACTCTCCCTTTGAAACAACCACCAAGATCAGTGAAAAGATGTATGTTATGCCAAAATTGGTACTTACAGAGTGTTATTAAACTTGTAAAAAAGTGCAGTAAAAAATTAGGATATGGGAGCCTGCCCAACCTTATTTCTGCTACCACAGGTGGGTGCTTGCACATGATACAGTTTTCAGTTACCTGGCCAGGCAAATATTTTCCCCACTAGCTCTCTTCTTCCCTTAACATGACCTTTCTGGCAAATTTTACGTCTTCTCGCCACAGTATGGGGACACTATATTCAAACTAAAAGAAAATTCTGTCAATTGAAATGTGCATTCTGCTTAAGCATATTTCAGAAAATGGCTAATTTCTTGTACGTTAAAGTTGCTCCTAACGGTTCATTTGAAACAGGCACCTACCATGGAAAATTTTGGTCTACAATTTTAAAGCTTGACAGATTTACAAAGAACTCAATATGGAATTTTACAAAGTGAAGTGTTGGCCATTTACCAGCCTTATAATTTTAATAGTTCTTAACAGAAATTTGTTTCCTGCAGAGAAATCCTCAGAATCATTGCAATGCCGTATAGATCTTCATGCCAGCCTTTTGATATGAAAGCCTTTTGCTATGACAGTGACAGTCAGATCATACTGCAAAGCCTATTCAGATGTGAACTGAGCGACATCACCTAGATTAGGCAAAGTCCTTGGGAGAATGGCTCCGGGTCAGTCAAACGTTCTGCTCGCAGTATTGCCTATCACCTAACATGGTGGGAGACATGGGACATGAGCAAGTGCTCCAGAGGAAAGGTAACTTGGGCAGATGGTGATGTCCATTCAGCATAGGGTTGCTGGTAGCAATAAGGCAGGTTGTGGAGGCGTGAATCAGAATCAGGGAGCCAGAGCCCGCTTGACGACAACACTTCTCTTTGCTGTGGACACCACGGATCTAGAAGATCTGCTCACTCATTTGTTTGTCCAGACTTCCCGGCTTAGGACAAATTTTCATTAGAGAAAAGGACACAGAGTAAGTTTCAAAACCTTAGTAAAGGAACCTATTCAAGCCTTTGCTCGGTTTTCTACAAGTACTTAAGTCTCAGTGTCTTGAATAAAAATCAGAGGCATTCTTGCAGTGGGTCTTGTGATTAAATTCTGTCCTGGATTACTTAGAAATAAGTCATAGTTAATTTAAGGAAACATTAAGCAGGGGCAATTTTTTTGTTTTGTGGTTTGGATGGTGTAACTTTGAAAAAAATTCTGCCAACATTTTGTCTGTCTCTTTTTCCATTTTTCAGTGAAAAGTTGTCAGAATTACAGGTTTTCAATATATTTCTCTGTTACAGATGCAAAAGAATAATGGGAGATGATATGGAACAGCTGGATAGTTCTATCTACATGATCCTATTCCTGTTCAAACAGCAAATGATCAGTCCTGTAGAGCAACATGCATATCAAAAATAATTTAAAATGTGCTTAGGAAAGGAGAGGAGGGAAACACAGCAGGGGAGCCAGGTACAAAAATCAAGTTGTTTTTCAAATTGTCCATCTTAGAGAAAAGATTTTAGATCTGTTATCACCGAGACACAAGGAGCAGATTTCTACAAGAAGCTCTTGTTAACAGTTTGCAGGCATCACTTCAGCCTTTTTCCTGGAAGTGTTTTGTGTTTCGGCATTCCTGCCCTGCACTTGGTTTCTGAATAGCAGCCCTGAAGACCCTTAAATAGAGCTAGGTTTGCGGGCACGGACATAATTCCTGCAGCTGTGCAAGCAGTAAAACAAAGATAGCATCTCTTGTGTTGCAACCCCGCAGATCGCTGAATGATAACAAGGCGGACGATTTACAGTGGATTCAAGGTGCTTCTCTGCTCTGGAATTCCTTCTGACTCGTCAAAGAGATGACAAACAAGTCCCTCACTCCTGAGGTGTCACGCACAACTTTGAGGAACATAAATATCCAGTTGTATTTCCCCTTTCAGCAGTTTGCTGTGTGGCATATTTCAGCCATGTATGTGGCATATCATACATGGCACCTTTCTCAGACCTATAGATAAGGTCCAGTTCTCTGGTGAGGAAAGTTCTGGGATGGTCTTCCATGTTCCGGTGGACTTCAATTAAAAATGAGCTTTTCTAATGAACTAAGTGAATAGAAACTGGTTCTGCCATTATCCCTTTGCTTTTTATTTCTGTATGTATTTCTGTAGGTCTGGCTTTTGTTCGCTTTTTGACAGTCACACAACTCTCTTGAGTTAATAGAGTTACTCCTCAATGCTGTCTCAACATTTTCAGTTTTCTGTATCTTACCAGTTTTACACTAAAAGAACCTCAGGGCATCGCTGGTGCTGGCAATGGGAAAACTAAGGTTTTGGCAGTTTTGTGAGGTAGCTGGGTTTTGGCCCAAAGGAAGGTCTTATGATTTAGTACTGTTGAACAGGCACATTACCGAGAGTTTTCTATTACATTTATAAGCAAGTAGCTAATAGTGCTGACATTTACACGGCATGTAATAGCTGAAATCTAAGCTAGAAAAAGATACTGACTTCGAAAGAGAGCCACAAAATAACACCAGGCCACCTTCCATGGCTTGATACTCCACATTTGGCTGCTGGCTGTCTCCACGGGTGACAGCACGCAAAGTCTGTGTAGGCCATCGGGGAGAAGTCTGTTGTGTTAACACCACGCTGCAAAATGCTCCAGCTGTGGTGATGTTGTGTTCTCTGCCTGCAGCGTTCGTAGTGTTTAGCAACGGAGGGGTGATGAGTTTAGGTCTTAAGATACTGCTAGATGCTGAGTGAAATAGGTGGGAACTGGCCAGTCCTCACAGCGGTGGTGAAGATGATGGACGAAGGTTGCCTTATCCCAAATGCGATGTAGCTGCTCCTCTAAAAATCAACTAGCCAAAAAGGTGTCTCATAGTGGGCTGCAGGTTTCATCCTACGCTAAACTATGCTATACCTTTCTGATGAAGACTGAGCCACTCACAATTAAATAAACTCCAGTTTCTAACTGAAATAAGTTTGGTTTTTCTTTGCAGAGTCATAAATCTAATTTTGCTGGGGGGG
>JAVKLA010000027.1:3764959-3794263 GCA_034782735.1 Sagittarius serpentarius
CTCCCCCCCCCCCATATCACTATTATCAAAATGTAGCTTTCTAAATCCAAAGCGTCATGAGGATTTTTGCTAGTTTGTAAGTTGAGAACAGAATATAACCTCTAAATGTTTCAAAATAAAAACCAACCTATTGAAAGCATTCACTTCTATTAATCATGCTATATAATGGGCTGAATCGAGATGCTATATTTATTTCACTCCAGAGGAAAGATCTCTGTAACTCAACTGCATCTTTGCCACTCATGAATTATCAAGTCTCGCTTTGCTTGTGGGATAAATATATCTCAGTTATGTATACTCTCTTTTCCTCTCAGTGTATCTATATATTTTTCGGTGTCAATTTTTATTTATATGCATATACCTGCAATGCTCACAGTGGAGATTGTTACTTTGCAATAAGTCGAAGCAAATCAATTTGGTCTACAAACACAATTTATTTTCCTACTGCAGCATTCTCCAGTATCATCGCAGGAGATACCTCCACAGCCTTCACTGTAACCGTTAAAAGTGTGCCACATGGCAGAGATGTGAGGGGGTCTAGCATTTGATCAAGTTGACAGGGAGTGTCAGGTTCCTGCTGTTAGCTGAAACACCAGCACGATGACACGTATTTGATGTCATTTCAATGCAGATTCTGACATAGGCCAATTTATGGCCCAATTTATGTCTTGACTCTCATACCAAGGCCAAGCAAGCTATAAAATGTAATAAGAATTTCTTCAATCAATGTCCAGAGGAAAAACAAATCACCCGGTTACTGACACAATATTGCATCAACACTCTGGTAAAGTTCTCACAAGTGTGCGACTTGCCCCTAGGCTACAGCGAACATGTGGAATAAAAAGCTGGGCACGACAACATCACATCCCTGAAATGGGAGCTCCTCAACTTTACAGCCACTGCCGGGTCAGTCCTTCATCCTTGTAGCTTTCCAGTTTGTTAAGAAGAAAATCCTTCTCTTTTTGCTTCCCCTTCTCTTTCCAGCTTCAACCTTTCCTCCCCACCGCTATTTCTTTTTCTCTGTCTTGCACACAGTAGCTAGTTATCTAACACGTGTCAGCACGAAATGCCCAAACAAGGTTGTGGTGGTCAGTCACTCATCACATAGCCTGGCCAGCGAGTCTGTCAAAGGCTTATTATCTTTTCTCTTTCAGATGCTCTCAAATCAGATAGAAACTTCTACCCTCCTCTTCAGCTAACCCTACCTCAGCCAGCTGTTAAAAGACATTGTCAAGGCAAATAGGCACGTACAGCATATATTTTTGACTGGATATGGTACAAGGGATGATGTGTTTTTTTCAAAAGCACAATTACCTCCTCTAATGTGGAACAAATGGTCTTGCCCTGTGGACAACATAAAGGAGGCATGAGAAAATGTGTGCATGGTCTACACTGTATACCTTCATTCCAATAATCCTCTGATTTTTTACTTGTAGGGCTGTGAGTATGAGTATTTTTGGTTTTCTGTACTGAACCAGAACAGCCGACAGGGGACTTATTTTATTTGGGAAGGTCTTTTCCCTGGTTATTTCAGAAAAGTTGCTGTGCAGATGGGGCTGACCCTTTAGGTGGCGGTGAAAATGAAAACAAGGTGAAGGGAGAGTACTCTATACCTGAACATTTCTCTGCACCCATCAAAAAAATTGCCCTCCGAAGCTTGCCCAAGTGTACCACAGGTACACCTACACTGCAGTTACACTGCCAGCAAAAAAGCCAACGCATTCGCTGTGTGACAAGTGGGCTCTGACCTGATGAAGGGCCGGGCACTGGGCTTCACGTAGGTTGTCCTGTCCCATTTCAGAACCGTTGTGCGGCAGGGGCTGGGGATCATCCTTAGCTGGCAGAGAAGCAGAAATACCCCAAGCAGCTTCTGCTGCCACTACGGTCCTGGCAGCCAGAGGGCAAAGTGGTTTGCAGAACTCTTACACCTAGCCATGCAAATTCTCCCAAACCCTGTTTTCAGCACAACCTCAGGGAATCTGTGTTGCCTGTGCATGGTTTAAGCATCCCATATTATGACTATTCACTCCTCCCTAGGTTGGGTCGTCTGGATAACCACAAAGATTTTCTCTAATATTTCCCTAGTACTGCCACTGAAATCTCTTTGGCCATAGTTCAAGGTATGTTGTCCTTCTATTAATATCCCTTTGGTCTCAAAGCCAGCTCTTGCTGCTTGTTCTTACGTTTTCATCCTTTCCCTGCTGCTTTCTTTACGAACTTTCTCCTTCCGTCCTCATCACCTAAGTGTGTCAGTGTGGCACCTCCCAGTAGTGCAGTAAACAAAGTCAGCAATATCTGTCAAACATGATTCAGTCTCTCTCCATTTCTCCCAAAGAAAAGAACCATGAATGAGGAATTTTGTTTTAACAAAAATTGTTACTTTGTTGGTTTTTTTTTAAAGAAAGATTCTTCTTGTTTAATGCTTTTATGTTGTAAAGGGCAAGCATGTGGGTTATATTGGAAGAAAAAAGGAAAGGACTGTGAAAAAAGTAGAAATTTCTTGTTCCTGAAGATTGTAAATTGTTGACGTTTGATTTTGTTACATCTCAGAACAGCCTTCCAGTTTCAAAATTGCTTTCAAATGAAGATGGTTTGTTTTCAAAAAGATAAATCAAAACAAAAGTTACTGTAATAATAACTGCAGACGGGTAACACAATACATTTTTTCATGACAAGTGTCTCATTGAGAAAGATTGAACCAAACATTCATTTAGTTGCTGGAACTCTCAGTTCTCTCCTGCCCCGACATAAATCCAAATGCTGGTGAAATTTTGATCATCTCAAGTTCTGTTTTGATTGAAACAAGTTTGCCAGACACCATTACAGAATAGCTTTTCTCATTGACCCTAGGATCCCTGAAAACAAGAGATGGTTTCTGGCTCATAGCCCTGACTGAACTCTGCCTCCTTCAATCCTGTACAAGCAAGCTTTGCTCTTCTGGAAAGAGCGTTGCTGGCTCTGGGAGCAAAAAGGTTTCCTCTGTTTTGTCACCCATCTACTCATTACTGCTGCTTGCTACTGTATCTTTATGAGTCATCTTAAGTAATTTTGCACATTTCTTGGAGAGGAGGCATTGGGCCACATTCAGGCTCTCTGCTGTGGCCCTTAAATTTAAAAAAGCAAAAGACCACTGGGACCATCCATTTGCTTTCCCTGAAGAGAACTAGACAAGATTTGGTTGGCCTGAAGTGGTCAATGCTCCTTTGAACTTAAGCAATGTTCTAAGCAGCTTGCCTTAGGCTTCATGATCTGATGTTTGAATATGTCTCCCTGTGCTTTTATATGGTTTTGTAATAAGCCTGTTACTGTGTCAAGGTCTATCACAGTACATTTTGGTTACTGTACAAATAATAAATGACAGCAAAAATAGGCATTTTTACATAATACATTAAATCTTACTGTACTCATGGCTGAAAAAACACCACAGCATGTGCAGTTCAGTTCCGTGTTATACCTGATGGTATTGCAAGCACTTGTGTGGGCAGGGGTGCAGAAAGCTCTTATGCCAAAAATCTTTTTTGTCTCTTCATTGTAGTTTCTAGTGTTATTATGCCACACATGGTTCTAAAAATCATATCTAAAATGTTGTGCCGTGTCTATATTTACAGTGCCTGATGTAAAAGTGATTATCTACCTATAGTGTATATCACTGTGAGCACCTGATGACTGGGGCGATTGTGTAATTGGTCCATTTCTCTTCCCATCATACAGTACCAATTTAGAGGGCTCTCCTGTACACTAACAACAGGGACATGGCACATAGATACAATGAGCAATATTCGATCCAATGTGAACTCCAAGGAGGAATTTGCCCTGGGAATTAAGTTGTGCTGTCAGTAGTATCCATGCATGCTCAGTGCATGCATGATTGCAGCCAGCCTCCCTTAAAAACTGAAACCAGTTCAATACAATCAAACATCCCCAATCTACCTGAGAAAATCTGACAAAACTAAATCTAAGAAGTTATTTTTATAGCCCTGTTTATAGCCCCTTTGTTTATGCAGAGATAGGTCAGCTGAATTTAAATCTTTAAACCCTTAAGTGTCACATTCGATGCTAGCTTGCAAAAAAAAGCGTAAAAGAAAACGATTAGAACTTGTTACACTTTCCCTTCCAAGCATGAGGTTCGAACAGTCTTTTTTAAAAGCACATATAATTGATATCCACTTCTCTTCAAAATCTAAATTAATTTCCTCTCTCTCTAGTGTACCGCCACTCTGAATACTTCCATCAGAGAGCGGTAAACCAGAAGCTTGCTGTGTTTGCACAAAATAACTGCTGCACTGTGCTGAAAAATATCCAACCTGCACTTCCGCTCAGAGTATGTTGTTTCACGCCGTACGGTCAATAAGTGTATGGATAATCAGGAAGCTTGGCCCTCCTGTTACCCAGAGCTGTTTTTTCCTGAACTAAGAAGCCTCTGTGTAAAAACACGATTTTGCACCGATGAAGAAATCACAGTGTGAGCTGACATTATGGGAAGCTGTTTGCCTCCTGGGATTAGATTAGAATTTTTCATGATATAAGGGATGACACTATCAAGCAACATAAATATATAAGTATAAAATGTATTAATGACGTGCAATGATAATTCTGTGACCTCCCATTCGCTTCATTGAAAGAGAACTGCAGAGGACTTCAAAGACAGTTACAGCTCCCTGTCAAGTCGGGGTGAAGATATGTGAAGAGTGCCTTTTCCAAACTCAAAAGAAAAGGAAATAAATTGAACTAGTGGGGAAGTAAATTGCAAAATATGTGCTGTGTGTTGTTATAGAGTCTCACTCTTTGAACGGTGGTGTGATAAACCAAAGATTTGCTGACTCTCAGGGAGCAGCACTGACAAGGTAATACTGGCCTTCCCACCCCAAAAGCAGCAACCTGACCGGCTGGATGTTAATTTGTCAGAGCTGGTGGAAAAGCGCTGGGGGAGACAGTAAGAAGGGAGAAGCATCTTAGTAGGATATTCACCGTAAAGAAAACTAGAATCATACTTTTTGCAGCCACTGGGGCAGTATGCTGGAAAAGAACAAAGATATTGTTGTTTGGGGAGTCTTGTCTTTTCACAGGCAGCTTGGCCCAGCTTTAAATTGTTGTTCGTATGGTCATGTTTGGAACTGTCTACTTGCATTCACCTTGAATGGTTCCTTCCCGGTAGTGAGCCTAAAGACTTTCCTCTTGCAGTAAAACCTTTTGAAAGTTCATCTTATATTAAACTGTCTTGATCAAGTAGGGGAATAGGATGGAAATATTTTCCTTCCATTTCCTTTTGCTAATTGGATGATCTTTGAACTCAGCCTTGGCTGGGGAGGAACTGACGTAGTAAGGGGAGAAATGAGGAAAACCGGGGGGTCTTCAAATCACCCTGAGACACAAGAACATAATGTCATGGCAACAATCCCCTTGCAGCAAACATGCATGTTTTGCATATACAGTCTCATAAAAATGACCAGATCTGGTTTTCTTCTCTGTTGTGAGCAAGCAGTTTGGAAACCCTCCCAAGCTGCTCAGAGTTACCCCCCAGCAGAGCCACTGCCTTCCTCGCCTGGGGTTTTCCCTGAGAGGACATGGAATAATCTCCGTATTTTGCCATGCTAATTGGACAACACAGGGCCTTGCCAAAATGTGTATTCCAACTGCACTTGATTTTTTGGGGTTACCTTGGCATGTATCTCTCAGATTTTGGCTCCTTTTGTTGTGTGCTGAACTGGACTCTGTGCCTTCCCTTTGCTTGCTTGTGCCATAGGTGAAACCACAGCGAAAGCAAATCAAGATATTCCCATCAGATCTGCTGGCATGCTAAGTGCATCCACTCATGAAATCAAAAGGGGTCCCAGCTGCGACTGCGTGTGCAGGTTCCCCTGACTGTGTCCATGTTCTTCCTTCTCGTGTGGACACTAGTACAATAGATTATGATGCTGACAGGAAAATTATGAGGCTTCAGTGATGGCCTTGAGATAGTCTGAGGGAGTCCACATCCTCAGGACCACTGTCTCAGGCTCTCTGCTAACTCAGGAAGACAGTTCACATTTCAGGGTTATCTGGAGTCCCACGAAATTGTTCCCTTTTACCTACGGAAGAGATTTTGGAGTGAACGACTGCATCATGAAAAAGGTAAGAAAAAAAGAGATAGAGTCATCGCACGTGATCCTTAGGAGTTTATTATGCAGCCGAACATAGTAGTCTAGAATGAGGAACCCTGTGTCACCCATTTTCTACAGGAAATCGCTGATGGTCTAATACAAGGATAGTACAGAACGCAGTGGGTATAGGTAGCTGTGCAATGACCCAGTGATCCCGAGTGCTCAGGATCTGAGTCTTCTTTGAGTTATATCAATTGCATGGAAGTTCACAGAATTAAGTTAGTGTAAATTCAGTCTGGGATCATAATCAGGCAGGGAGACTTTAAGTTACATTCCAAATCAGTACTGAAATCTCTGTAACAAGAAAGTAGTTTTCTGCAAAACCATTTGTCCATGTTAGCACACATCTCCCTTTCTATAAATTTCTTCTGAAATTCAGTTTGGTTTATACACTGTGTGAATCCTTGTGTACTGCAGCCGTCCTACACAGTATACAGTCTCATGTTCTTGTGCTAAGGAGGCAGGGTTAGGCCTGCTTGTCCATCTCTGAGCAGGCTGTGACTTACAAGCTATTAGTACACAAAGGATGTTTCCTCCAGTCCTTGACAAACATTAATTTTCTTGAACCTTCCTGGTGGAGATTTGTGTTTTGTCTGGAAAATCTTCACGCAACAAAGACTGGTTAATTGTTAATATTTGGTTTTAAAAGGCATAGAACCTGGGGCTATGTTTTAGTACTATTATTTATGAAGGGGAGGGGGAGGTAGCTGCATGATTTAAAAGTTGGGTGATTTTTCTGTACAGTTCATAGCTCTGTCTCCCAAGAAATTGTGCCAGGACATCTGCAACATGGCACCATTTGCAGGGGGAATAAGAAATGGTGGTTGGAGGTAAAGGGTGTGGGTTAAGCTAATACTAGTGACCAACACTTTACACTGTGAAACCACAGCCTGAGAGTCTCAGGGAGAGGTTGCAGAGACATGGGAGCCTTGGGCTGAAAAAGTGCCAGAGGGACATGTTTTCAGAGGAGAGAAGTTTTAAACTCCAAAACTATCTCGGGGAGAATTAAAATATCTGCTAAGGAGGGAGATAGATTTCGATGACTTCGAAGGGTACCTGTCCAAAAGAAAAGGGAAGAAATTGGTCTTAAATGACATCTAGCCTAAGCTGGAAAGATACCCAGAGGGATCAGGAAACAAATAGTAGATATTATTTATTTCATTAGAATTGAACATTTCTCATGTTAATCAGAGTAAACAGTAATTGGTTTGTGAGACCTTTTGCAGTCTCTGTGCAGTTCTATCAGCTGCAGAGGTTAATTTCAAATCCAGAGTCCCCAAAAATTGGAGTTCTGGAAAAGGAGGTATTTGGTGTATGGGAAATTAGAAGTGGCACTTCTACTCCTGGGACGTAGGCCACATGCACTGTGAAGTCCTATTTTTTGAGAGGATATAAGAAGTTATTCTGGGTCCATGATGTGCAGCAGAGGAGTTGGAGAAAGAGCCAAGGCTATCCTTCCTCAAACCACCATCCATGGGGCCAACAAGTCAGTGGGAGGGACATTTAGCAGAGAGACAAGTGACAGGTTCCTTTACGAACATTTTTGAAAGCTACAGAACAAAGCTGCACTAATAAGAGAAAAACTGATGGGTGGATTGTGAAGAGCAAATTTATACAGTAACCCAGAATGTTACCAGCAGCCCAAGTGTTTTGTGAAGATTACTTCATTCAGTTTTCTTCAGATAACACCCATTTCTTCACATATCTTCCTGAATCAATGGAAGAACTATTTTTCACAGAAGAGCTTGAGAGAAACAAGCATCAGTTGTGGCCATTAATTTTATGAATGATTTGTTGGAAACTGCATTAAATGGCAACATCAGCCCACAAATGAGCTTTGAAATGTTCTTATCCCGTGTCTGTGCAGATGGGCAATTTGCTGTGTAATCAGTTTTCACAGCCACCCTTTCAATCAGGGTCACTTGTCTTAAAACCATGCTCTTGTTTTGCAGGTTTATATTTCACAGCTCCTCAGAAATGCTGCATGTACAAGTCCAGTGACCAAAAAAGAGAAAACTCAGAAAATACAGCAAGATTATGTCCATAGGCACTTTGAATGGGGATTTCAACAGAGATAATACTCTGGGAGCGTCAATAAAAGACAGACATATAGCCAAAGAGGAGCTATCTAGAAACCAGTAAGTGGCAGAGCTTGAGACTATTATTCTAGCTACTCTATGAAACTTACACTTGAGCTGTAACCCAGGTAAATTACAACAGCAGTATTCTTGTATGCAATTAAAAAGAAGTCTCATAAAAAAGTAGAAGAGTGATATGGTGACTATGTAAATCTAGGACAATGCCACCCAAAACACTTTATGGTCCTCCTAGCATGTAGATACTGCACTGGAGAACATGCAGAGATTAACCACCAAAGTGATACAGAGATCAGAGTATAAAACATATGGGAAAATATCAGAGGAACTGAATTTATACAGAGATCACTCACTGGGGACATTACCATTATGTAGAAGTGCGTTTAATGAAGTAAGGGAATTCTTCACGTTATTACAAGAAGGTAGAACAAGAAGCAGCAGCCTCAAACAAAAGAAGAAAAAGTTTAGGCTAGATACCATGATTTTTTTCCTTAAAAGAGGCAAGCTGGGCATTAAAATAGGCTGCCCATAGAGAGGCTATCTCCTTCAGATATGAGCGAGAGTAGATACAACGTCACACGGGAGGGGGTGGCAGAGCCACGCAAGCTGGAGGTATCAGTGTGAGCCCTGCTGACTCTCCTAAACCAATAAGCCCCCTCTGAAAGTAGTGGAGAGTGGTGGCACACGTGCCGTGCCCCTCGGCCACCCATATAGCGTGAGGAAACTCCGGCAGCCGCTCGCAGGGGAGGGGTGACTCTGGCTCACCAGCAGCTCCTACAGCCTCCGCAACGGTCAGGTGAGGCAGGGCCACACATTTCTGAGGATTTAGATGACTCAGGAGTTTTCTTCCCGTCCTTTGTCCTTGGTTCCCAATGGTCTATAAATTACGTATCTTACTTAGTATGTAAAGATTAAGGTTATATTACTATTCATTCACTCTGTGATGCAATAAAGGAATGAAAGACCAGGAGGACAGGATAAAAAAAAACCAGCAAAATGAAGACTTGCATGTGGCATCTATCTCATGAAGGGATTTCAAAGTGCCTTAAAATACCATAGGAAAGTCCTGATAGACTGGGTTTGAGGGCATCTGCACTGTGAGTTGAGAACGGCCAGATTAGTGCCAAGTAGTGAAAGAGGAGAAGCAGACTTTTCCTGTTGCTGCCCACCATTTTCGGTCCCCTACATACAAATTCTGAAGGGCTTTTGTAGATTTTTTTGTGTCCTTATGTTAATGTCTATTCACTTCGCAAGAGAGTTTCCCATTAGTTTTCACAAGTCTAGTTAAACAGAACTTGAAAGGCTGAAGAAACAAAACTTCTGCTCTTGCAGAAACCTCTAGAAAGTACAAGACAGGATCGTATTAAGATCTGATACCTCAGACATAAAAGCTTGACTATGCCCCATTAGAAATATTCCATTTTCAGTACACCTTTCTAAACCTGCTAGGCTGTAAAATACTGGACTGTAAAGGGATCATTCTGTGTACGCTGATTGTGCCAGGACTTGAGTTGGTTGTATTTTTTTGGAGGAGGTGGGGAGGAAGAAGGCAGCTTCCACTCAAGAAGGAGAAAAATAAATGTTACTCTGCTGGTTGCTTTTCTTGTTGTTGTTTTAATGGCAACCTTTTTGAAGCTACTCTCAGAGGTTTAGAACTTTAGAAAAAATCCAGGCAGAGAGATTAGCAGGCAGGATAGTGCAGGTGGGGCACTGAAAGACACAGGATAATACAATTTATCACATGAATTTAGCCAGAGCTAGAGGGTATCTCTGTGCCAAGTGTGATTTGATTCATGTAGACACGTACACATGTAAGCGTGCACACACAGAAGTGAGTGTATGCATGTGTGTATGAGAGAAATTTCTTCTGTGCTTTGTACTGAGGGTATTCACTGGAAACGATGTATGAAATGAAATCCCCATGCTCATGGCACGCAGGGAATATCAGACAGAACTCCACAATCACTGCAGAGATGGGCTTTGCTACTGGCAGATCAAATGCAGCCAGAAGAGCAAACCAACCTGAAAGACTCTGGGGAAAACAAATATTTTTTTTTAAGTTATAAAATAATGTTCCCACCCTTTTAATATCATTTCTCCCATTTTCTCTCCCTCTGGCATTCCCCTGGGCAGCCAGCTACATTAGCTGGAGCCTTAGAGATATAAGAAACCTCCCCACACAGATTTCCCCTTAAAAGCCCTTCACAATGTGTTAAAATTTTATTTTGAATAACACTTTCTAGCTTTTTTATTAATTTTTTAACGTGTTTTTACCATCTGAGAGTCTCTTCCTAGCAATAGTAGTGGGCAATTTTATGGGAAGCAGGGGGTTGTGTTCTTTTCTCCTCCACACTCGCAAGTACCATGCATTTCATGTTGCCTCTTGGAGAATCCAAAATAAATTAAACCATCTCCCAGCTATGCCATGAGCTGTAAGGGGAATCTATGACAAAACGAGTGGCTTCCCCAGGCCTTCCATCGGCTATTCCTGTGCCGTAAGAAACCCTCCCAGGGAAGGAATAGGTATGGACATACTCTCTTCTGGGGTGGTGGGGTTTCCCTCTACCCATCACTGATGCTCAAACACACGTTAGCATTTCTAGACCTCTCCGTTCGTGGTGAGATCATTTCAGCTTGGCTATAGATTGCTGAAGAAGGACGTTTATTTATAATACGCAGTGTAGGAAATTAGGCCATTGTACTTCTGCACAGGGGAAAGATTCATAAAAAGTCACACAGAATTATTCTTATATAAGTGACAATGACATCGTTGTAAGGAGGAAGCAGAACTTTATTTGTCTTACTTAAAATGATATATAGAGCACTTGTCTGTTTATTCCACTGCAAACAGCTTCTGCAAAAACAGCGGTAATTCCCTAGGGGGTTCTGCTGATAGTTATAAGTTACTTGAGCAAAATCTCTCAAGTGAGCTACTGCCTTACAGGTAGCCATTATTCTAGATTCAAAGGGCTTTTTGTTGTTGTTGTTTGTTTGTTTGTTTTTTAAAATTATGTTCCGTGTAATATTGCTTTTTAAAATATAAATTGTATCATAACACCGCTACTTTTCAAGTAGGTAAGTATCTGTATCTAAATCAAAGGATGCACTGCCAAAGGAGAAACCAGTCAATAAATTGGCTTCATAATCAAATCTGGCTCAGGTTAAAGCAAAGTTAGTTTGATGGATTCAGCTGAAACCTAGTAAATAGCAGCCTACATAATTAAGCTGCTCTACCTTCATATAGTCTCCCTGGAAGCTTATGGGCATCTCAAAGGCACAAGAGTGACAATCAGTAGCTAAGCCGAGGAAATGAACAGGCAATATTGCCCACCCAGATGTCATTCCTTACCCCCCATTACCATTGTCTCACCTCTCAGAAGGATTAGCAGAATTTGTCTTCGATTCTTTGACGGGACCACAACATCTTCCTCTAATTTAAGAATGGATTCTGGGTCTGAAAATCAAATAACTCATATTATTCAACGGGCAAAAATCAACACTGAAACTTGGTCTTGCTCTCTTTTTCTCATTTATGCAAGCTTATGAGCCTATTGTCTACGAAGTCTCAGCCTCAGCCTTCAGCAGCACATTTAGAGGATGTTTTTAAACAGATGACAGGAACAAAAAAACTAGAGAAGCGGGATAAAAACAAGCCTTGCAGTCCTCACAGACAGTTTGCATTTTTCCAGGGGGCGGGAGGAAAGAGAGTAATGAACTATCTGATGAGGCCAAAAGGAATGGGAATTGGCACTGAAGCTGACATGGGTTTGCACCGTATTCTTATTATTAATTAATTGCAATCATCAAACTATTTCTTTGACTAACTGAGCTTTCCATAGCCCATTTTCATTCCTGATTGATATTTTTGCGGCTGTTCAGCAAGAAAGTGAAAAGTGCAAGGTCTGTAGTTTCTTTTTAGTGTTTTAGTCCCAAAAAAAGAGGTTTTAAAAAGCTGAAAATGTGTGAAGCTTGGCTTAACTTACTCATTGAGAGAAAACCAAAACCAAATTAATTTCCAGGAAATTAATGAACATTTCTAATTTACTTTGAGAAGTCATCATCCTTTCTTGACTATTTTTGGTTCTTTGGTGACCCAGGGAAACTCTCTTTCACTATGACAAAGCTTCTTTTTCTGTAAAAAATGGTGATAATAATTACCTGCTTCACAGCAGTGCGGTAAGATTCAGTTAATTAGTGTTTTCAAAGTGCTTTGAGATCCTAGGATGGAAGATGCAATAGAAATGCAAAGTATTATTATTATTCAGAGTTAACAACCAAATTTCAACCATTTGCACTTATCCATCTTAACAGCATGTACTCAAGGGAAGAAAACACATAACTTGTCAGCAGACAGTCCTCTTAATGTGGGTTATAAAACCACCTTCTTGATTACCATCTGGAGTAACATTCACAAGTGAGGGATAGCAGATGTGTGCGCATGGAGAGATGCATCCCACTTTCCCAATCCATTGGACACATCAGCGTTGCCATACTGTATCCATCCAGCCCGGTATTATGCCTCTGACGCCAGCCAGCTCTCGATGCTTAAGGGCAAACAAGAGCCACTCTTGCCTTTCCCTCCATCTCCTCGGGAAAAAAAACAACCACCCAAGCAAACTCCCCCTTCCTCCTTCCTCTTTCATAATAACAACACAGCAGCCAACTGTGCAATGCTCTACAGTGGATGAAAATGTCTTCCTGACCCCTGTGTGCAATTAGTTTCCTCCCAGGAGCATGAGATTTGATTATTTTTGCCGTTATCTTCGCTTGTACAGCCACAAGTGTTATTATCTCGTCTCCGTTTTTCAGATAGGCTTTTTTTTTTCCCTTGAAGATTAGCCTGAACCTTCCAGAGTCCTTGCAGTGAGGTGCCCCGCCGTGCCCCGCGGAGGGGTGCTGCCTCTCGTAGCCGGGAGCGGCGTCAGCCTGCGGTCGGCTTTCGCCTCGCTTCTGGCCCCTCGGACGTCTCCAGAGGCCTGCCGGGCAGGGGCTGGGATCCTTACAAGGACGGTGGAGGAGCATCGTGAGCGATCTGCAGAAGAGAAATTCGCTGGGTTTAACGAGAAGAAATGGGTGGCGGGACTTCATTCTCTTCAGACCCTGCCCCCGCCCTGCCCCTTTTCACAGGGTGAGGAGGCAGGCACCTGAGAAGAGCCGCGCTGCAGCACTCACCCGTGGAAAGCCAGGTGGTTTGGTGGAACATTAAATGCATGGTCCTCATGCCATTTTATTTACCTACCTTGGGTGGGAATAAATTGAAAGCAATCCTGCCCTCGGGACAGGGACGTCAGCCCTCCCAAGCACCACGCAGCAGCGTGTTAAAGGGGCCGCCCTGAAAAGCAGCGCAGGTGGAAGGCAAGCGTGCACGGCTGCTAAGGACGGCGTCGGCTGTGTCATCAGAAAGGCTCGTGCAATGTTATCCTGAAGTTCGGGGTTCGGCGCAGCAATTCCCAGAGGCACCGTGTCCCAGACGGCATCCATGTCGTGGCTGCTCTCTCTGCTGCTCTGTGTTTTATGGGCAGGTGGGGGCAATAAAACACCTCACGCGTTCAGCAGGAGCCTTTCTGATGACACCGGTGGGCTTTGGATCAGGCCCCCCCACCGTGGTCTGCTTTAAGTCAGATGCTGACATTTTCAAACTTCAGAGGTGGAAGTGCTGAAAAACCTAACCGAGTGCCTATGAACTGCTGTAAGAAACGCACTAACAAAATATTTATGAAATGAGCCGCTTCCTTATCTTGCTTTCAAATTGCGTTAAAGAGAAAAAGATTTATAGGTGGCAGAAAACAATATTAAAGTCAATCAAATGCACACAGCCCTCCGGATCCCCAGGATGCCACTCCGGGTAGTGACAGGCCATTTTAAGCCAGCGAACCTGCTCTGTTGCAACAGTCTCAAAAAGCAGGAGAAAAGCCCGTTTTGGCGCAGCAGAACTCTTTGTGCTGCCACGTGGCTTTTTTGGTGGTGAGATGGGGTTCAAAATAGCACAGTGTATCCATCACTGCCATAGTTAATCCTATCATTAGAAGATATAAACAACCTTCTCCCACATTAGCAATGTTTACCTCATATTGCTCTAGCATTCATTTTCACTAATATGATACAAAAGTGTAATGATGTATAAGTGTTTTTTAATGTTAAGTAAGTGAAAACAGGTGGGTAATTTACCACTGGCTCTATACAGATTGGAGCTGGCATTTCACAAGGAAGACACCGGACTCTTTCTTCTGTATTTTTCATATATAATTATTTTTATTTTCCCAGTGTCTGGTGCTACTGTTTATAGTTTATGCCATCAAGTCAAAGCCATAAGTGCCAGTATTATTTTGGAGCAAGCAGAATTAAACATTTGTTTAGAAAGCTTTCAGCCATGGGATGAGAAGGTTTGATGCGGAGGCAAATATTCTTTACTTGTATTTGTGTTAAGATTGAATGTTTTGCTTGTGTAAGTTACTTAGGAACTAGCGTATGCTCCTGGGGCATGATCTCTCTTGGAAGAACGAACCCTAAAACGGAGGAAACAAGATCAGTGCTGACCAGTGATTTCTGTGTTGTAAGATGGGGGACGTGCAGGTTTCACATCAAATTTGCTGGGTATCCCATTTTTACTTTCACCATAGAGTATGTATTTATTCATTCATTCCTATAAATATGGTAATGCCCAGAAACCCAAATGAGATATGTCACACCGTGAAGAAAAAACTACAAAAACGTGGAGAGAGAAGGTTTTGACCCAGCAAGCGGCCCATCCACACATGGCTGGTCCCCTACATAACAGATGGGAAGGGGCTCAGGAAGCAGCAAAGTCAATGGGCTTTGCAGGGTCGCACAGGTCAGACCCCACGGGGACACCCAATGCTCCTGCGTCCGCTCCGCTATACTGTGCGGCTGCTCATATGCAGGATCAGGCTTAACTTCCACTTCAAGAGAGTTTTGACTCCCAAGCTAGTGTTGCAAGATTATTTCTTTTTATCTTTGTTCCTTTTTTAGAATTCCTTTCTTTGAAACCTTTTGCTTAGTAGTAATTGCTGCTAAAATTTCACAGAACATTTGCAAAAGTGACAGCCTAATTCGAGAAAATTTGAAACATTTAAAAGGCATTTGTACAGAATTTTGGTGCTGAAAAGCTTTGTTGCTGAAGTTTTGTTCGCTGAAGTTAGCTAGGTAATTTTTGCAAAGCAGAGGCCTTAAATTGGAGGACACTCTGCTTCCATGCATTTCCTTGCTATATTTGGCATAACTGGAGGAAAAATTGTATATCAGAGATTCTGTTTTAAGGCACCAGGTGGGGATTTCAAAGGCCTTAGAAAGGGTGTGGAAAGTATTTGCTGAAAAACCAAGAAATTTCCAGTGAAAACCCTACGATAAAAAATATTATCTGGTATCTTAAAAGGGTTATTCACGTTTGCTTTTACACTAAACCAGGGCACAAATTAGCCCTCAGTGCAGCAAAAAAAAGCGGCATTTTACAGAGTCTCCCCGTTTCCTACTTGACGTAGACCTAGAAGTTTCCAGGCGGGCAGCTGCTCTGCAGGGATCGGAGGAGTCCACCCGTGAGGGGCTTCCCACGGCCTTCGCCTGGGAAGCCTGCGTGCCCGCAGCCGCTGCGTGCACATCTGCTCCGCACAGGTCGCGAGCAAAAGGGGCAACAAAACCAGCCGCGTGTGAGCGTGACCCTGGATATTCAACGCATCCCTCCTTTTGGGATAGTGGAAAAGGATGCACAGCTCCACGGGGCTGGCGGGGGCTGCAGGTTCCTGCCGGCTGCCGAGCCTGCCTGTGGAGCTGTCAGGGGGTGAGGACCGCCGTCCCCGCTCCCAGCCCAGCTAACAGCTCCGTTCCACTCCCAGCCCTCTCCTTCCTTTCCTTCGGGCTGTAGCCTTTCTTCATTAGTTTCCTCTGGGGCTGCAATTTTTCCCGGTTAGCCACAGACAGTATATAAAACACGTTTTACTAAAGTTCTTCCAACAAAAACTTCATTGAAACAACTTTTAAAGTCGTGAAAAAAATAACAGGAAATTCACACTTAGGCCCTTGAGGATGAAACATGACATATGTCTTCCAACACATAGGCACAATGGGGTGCGCTATAAAAGTAAATAAGGATCACACCATGGTGCCTAGCTGTTGGAGGACATGCCTTTTGCCATTAAGTTATCATTTCCTTACTTTTTTGTCCAAACTCCCATGTACTTTTAATTGTTGACCCCAGTGACTAAATTAATCTTCCTTCTTTCTTTTATTTTAATAAAGCAATGTGTGACCTGCCTTAAGGTTAGAGACTAAAAATTAGCACAAGCATTAACATTTAATATACCAACCAAAATGAAGATTTACATTGCAAACGGATAGGCAGTCTAAATTTAGGCTGCTCGCAAAATGAGGCTATACACAAATGTATTTCATTAATTATATATGTCTAGGAGAACTTAAATACAGCCAACATTTATGCATGCTGAGTACATGTGCCAAAAATGTTACAGTCTTGTAGGGTGAATGCAGTTTTAATTTGCATGTGCAGTGTGTTTTTTCAATAAAAAGGGAAGAAAATCCCTAAAATCTGCACATGCTTTTATTCTCCATTTAAAATACTGGCAAAGCAGATCTTCACAGTAATAATCAGACTTCATTATTAATACCCAAGATGTATTCCGTCCATTTGAAAGCTTCCCTTGTGAAATATTAGCACCCGTATGGACACTTTTCATTCTCCAAAATGATCAGCTCTTGGGATTTCCTTCCCTTTGGGGGTTCTGGTGTATTTTTAAGGCCAAGTTATTCCTCAGAATATGACAGAGAGGTAGAAACACCACTAACTATGGCGGTTCATTGGGTTGTTCTCCCACACAACAAAATAGGACACAGCCCATTGATGAAGTCCCATCACTTATTACCAGAACACATTTGTGAATCTTGTTTTAAGAGACCCATTTACAGATGAAAGTGTGCACCCCAGGAGCCTCAGGCTTCTGCAGGAAAGCCAGCCTTGGTATGAGAAGAGATCTCCTTCTGGCTTTGCAGAGATTCATTGCACCTTGCAGTTCCTGCAAACCCTCAATCCTTACAAGCCCCATATTTTCACTCGATATAGTGAAACAGCAACTTACTCTTGAGCTACAGAGGCACTACAGAATGACCATTGCTGCCAGATTAAAAAAGGTATCTCCACATTCCTACCCGACGATGCCCGTTTTTCACATCGGAAGGGGTTAGCCATTGAACCAAAGACCCAGTAATCTGTTGCTGCTTCTGGGGTACTTGCCCTGGTTGCTGGGCTGGGAATAGGTGTGCTGCATTTGTAACCGATCTGATTTTCATGCCTGGGTCCGATCTGCGAAGGGACATACCCTTCCACTCAGCTGGGGATTAAGGGCTAGAAAGGAAGACAACTGACAACATCAACTAAAGGGGAACATAAAAGTACCTGTGAATTGTGGCGTAAACAGCTGCTGAGTGATTAAAAGCTAAGTAAAGCTGAACCACTTAATCAGTTTTTAAAGCTGTTTGTTGCAAGCATCCTGCAAAGTGACAGATTTTTTCTGCTATATAACAAAACATAAAATGAAAGGAGCCTTTCTTCCCTCATGACAGCTTAAAAGTGCTGTGCTGTCTTTTTTTCCCCTCAGACTCTGAAGTGGTGTCACTTCAGGAGAATAGCTGTGCCCAGGAGGGACCCACGCGTGAGAGGGGCCCATCTCCTCCCCGACGGGCACGCTGCATTGCAGAGACCCACAGTGATGAGACTGACCCCTCGGCAAAGGAAACTGGAGGTTGAATACTGGCGATGAAAAACTCTCTGGGTCAAGTCTTTTATGGGAAAGCATATTTTGCAACGGTGTGCCCCAAAACAGGGATGCCCAGGCTGGCACAGACAGACCGTGCTTCCAGTGATGAACACACGCTCCTGAAATCCACCGCACACGTCAGTACTGCCCCTAAGGCAAGTGTCTGCTATAACCAGCAGTTTTGCAGTCTAGCCCTGACTGGCAATAGTTAAGCATGCTTTCTGTATTACCCAGAAAAGTCCTAATACCCTTTCTGGTTTCTGTACTATATACAGAGGAACCAGGTCTTTCACCACTTAAGTACTATGGGGCAGAAGAAAGCTGCCCATCAAAACTGGGAAATACTAGACACAAGCTTTACCACAGACACTCAGAGAGGTGTTTATGTAGGCAGAAACAAGGTTTCTAATCTAGCGTCCCTTCTATTACAAGTTCTTTTTATCCATTCCTCAGAAATTACGCAAGAGGGAAAGACTGACAGACCTGGTCCTCTGACTCTCAGGTTAGTACAAAACACCGTCCCCCAAGGGAGCAAAAGCCATCTTCTGTCTTCGGAGGATGGGAGCACTTCCCCACAGGAAAAGAACGGTGCCACTGCTGTATACTTAGGCTGTCGGAAGAAAGCAGGGGCCATCAGATAAGGAAGGAATCCTTCCTCTCCACCCTTGCAAGAGCAACGCAGAGCCAGACGCCAGGGCTGAGCGGCATCTGCTTATCATTTTGGCCAAATTCACGGTAGCTCTCACGTGGTATCTGCAGAGGAAATGAGTGTATTTAGGAAAGTGGCTAGATCTCCAAAGAAAAAGTGTTTGCTATTCTTATGTGAGGCTGTTTCTTGGGAAAGAGATAAGCAGAGAAGCCGAAACTTCAGAAAGAGAAACATGGGACGTGAAGGGTCCTTTCTGAAACTACTTGGAAGTCAAGACGCTGGGACGCAATCATTGACATTTCTACCTCACTGCTAGCAGATGTGTAGCAAGGCTTGGTTTGTCAAAAGGATGAGCACGAGATAAAGTGATGGGAAACTGTCCAAAGGAATTTGAAGAGGCATTTGGAGCTCGAGTGACATAGCACTTTCTGTTTAAGAGGCATTTTGATCAGAATCCTATCTGAATCAGACTTCAAAGCTGATGTTTGAAAAAGTTTGGAACTGCACTTTTAAGTTTTGATTCAAATCAGCTCCAGGTCTGAATAAGTACACACCAAGAACTTTTACATAGACAAGCTTTGCTGAGTTTCCTGTTGAATCTGCAGTGTTGCACGGCACTAACATTAATTAGCTTCTCTTTCATACCGTCTCTTAAACCTGGGGTATCTTTCTGATTGATTGACAAAGCTTCTACCCTCTCCTTTAAACCTCTCCTTAAGACAAATATCCAGTTTGCTTTTACAAAAGTTAAGCAACGGCAAGTCAGGGAAATAGGTAGGAAAAGAGAATATTCAATATATATAACTGGGCGTATTACAAACCACCTTGAACGTACTCCTGAGAAATAATATGCCGTATACTTGTCTCCCAGACTTTCATGCATCACTCATCTGCCTAAATTGTCTTCCTTCCACATGTTAGCATCTAGCTCAGTGACTAAGGGTTTTCTGCTGTTTTGTAACAGCTGGATGTGAAGACTGTATTAGAAGCAAACTGCTTGCACAGTATAGCAGCCTTTCAGAGATGGTTCAAGGTGGGACGGGGCTCTAGACCTCACAGTCCCCCTGAATGGAAGAGCTGGGTCCCTGAGAGGATGGGGAGAAGGATGTCCTGCAAGTGCATCTTTCGGGATGCAAGGGCTGAACTGGAGGGGCAGAATATGCTTCTCCTCCTTCTCCTGCAGGTGTGGCATGAGAAGGGTTTATGGCCATGACTGCCCACACACTTCTCATAACCAGCTGCCTCACGGGTCTCTCCCTTCTTGCTCAGCCTCTGCCTGGTATTTATCTATGCCTGGAGAAGAGGATGGGTCTCTCTATTTGTAGCTCCTTCGCTTCCTTTTGTGGTACTGGGGTGGCTTCTTCATGCCCTTGCTGGAGCCCTGGAGCTTTAACAGCCGGGTGTCTGCTGGGTGCTTCCTCAGAGGTGATCAGTCACCCCACTCCACCGGCCTCTCCTTCCCACCCCTCTGCCTGGCTTCACAGCTGTCTCTCAGGCAGCTCCTGCCTCTGTGCTCTGCTGCTGCTCAGACTCCTTCTATCATCCTGGTACTTCACCTCCTCCTGCGGGTGGTGGCTGGCTGAGAAGAGCCTCTGCTGCTCTTTCCTCCCCCAGAGATGGATTTTCTAGGGCACATCTCTGACCTCAAGGTGTTTGTGGGTGGAAGAGCTGGTCCTGTTGGATATTTGGCTTTGCTCCCAAGAAGACGTGCCTGCCCTGGGACCTTTTTCTAAAGAGTTATCAGTTTTTACGCCAACCTACTGCTCTTACATTCTGAATCACTGACGAGCTCCCCAGAGGACATGTGGTTCTTCAGGTCGAGTGGGATGAGTACAGCAGCCCCAGCCGCTCTGACTGCATCCCAAGCATAGTAAGGTAGCGTTATGACTGCTCTTTAAAACTGCAAAATAAATAAGAAATAGGGAAATGATACTGACTTCATATTCAATGTCCCTTTCATGAACTGGGTCTCTTGTTTTATAACCCAGTACACAGCTTGTCCTTACAAATATCTTGGTGATCCAGTATGAAAAAAAGTGTACATCAGAGAAGTGAGGATTTTGTCTTCCCTGTAGCTCACAAAGAAAGTATGATTTACAACGAGAACAGCATTTTTATACATTTAAAGCAGGCAGTCCTTGTAGTCAGCAACTTGTGACGGTAAAATACGAGTGCTGCCTCCATATTCTCTGCAGTACCTGCGTGCAGGCTGCAGCCCCAACCCGTGCAACAGGGACAGCGAGCGCGAGAGGCGGGAGGGAAGCAGCGCAGAATTGCCCTGTCTGTCCTTGGACTAGACCAGTGTTCACAAAGTCTTTCATATTTTTTCCCGCCGTCCCTGAAATTTGCTTGAAGTTTTAGGAGGGAGATGTTGGGATTGATGTGCCCGCAATGATAGCTGTGTGTACTGGGTATTAATGCACTTGTTATCATAGATACCTCAGGTTTTGTTGCTACCATAAGTGCTCTTTCAAGAGAGTTATTGCTGTTTACAGACATGGCCTTGCATACAGAGATTAAGGCCATTGGTGGTCTTCTATATTAGAAGACATAAAGGATAACTTTGAATAACAACATATTATAACACTTTCATTCCCATTTCAGCTCTATGCTAATTGTCTACAATGCGGTGAGAGTCTCTGATAACAGCCTTTCAACCACTTAAAAATATCTGTTCTGCTTTTTGGGACCTGCTCACTGAAAATGTCTGTCTTTGTGGAGACCCTTAGGAGAAACCTTGCAACTTCAGTGTTGCCTTAGTTTGTATTTGGACACCAAGCTAAGAAGATTAAACTATGCACAACCAACTCACAGATTGCAACTATGCACAGGTTTAAGGCTGGAAAAATAAACACTGACTCATTAAAAAGCTTAATTCAAGTCCACGAGCAGGAGAACTGGGATGTAACTTTTCTTTCTGGGACTCCTTTCTGAGCTCCCATGCAGATAAGGCAATTTGCTCTCACACTGGAGCACAGGTGAAAATTTGTTCTCGCCTGTAGCAGCTGGATGTGAGCTCTGTATTACGAGGCCTGTATTAAAAGCACTCACACAGCAGTGATAGTCTTGGAGGGAGGTTTCAGAAACAGCTGGGCAGGCAAAGCGCAGAAAACTAATATAAAGAGAACACTCCCCTAGAAATTTCTGTTTAGCGCTACCAGAGTGCTGGATAGCCGTAAAGGTCAGATGCTAGTGGAGGAACCTTTGGAAAGAAGACCTGATCTCTCAGGACAAAGACACTGAGAGCTGCACAGTAATGCACCCGGCGGGAGCCTGGGGCGGGACAGCAGGCCAAGGGAAGCCTGTCCCCCCCAGCGAGGGCACTGGTGCACGGTGCAGCTGTGTCGCTCCTATCTAGAAACAGTCTGATGGACTAACGCCAACAGTGGCACTTAAAACACTGTCTCTTCAAACACACCCATTTCTTAACTTGTGCTCTGCGCCTTTTTTTATTTAGGGCTATTGAGAAAGATAAAGAAAATGCATGAAATACTTAAAACTTACTCTTACTAAGTTGTGGAGGAAAATACCATTGCTAAACCACATTTTCCTTTTTTTCTTCCACCTGTGTTTGTCTTGTCTATTTTGACCATAAGTGTCTTTGGAGCAAGTCCTATCTGCTAATCTATGTTGACATTTCCTTGTAAAAAAGAACTTTTTTTTTTTATTCACTAGAACTTAGACACTTTCTTTACTACATACAGCTAGGAATGAAAAAGAGAAAACCATGTCCATGCAACTTTTGGTCTAGTTAGCCTCACACAAAAATTTGCTAGATCACAGCAAATTCAATATTCTTCCTTCAGTTTTTTTAGTCTGTTTCAGTACAGATGCTGCGATGTGAGCAGGTATCAGTGTGACACAGTGGAAACTTAAAGATGAGAGGCTGTAAAGATAGACTCTGTCTTGGGAGAGAAGGTCTGAGAGAGTCTTTATTCCCTCAGATATTCCAGGAAAACTGGGATTCATCCCACCTGACTCTCAGCACTTACGTTGTAGACACGCACCTCTGGCTATGTAGGTACCCTTTGGAGTTAAAGGAAGGAAATAGGCATTTCAACAGTACGGCTCATTGCCCCTGTTTTTGACATCTACCTTAGGAACTGCAATTCGGAATTTTTTTCTTCTTGCAAAGTGGGTCTAGACATCCAGTTCAGATCTAGATGTTGAAACTGGGAATATCTAATGCTGAACAGAGAAGTCTCACTTCAGCGATGTATGTACCAGCCCCTGTATAATTTGGAAAAACATGTGTGGGTTGCGGGAGGGAAGACTTTGGAAGAGAAACCGCTGTATCAATCTATATGTCTGCTCTGAGGATGCTACAGATGTGGCTATGCAATAAGTGATACTGTTAATAAAGAGAAAGTTTATTCCTACTGACATGGAATCCATATGGTACATGAATATGATGCCAGTGAGATCCACAGGACACAAGGAAATGTGAGTAACTGCTAAACACAATAACCTGGAAGAGGAGCAAAAGAGCTGCACAATCCACTCTCTAGAATTATCTTGGCATTGTTCTAATGATCCCCCTGGTATTTCACAGACCTTGATGACATCCGTGATCTCTTGTACTCTCCCTCTCTCCACAGCATGTTATAGTTGTTGGTCTTCCGCTGCTATACCTACAATACGCTGCAAGGTGGTGAAAAACTCTTTCGGCCTGCGTGAAGCAGATGTTCAGCTGATCCTCCTGGGTGAGCTGTCGATTGCAGGGGTGGGTGCCTGCGCTTGGAAAAGGCTGGGCGGAATGACACTGGTCATTCCTTTGATGTTCCTAGCTCCTGATGGTCCTAGCTCCTGGAAGAGAGGACAGATACCAACCAAATATTGCCCTGATGGTCCAGCATAAATATTGTAACAGGCTGTGCTCACACCAGGAAAAAAACCTCAGCCTACGAACAGCAGGAAAGGGATAAACAATCATGTAATGTCTGAAAGTGTCAACTCACAGAAAGGGAAAAAAATAGCAATGCTTGCAGAGTCTAAGGGCATGGAGCTGCCCAGTGGAGAGAAGTCTGTCTACCAACAGGCTGATGACAGATTTGGGGACTCAGTTACCACGCATGGCAGAAGAAAGAAACTAGCCATGTTCAGCTATGCTATTAGGCTGATGACCAATTAAATCCCAGCTGGATTGTGTAACAGCTGCAAGATATTTCCAACAACACTGATAAGTCATGATATTAGGCAGAAGAAGTACGACCAAGTGCTGGCAACATACAGTCTAAACCATTTTGACACCAGTGGGAAATGCACATTGCCAAAGACAAACCAATAAACATGAGCCGTTATCACTTGACTTTTTTAGATGATATGCTGGGGGACAGGGGAAGGAGGTCGCCTACTGCTGGGTCACTGGTAGAGCAGTGCATAGGTTTAACACACCAAAATACACTTGAGAGAGAAGGCATGGCCCAAGCCAGCATTCTACCAGCTGACAGGGACATATTCCTCAGACATCGGCAGCTTGAGGGCGACACGAAGTTAGATCACCAAGTGAAGCCCTTGGAAAATGTGAAAACACAGGATCCCATTGACTCTGGTTGAGGTTCTGCAGAAGGAAGCAGCAACGTGAGAAAGATGTTTCTGTACAGCCACTATGATTAGCAGAGCACAGAGCAGCAGCCCTGGGACGATGCAGACACTTAGGGACAAACTGAAAGAAATTATTGCAAAGAAGTCCCTCTCCATTACCATCTGCTCAGAATAATGTCTGAGTTATCAAAAGTGAAAGTGTTACCATTGGTGCAGTCAGAAGCCTGCTCTGGCACACCCTTGAGGGAAGGAAAGTGAGGCTCACCATCCACCTACCTGACCATACTTTGTTCACTTTTTGTCAGGGCAAGACCTCTGCAGACAGGTAAATGGATCTAGAGCACTCCCAATAGGATCTGCACAGAAGAAGTTGCAAGAGGAAAGAGTTTGAAGGAGGCTCCAGGAAATCAATATATGTCCATGTGGTTGCAATATTAACAGAAATTGCTCCCTCTCTTATTAGATCTCTTGATCAAAAATCAGCTTCATTTTACAAGTGTGAACCTTTTATGTGGTATTACCCAGCCAGCAATACACGGGACAGGCTAACCTAATAAAGTTAAATGGGTGCAAACTTTTTTCTGACTTCCAATACACGTTTCCAAACTGTGGCATGTGGTAGAGATAACAGGTTACACTTTATTGGCTCTTCTCCCTTTTTTCAGCTGCTAAATTTCATTAAAAGATGACTAAAATACATTAATTACTTGCCTAATATTCCTGTAATTGCTACTGCTTTGCCACAGGGAGGATATATGATAGGAAGTGGAAGAGGAGATGATCTTTTTAGATGGGAGAATGGGAAGGGAAAGTGTTCACCAGTCAGTCCTTCTATTAAGATGTGATCCCAGATGATAAAGAAGTTTACGAACCCCTGCTGCTTTAGCACATCTCCATGTTTTCATTACTGGAGCTAGAGAATGAACTGCCGAGCTCACGGAGAGATTGCGTTGTCGCTGAGGTAGTCTCTTACTTCGACCAGTTCTACTTCTTTGTAACACTGCTGATTTCAGCAGAACCGCCCCTGATTTCCTCCAGGATAAAGGAAAGGGGACTTTGTCACCCTGCTTTTATGGAAACTGAAGCCCAGCAATACCTTTCAGTGCCGGTTTTGTTTTTTCAGAAGGCGGTGACACAAAGCTGCCGTATCACAGGAGGCAACAACCTTGGCGTACGGCACTGCTGGTGGGTTGCAGAAACTGCAGTCCTGAGGTGGGACATTTCAGAATTCATCCTTAGCCTTGTGTCTTGGAGTAGAGCCTGGATGAACCAGTTCACAAAAGTCTGGAGGCTCTCCCATTGGCTCACAAATGATCATTATTATAATTAAAAGGTGCTTTAGCTGGAAAGTTATGCCAATAAACCTTTGTTAAACATTAACAGGAGAAAAAAATGCTGCCTTTTTGGATTCTGTTTATTGAATATACATATAGGCAAATTTTAAAAACCTTCCCCCCTTTCTCAGTACATTTATTTCCGGTAGTGTTGTTGATTTCTGATGGTGATAAAAGTATAGCTGATTATAGCTTTTTTGCATGTGTAAAAAGTGCAATGCAGTTTTCCATGTGTGCTTCATCTGCTCCTCTCACTTCTTTCACCAGCCTGCTACACCTTTGTGCGTGGTGAGCTCTCTGGACCAGGAGCTCTCTCTGTATTTACAACTGTGCTTCAGTTATTTAAAAAAGGAGTCATTAAGTAGTACAGTTGTGATACAACAACAAATAGTAAGGGTAGGCTTTGGAGGCCGTGGGCCTCCGGGGCTTTCCTCTCAACCTGTGTTCTGCTCATGATGTTAAATTTTCTGAGACCTCACCCATTGCCGTAACTCTAAGACAAATCCTTGTTACTCATAAATTAATTTCTATATAACAGCTATTTGAGTTGTAATATGAGACTACCAAAACTGCTTTAGAAATGTAGGCATATCTCAGAACAAGGGCAGTTTTGAAAATCCTGCCTTATTGGAAGCTTTTCTTTGTTTTGGGTTTTTTGTACTTCTTTCAATGCTAACCTTTACAAACATTGCACACCCTTCTGGGCACATGATTCTTGCTATGTGCGTACAGAGACCAACATGGTAGTGGGCCCTCTTCTTGTTGCAAAATACTGGGCACAACTTAGCAAACAATAAACCAGAGGGAAATCAGAATACCAGTAAGTGAATGCCCACAATCAGGTAATTCAGTTCCACTTGTGACAGTGACCGTTGGCTGCAGCCCAGACGCTGGTTTTTATGCTGTAGCTTCAGAAGGATCAGGGAAGTGCTCTTAGGGCACAAGACTGAGCCCAAAGGCCAGATGTCTCTTTCTGGTGGGTGAGTGCCAAGGTTTGGACAGGAGAGCAGCAATCTCGAAGAGGCCCCCAGACTGCCGCCTGATTCTCACAGCTGAAAACAAGAGACCTTTTGAAGCTTTTCACTGCCGCGCATTTTAATATCTAGGTATATTTTGATTCACTTCCAAATCAAACAGCATAGCAATATCCTAGAAATTAATAAATGTGAGAGTGAGGGATGTTTCTTGGCAAAATACTGTGCATACCTATTGCATGGCATAACTAATACATTGTGATAATTAATAATGACAAATAATAAATAATGCAGTCAGTTGCAGCACTGGGGACTGCGAATAGACCTACATTTATATAAGTTGAAATTCTAGGATAAAAGGATAATGTTTCAAGCACTAATCTGTGACACTTTGTATTATTGCACAATTCAGATCATGTTAGCATTTAGTAAAGATACTTTGTCACCCATCTTGTTTTTAAGTGCCTAACACCCAGTGACATCAACGACAGTTACATGCCTGCATACCTTTGAGCATCAGGTTTACGTGTCTGCAAATCAATTCCAGTGACCTGAACCACTCCCGCGAAGCAGGGGCGGGCATACAATTGCACCAATAATTGTGTGTGCCCTTAGAATTAGGGACACAGAAAGAGAGGACTGATGTAGCTGAAAAGCAGCCACAGAGCATTTAGAAAATCCGTCATTGCATGAAGCATACTTAATATTTACCTTCCTATACTATTCATAGCCTTGTATTGCCTCTCCTCTTTCACTGAACTCATTTATCAGTCCTGCATATTAACCCCTGTTCTAATAGGAAGTGGGAGACCTGACTGACAGTTCATTGAACCAGATACTTCTTAAGGGAAAAATTGAAGAGGTTAATTATAATATCTCTTACTGCTTTAGTATTTCAGTGAGACACAGTGTAAATATAACGTAAGCCTAGAATGGGAACCAATATTTTCCTGACACCTCCCCAAGCAGGCACTCCAGATTTTATGATGCTGAAGAGTCAGAGAATTCAGATCCTATTCCTCTGTATAGCAAAACAGGGACTTTCAAACAGAAAAATAAATTTGTTGGCTTTAACGATATATATTTTTGGTTAACTTAGCAGTTTCAAAAGTCCCTGTTTTCCCATGAATTCAAATGGGAGCTGAATTCTCTGAGTTCTGCTCTGCTGCAGACTGTCATGTTGGCAATATGTAAGTCATTTATTTATTATTTTTCACTGTAAGTGCAGCACCTTTTTCAGTGATTTGATTTTTTAGTCAATTATATATAGTGGTTAGAATGGCTTTTGTATTCCACTGCTATTTCATTTAAAGATACATCGCTTGGGCCTCCATTCAGCCAAGTACTTAGGCAGGTACCCAACTTAAAGTGCAGCACCATCAACACTGAGTCATCTGTTTTAAATTAGGCACTCTAGCTGAACCAGGCAAATTAGGCAAGTACAGTTCTAAGGACTCCTTTGCCTTTTGTCATGAGGCATAACCCACTGTCATCAATGGAAAGTTTGCTTGAGTGCAGACTTTGTCCCTGTATTTCCAAGGCACAGATCTCCCCAGCGATGCTGTTCTATCATGTGTTTTTATCACTCCATCCCTAACGTCTTTCACTGCACAAGAAGAGAAATGAAAAGAAAAATGCAGAGACAGGAAGGTGGCAATTTAGGGGCTGTGCGTCTGTGTGACAGGCATCCTAAGGGAGAAGAAAGAAAAGCATTTAGGAAGTTCTGTACAACCACTGCTCAACTACAAGACCACCCCACTGCAGGTAAGAAATGAGAAATTTTGAGGGCTACTGAGCACTGACTTTTCACAGTGGATCAACGCTCAGAGTTATTTAGCACAGGTGTTTCTGTAATTGTGACACATTGATAAAATTCTGTGTTCAGTGGCCCTCAAGCACCTCCCTCCCACCTGTGCTGCGGTCCGTTATCAGTATGCTGGGGCTGTAATGAAAACCGTATCATCAGCTGGGCTGTGTCAAACCCTGCGTTTTCCTCTTCTTCTGCATGCATGCTCCTCTCCTTGCCTGGGTATTGGTCTGTGCATTTGTAGCTTATACACATGTTTTGGAGGGAAAAGGGTGGTTGTTATTGATCATTGTTTGTGTGTAGTGTCTCTGTAGAGCTAGGACGTTCTTTTTTTCTGCATTTGTACAGTGTGAAATTCTTTTTTCCACCTCAGCTTCAGGTTAGGAGTCCAGGTGAGGAGGCAGTGGATGCATGTTGTGCAGGAGAGATACACAAGGCACTGATGCTGCGGGCAGATTTCCATAAAGGCTGAGAACATGGGCTGTTTGCAGAGAAGGGAAGCTCAAATTTCTGTTTCTTTCATGTGGCAGTTGACACAGCATCCCCTGGTCTTTGACCCAAGGTCTCCTGATATCCCTTTACACAGACACAGGGTGGGCAGGGGGGGTGCGTAGAGTGAGAGGAGGGGATAGAGAGATGAAAGGAGGGAGGGAGGGAAGGAGGGGGCAGGAAGGGAGAGAAGGAAAGGGGGGGGGGAAGAAAAGAAAAGAAAATAGAAACAAAAAGAAATGGAAAGGAAACAGGAAAGAAAAGAAAAGAAGATAGAAACAAAAAGAAATTGAAAGGAAACAGAAAAAAGAAAAGAAAAGAAAAGAAAAGAAAAGAAAAGAAAAGAAAAGAAAAGAAAAGAAAAGAAAAGAAAAGGAAGAAAAGAAAAGGAAGAAAAGAAAAGAAAAGGAAGAAAAGAAAGGAAAAGAAAAGAAAAGAAAAGAAAAGAAAAGAAAAGAAAAGAAAAGAAAAGAAAAGAAAAGAAAA
>JAVKLA010000027.1:3794363-3836677 GCA_034782735.1 Sagittarius serpentarius
AAAAGAAAAGAAAAGAAAAGAAAAGAAAAGAAAAGAAAAGAAAAGAAAAGAAAAGAAAAGAAAAGAAAAGAAAAGAATGGAAGAAGAGGGAATCAAAGATATGAGATTTTTAAGAGGAAGTAATAATTTTATGATACCAACTGACATCCTTAGCAAAAGCCTACAAGTGACAGGTTACTTCACATCCAGCACAGAAGCAGCAAACTTCAAACTAAATACATGTTGGGAACATTTGTCTGAGTTTAATTTAATTATGTTAATCAATTAGACATGCTGAGAGAAAATGGTGGTTAGCACCAGTGTCACGGAGGGGACTTTCCCAGGGATTAAGGCTTCTTGCTCCTGTTCTAGCCTTGAGGAGAAGTTTGTGACTGCCCCATGGATGAAGGAGCAGCCGGTCAGACATTACATGCCCTCTGATGCAGGGCTGGCTTGTCAAAAACTGAGCAAGCCACCCTCACCCCAAACTCAAGTTCCTGGAGGGGAGAGGGCAGAGCCACCCAAGCAAGCTTCGCAGGAGGCAGCTCGGTTTTGACGGCAGCAGCACAAGGTGCAGACAGCTCTCAGCTAAGCTGGACCCTGCCCAGTCCCGCTGCCGCATGTGGAGGTCTCCCAACCCCAGTTCCCAGTGGTCCTGTGTCTGCTCTTACTCCATGCAGCACCACACTGGGTGTCCCTACAAACCCAGCATAGTTAGTCTGCCACCTGATTCATTGCTGTGTGGATACTCAAGAGCTGACTGTACTATAATACCATCTTTATAAAACAGGACTTTATTGCTTTTTCCCTTCTTATAGTATGGGAGTGACATATTTGTTCCATTTCTCTTAGGTATAGGAGTCTTAGCCTGCTGCACTCGAGTTTCTAATTCTTTCCCCATCCCTACCTATGAATCATAGGGGTTTTCACCTCTTATTCCACTTACGCACAACACACAGCTGGGATACTTCTTCATTTACACTGTTTTGCTCATCTTTAAGAAGTGCTGCCTGTGCTACCAAGCCAGCACACATGTCCCACACAGATGTTAGAGCTCTTAAGACCCAAAGAGAATGTGTCTGAGAAAATTCAAGAGCAGGGCATGGGAAGAGGCAGTCTCTCTTCCCTTCGTTCCTAAGGAGAATAGCAGCAACCATAGCAGCATAAAATTAAAACCAAAGCCAACATACAGGGAAAAAAGGAAAGTATCTACCGTTTGACAGATAGACAGAACTGACAAATAGACAGGACAGACATGGTTATGACATAGAAAGTGTTTGGATAAATAATACTTATTCTAACACTTCATCATCACCATATCAGCTAGACACTTTGTTGGTGGGGAGAAGAGAAAAATAAAATTTATCTTGCCATTTTTGCTTTACTAGGGAATATGTAACAGTTGGCAGTGTAATACACTTTTTATTTTCATGAGTTATGGATGTGCATGGCCATCCCTAAAAAATTGAAATAAAAACTGTATTACACCGCCAAGTCTCATATATTATATTTATACCATACCAGAGGAGGTGTCTGCAGAGCAACTATAGATATAAACTTTTATTATATCTATAGTTTCTCATGTTATTAGTATAGTTGTGAAAATAATAGGATTTACTGAAGGTTGTTATTCCCCCTAGCATCACTGATGTGGTATAAACAATATATTGACCTTTTGGATATTTTTTAACCATTGCAATGGATTTGAAAATGCGGTCACCTGACCCGAATAGCCTGAGCTCTTGTCCCCAGTTTAAGGCGTTGGGCTGATAGTGTCTTTGCAAGGCAATATTCGGATTAGCCTCATAACGTACACCCTGGTACTACCAACAGCGCTTCCCTTTTCTCCTTCTCAGTGTGTGGGGAGCACTAACCAAACTCCAGCCCATTAAATAAATGCAGAGAAGGCGTGAAGGCCCTAGGCTGCAGCAGGCTGCAGTCTGGCGGAGTGCTCCATCACCGTGCTTAGGTTCCTACAGGAGAACAACAGAGAGATTTGCCACTAAAACAGGTAAAGCCCAGAGACCTTGTTAAGCAAGACCTTTGCAAGAACTTTCCAGGTTTTCCAGGTGGCATTGATGTTTCTTGACTGATTTCTCAGCTTCCCCCCAAGGAAAGACCATTCTCTTTGTGGGAATGCATTGGCTGCCCCCTTTTCCTTAGCCCTACAGAGAGCAGCAGAAGAGCAGGCAGGAGCAAACACCTACTCAGTCCCGCCGCAGAGGTCCTGTGGAATTTGACACTGCAAGGCCACGGCAAAGGATCCACACAGGAAGGGCCTCCGGGTGCTGGATCAGCCCTGCTGATGGGCACGAAGATGTTGGGGAAAAGTATGGAGGAAGAAAGCTGTCACAGATGCTCGTCGTCATGCGGGTGCGCTCCGCTGTCCTGCACACACCGTGGAAATACAGCCTGTCTCCGATGCAAGGGAAATAAGCCCACTGAGAAGTTGCATTTTCTTACCGTAGGTGCACAAAGGTACCTGCTCAAGTTTTCTGAGCTCAGAGGCACCGGAGAAGCCAGAGGCACCTGTTTACTGATGGGAAATGCCATTAGAAATGGGTCTGGGAGAGCAGTATATTTATAGCCTCACACAGCACCATATGGTGCGTGGTAGCAGAAATCTTCAATTGAGATAGATGAGCAAATGCAAATTTCAGCTTAGGTTTGATTTTTTAAAATTTTTTTTTAGCAATCATTTTATTTGATTTGCTCTCCCTGTGCTGTCTCTGAGTGCTCAGGCTGACTTGGTTGTATCCTGCCCCTTCCTTTCTGGAGAAGGCTGTAGGGGCATACCGCTTTAATTGTTTACATAAGCCTATATCCACTGGAAGAAGGGGAGGGGGAAGCGTGGAAGAAAGGACATGCCTGGGGATGACAGGCTGAGAAGCTGACGTCAAAAGGACAAAAGGGCTCAGGCCCTTAGGACTGGAAAAGCAGCCCTTAGAAATTTGAGGCCAGTCAGGCCAGAGGCAAAACTGGTTTCTTTTTAATCGAGCCTAATTGTTTATATTAATCCATGAGTTTGTGCACAGTGACTCAACTCACCTTTTTAGCCGATCTTTAAAGGAAAATTTTTAAAACCTTTTTTTGGTTGTTTTTTTTTTGGCAAGGGTATCTCTAGGCCTAAGTCTGTAAATGACATTTGGGTTTACAAAGGGCTGAATGTAGTCCTTTGAAAATGCAGCAGTTACCTTGCTATTAATGCACATACAGCTCAACCCAGAAGATTCTTGATTTCCTACCCTATTGCCATTCCCCTGTTCATCGATTTAAAACCAGTGTAGCTCAGCTCCAGCTCTTTTCCATAGCCGCTACAGGTTCAGTCTTCTCAGAAGTGACCATGGGGCAGTGACCATGGGGCACTGCCTTTTATGTCAGGATTGTACCGGCCCTGGCTGGCAGGACTCTGTGCCACCACAGTGCAAATATTCGATAACTCCTGCTAACACAAAATCCTCTAAACTAGCAGCCTGAGAAGTCCTACATCAATCTTTCCCACCTTTCTTCGCACCTCAGCTCAAGAGGTAACAGATGGAGAATGAACCTGTATCCCCCAGTGGGACCCCACCTCTGGGTCAGGCCAGAAGTGTCTGACGAGGTCTCTGCAGCGATGCTTGCCATGGTCCAGGGCTTCCTTGGTCAGCAAATAGCATCCTCCAAAATCCGGGGCTCTCACTCTGCTATCACACCGCAAGTCCCTCACAAGCCACATGCCAAAATGCAAAGGACGTGCTTTTGTTAATGCGTTAAAGTAACAGACAGCTCACCGAGAGGCCTGTGTAACGATTGTAGTTTTGCTGATTTATTAAGTGCCAATGGTGTTTTAATACTGTTTGTGTTTCGGAAATAAAGATAGTCACTGCCCTGAAGGCTTACAGTCTGAAAGACAGATACACACAATACACAACTCCCTATGGATACTCGGAAGAAAGATTTTTTTTTTATTAAGGAGCTATTCTGATTTAATTTGCTTCTTTAATGCGATATTGGAGCAGTGCGGGGTTGAGTGTCAGCCAGCTGAAAACACTCCTCTGCTGGGCTGCAAAGACTGCAAAGGAGTATCAGCATGTGGAGAGAGGGGACGTGCAGCCCCAGTCTGGCTCGACCAGAGTTTCAGGATGTGAATTCCCGGTGGTTTTGCTCCTTGACCAGCAACCTCCATCAACCTGCTGCTCACAGGGGACTCTCACTCATCAGCTCGAGCCAGGAAAGTTAAGCTACAGGGAATGCGCTAACCTAAAGCTTGGTGTTAAAGGACATGACGGCAAGGTGACGGGAGTTTCTGGCTGTTTCACAGCGAGGTCGTTGAAGCAGGCAGTGTACGTGGTACGTGGAGGGAGAAGGGCTTAAGATTTTATAGGCCCCTGGCAGACAGTGAATTTGGCACCCACCTAGAGTTTCCCTTTCACTCTGTGGTCACGATCCCTGGGACGGATGGATGGATGGATGGATGGATGGATGGATGGATGGATGGATGGATGAAGTTGATGGAAACGGAGTGATATTCACCCAGCCCCTCTGGCCCGGAGACTGCTCACACGCTGCCAGAGAGCAGTAATCCGGGAGACAAAAGGTGGTACCTCCAAGAGGTCCTACATCCAGGCATCCACGCCTGCGCGTGCATCCGGGTGCGTGCACACACATGTGAGCCTTTGTCAGCCTAAAATGGCCTGGAGAGTCAGGATTTTAAGAGGCTGGCAGCAGCTTCTGTGGCATCGTGCAAAGTCAGCGCCAGTAAAAGGCGAATTCAGGCGGGCGTCCCCCTCCGGCGTTTTGCCGGGCTGACAAAGCCGCCTTCTGCGGAGCACGCATGGCTTCCTCCACCACGGTGGCCACGAGGACTCTGCCACTCATTTCCCATGATTACGCCCAGGGCCCCGCACTCCCACACGGAGTGAGCTAGCGGGAGAGATATTAGTCCTTATTCTTTCACTTAAGCCATTGCCAAAATCAATCTTGAAAAATTGTCTCAAAGTTGCTTTCCACTCGATCCGGGTGTTTCTTTACTGCTGGAATATCACCCTGTACACTGGAATCGTTATTACATCACACTAATCTAATTTAAATGCATTTTTACTGTACTTGGTTTAATGAATGTGGAATGTGTCACTATGAAATTGCACCATTAATTTGATAAATAGGACTTGAAGGTATAATTTTTTCCAGCATTGCAGACTAATGAAGCTAAAATACATATATAATAAGAAGTGTAAATAATAAATTATTCTTAGGAGCAAAAAAATTAATTAGATCTTACCACAAATTGCATCTCAATGTCAAAGTTTTTTTACTCTACTGACTTTCAAACTAGTTGGAACACGACTGTGATCCTTGGAAAGTCTTGCAACTAATTACTCTGTGTACACATATTTGGGAACATACCTTAAGAAACTACTTTAGTTCGTACCGGTCCTTCACATACAGCTTGCTTATGTTCCCTGCCTTTACACCTGAATTTTAATAACATTTAGAGGATTTCCTGTTACTATTTGTTCTGAATTTCAGCATCTTATTTATTCTTCAAGACTTGAGGAAACTGTTTGGGTTTTTTTCAGTTTCCGACCCTGATGAGAGAGCAAAATTAGGAGGTACTGCATGCAAATTCTCTGCGGAAGCAGCCGTGCCCCCACAGCTAGCTCACTGCTTCTGCTGTTGAAATCAATGGGAGTTTTTGCCACCGACTTCAATAGGAGAAGAGACTACTGTACAAAGCACACTACTTTTCACCGGTAATGGAAATGTCACAGCAGTGCCATTCAGGAAGGAAACCAAGTGGAGGGAAATTAAAGAGGAAACTCCAGTCCTGTGCAGTTTAGTTGCTGATAGCTCATCTCGCTCAGCCTACTGCACCCTCAGCCGGTTACACAGTGCTGCCTGGTTTAGCATTCGCTGCCTCTTTGTCATTTCTTATTGAGTCCACAAAGAAAGGTTTTATCTCACTCCTCTGGAAAAGAAAGCACCTAGAGATTGAAGAGATCAGGTGGCATTTCACCTCTAGTTTTCTTCATTCCCAGCTGGAGAGCTTTGAATGCTCCACGCAGCCAACTATTCTCTGACTATTCTATAGCTAGATGAAGGACCATTGGCCAAAATGTCATCTTTAACCTTATTTTCTATTCCTAGTCTGTAGTTTAACAACCAACATTTTTACTTCCTGTTGCTTGATTTGCAGCCAAAATTCTGACGTGTTATCAGTTTTGTTGCCAGATAACGCATTAAGCCTTACTAAGGGGTAAACATAATGATCCTCATTAAACCTTCTAAATGAACCCACCTCCTGCTTCTTCAGGTGGAGGAAGGCATTGACAAGGAACACTGCTGAAGTGTCTTACAGCTATTTTCCCCTTGCAAGCAGAAGGAGGGAGACATGAGTGGCAGCTTTTAAAGAAGGAAAAAAGTTAGATAAACATGAAAGGGTTTGTGAGATTTCCTTTCTTAATGGCAAAGTTTTCCAGCAATAAATCACAATTCAGTCCATGCCATTAGTTTTGGGGGCATTATATCCCCTCATTAAAGTGCATAAACAATTATATTTATTGAAGGTAATGTACTGTGTAGTGCATTATAACGACATTCATTAACATATGTAATCATCATTTGAATGGGCTTTACTACAATGTAAACTGATAATGGCGTGATTACCCACTGGGTTATTAACTTTTCGGTCCTAAGATAATAAAAGGTGATACAAGAAACAAAAAGCACATGTGCATTGCCCTTCACATGTGATTTATGTGTTTCACTGTGGAGCTATGAACACAGGTACCCATCATTGGGGAGACTGGCTCTTTATTGCACATTGTATTTGACAGAATAATAAATGTAGCTGAATGGTTCTTGGGTGGGCGTCTGGGGAAAAAAAGTCCAGTGAATAAGGCAGCCACTACTCCAAACTGCAAGACCCAGCAAAGGAAATAATTTTGTCTCTCTCTCTGTCTCACTGGCACTCTGTGGCTTACAGATCTTCATATGCTCTGTCAGACTTGCACAGATTAAGGAAAAAAAAAAAATCCATCTTCTTTATATGTTTCTCCTCCTCCCCCCTTCTCGGCCCGCCACACGCTCCTCTCTGCCTGGGCTATAATTGGTGGTTATGAGAATATGAAGGGATGTGCTATGCTAAGATACCTGTGTGCTAAGGTATTCATATTATGCTAAGTGTATGCTTGTATCAAACAGATGGTTTCAGGTATTGAAAGGCAGCTTAGCTGCAGTATCAGAGAACAGATTTATCAGTTTGCTGGAGCTTCTTTTCTATAAAATGCCTATTTGGAGGCATCAGAGGTATTATAAATACAGCTTATTTGTGTAATTTATCAGCCCTCTCCGGGGTTTGTCTCTATGGAATCTTACTGCCTTAATTTTAATGAATGAATCTGAGTTTGTTTTAGGAGGGGATGAGTTAAGAAATATTAAAACAAAAAAGACTCACGAGCAGCCATTCAAAAAAGCACCAGTTACCAATAGACAGGGTCTCTCCAACATTAAGTGGCATATATGTGCTAAAGTGAAAAATGATGCATAAGACTGCAGTGCCTGCACTGAATTGAAATACATGGCATATGCCTGATGAGACGTTGTAGCCGTAGTAGGACCCATTTCTCCATTATACTTTGACATGTGGACAAGGTACAGATACGTTAATAGATGATACGAGTTTGCCCTGACACAGCACCAGTGCAGAAACGTATGGAGCCAGCGACTGGAGAGTTCCCAAGTGGCAAAGAAACAGTCCGACAGGTCCGATCCAAGCTCTCGACTGCTTATAGCTTAGAGGGTGTAACAAGGACAAGAACAGGGGTGGCCAGAGCACATCCAGGTCCAGCTGCTTTGTGCACCTTCGGGACCACGTGCAACAAGGTGCACAGCCTTGCAACTGCGCCGGTCAACGTTAGCAGCCAAACAGACCTAGCCATGAAGGGGTAGCGTAAAAAAACCCATGCCCAGAAAAAAAAAAACCAACAAAACAAAACCAAAACCAGAAAACAGCCCACAGCCCTGAGTTTGGTGGCAGATACTACCAAGCAGAGAAACAGAAGGGAACACTACGGAAGAAGAGTTAACGCTGCCATTAATTCATATTCATGTTAATATAGTAATCTCTTCCTTTAGAAACTGTTTGAAACTAAATTGTTTGGAACTTCTATTAGCTTGGCATTCCTTTAAGGAGTCCTCTGTCAGTCCCTGGCCCTTGAAGAGGCTAAATATCTGCACTTTCAGCTCTCCGTGGAGTTCTAGAAAGCTCTGGGATGGTTTATGGTTTTCCATTAGCCAAGGGTCTAATAGAGTCCTGAGATCCGTTAAGTAGGAAATACTTCTCATGGAAAGCAATATACCGTAATTCTTTGCTAAAATCTGAGCCCACACAAGAAATTCGAGCTTGTGGTAAAGACCAGGGTGCAGTAAGTTTGTGCAGGAAATTACTTCATACTGTTTGTTATTGGACAATTTATCCATGACTTTTTGGACAACAGACTTGATGGACTTGATTCACTCTTGAACCAAATGGGGCAGATGCTCATTAGATGACTGGCCCTGTGGACGGGAGCTTTAAATCACGTCCTGGTACTGCAAACGCCTCATTAGTGATGTGGAAACTGCTGAGGGGCTAAGGAGAATGAGAACACCCTTCTCTGCTCCGGTGACAGCATTTTTCCAGATCAGCTGTACTCGTTTAGGGAGTCAGCCAGGGCTGTGAACCTTGCACTGCTCTGACCTCCCCCTGGCTCAGGCAGACTTTCTGCCGCGATAGTGCCACAAACAGCAGAAGTGAATCAAACCTATTGTTCTTTCCTGGCCATGCTAACTTGACTTACTCTTGTGACTGAACTGTTCCTATGGTGTATGGAAACCCACAGTGAAAAATACAAAGTCAGAGAAATATAGTCTGTGAAAATACTCTACACTACCTGAAAGCTCAAAGAATCAAAGACTGCTTTTGTTATTGTCAATTCCAGCTGATAACATCAATGCTTATTCCCACAGTCTTTCTTTTCTTATTTCCATCTGTTCAAATTTATGTTTTAGCAAGGAGAAGATTAGAGATAAAAATCATTATGTTTGGTAACATTTACAACAACTTGGAAGTTTAAAGGTCTCTGTTTTCTTCAGAGCATCATCCAGTATCATGGGTTTTCAGATACATCACTATTCAGTAACTACTGCATGAAAACAATGTGTGGTTTAACAGGAGGACTTTTAAAGACGGGAAAGTAGGGAGAATTTGCACGTGCCATGCAGAAGTTTGCTCTTAAGCCTTACCGTCTCTCTGGCAGCACTGGAAAGTCAAATGATTTCAGAGGTCTGACCCTCCCCAGGGCAGTGTGCTAAGCCCCCCCTGGAGAGGAGGAAATACCTGGCATTGCTCTGGAGTAATTCCTGCTGCTTCATATTCACAGCAGCAGCACCGATGGCTTTGGGGACAGGGGGAGCAAATCTCCCTGCAGCTGCTGCAGAAGCTGTGCTAGCAGAGAGGCGTTCGGAATGGGTGAAGGGAATCAAGACTGGGCAAGAGACTAACTGCTACGACAGGCTTGTGACACTGTGCTTATGATTTCAGAGCAGTGCAAATACTGGATTTATTTGGCACACTTAAGCAAAGTAGGGGCAACCATTTACGGACGAGGAGGAGGTGCAAAACCTGCCTCAGACTGGCATCTGGTCTTTGCCCTCCGATAGTTTTGTAGTGCTTTGTTGCAGGGAACAACCGTCAAGTAACTTGAGGATTGTGGTTAATCCAGAAAAGACTCAAAAATGAAAGAAGGGAGGACCTCACGATAGTTTTCACTCTAAGGAGATATATTCTTTCCCCTTGTGCCATTGTTCCTCGTGTTTTCAAAGTCTCAACACAAATCTGAGCTCTGCATGAAAGGTACAGTAGTCTGGGTATAATTACCACAGCTGCCACAGATGGCTCATTTTAACAAGAGACCCTAGGTAAACCTAGTTGTTTAGCCTGCAGCATAAACAAAAAAATATTCTACTTAAACAAGTGGATCTGGGTCTGCAGAGGTGAAGCTCAAATCTGCCTTGCTAAGTTCTGTCATTAAGGAAGTGCAGAAGACGTTGATGGGACATGGGTCAGTTCAAAGCTCAGTTTTAATGTGTACCTGGGTAGTCTCCAAGGAGGAGGAGGTCTGGGTGTTGGGACGCACTTTGCCCTTCAGCTGGGGTCCCCTGAGCACTGCCTGTGAAGTGCAAAGCATCCTCCATTCCCAGGGAAGGGAAGGAAAGGGGAGAGAAGAGAAAGGAAATTTTAAATCTTGTAAAATCTTCCAGCGGCATCTATTTAGTCCCTCTAAAAAATCTCATTTCAGGACAAATAGTCCAAAGATCACATTCTGTTGTACACTACTACACAGCTGCCTACTGTCAGGATCGAGGTTAGTATGTTTTGTGGATGAAGAACCAGAAAGACTCCTCCTGCCTGGCAAACAAGCAGTACTCCAAATCAGGTCAAAGAAAATGGGGTGCACGAGCCTCAGTAGAGACGACATTAACACCTAAAACTGGTTTTCTGGTGGGAGAAAATAAGAGAGAACAAATGATTTTTAGCTTTCTGTGTCTCTTCACATTTGTGAACTGGAGCTCCAAATCAATACACATATTCTTTCTGAACGCTCACAAATTGGTATCTGCAGGAGACCTTTATTCCTTCCAGCCCTGTATCTCCACCTGCATCAGCAAAGTCTCCTCACAGAGGTCCTGCTGGCACCAGCTCATTAGCACGGAGCTACTAATTTTCCTTTCCCAGACCCCTCTACTTCTTCCTCTGCCTGATGATAATGTCATTAACCTTTCAGTTGTTTAGACCCATGTTGTAGCGGACATTTTTATTTTCTCCTCCAGAAACTGTTGCCTGTGCCTGCATGGCATTTCCTAGGTGCCCCTCTTAGCTAAGCCCATGCTGTTGACGACCACAACCTCTCCCCTTCCGTCCTTCACTGCTGCAGCCGCTCTCCTGCCAGTCCTCCCCGGTGCCGCTGCCACAACTGTCCGCTCCAGCTCCGTGCTTCTGCCACGTTACCTGCTGCTTTGGTGTCCTTATGGACTGTTAAAATACGGTTCCTGAATGATCTACAAAAGTGGAGATAGACTTTCCTGGTCTTAACACCAAGGTCCATCATCACCCCTTCCACACGTCTCACTTTTCCCTCAGGACTGCAAATCCCAACCTGGCAGCCTCCATCCCTCTGTCCGCAAGCACCTTTTCCACACAGCCCCCCACGGAGGTAGGTAGCCCCATACCATGTCCTCCTCTAGATCCCATCTTATGACGCATGTCCGTTATAATACTGATGTTAAACAACCTCACCCTAACACATCTGTAGGAGGTCTGCTGACTAATGGATGTGTCTCCTTTTTCCAAAAAGAAATGACAGCCTGCAAAGATTTTGTTGTGCATAAGAGGAGAAGTAGGAGGTTTATGTTATAGCAAGAAACATTCAGGTTCGTGTTAATGGTAAGGGAAGAGTACAGGCTAAGAAGCAGCTGCCTCAGAAGGCTGTAAAATCTCCATCAGTGGAGATCATTAGGAACAAGTTACAGAAATGTCTATTAGTAATTAAATAGTTAGAAATGAACCTGCCTTAGAACAGAAGAGTGTACGGGATAACATCACAGGTCCCTTCCAATCCCATGACTTTATCATGTCTTTCAAATCTGTGTGATCATGTGTGCACTTCTCTATCACTTTTTTCTTCCCACTCTTCCTTTAGCATGCTTTTTACCATTTTCTGTTCCCTGGTTCTCTTTCAATAATAACCTTATTACTTATTTCACCCAGCCCAAGAGGGGCCTTGGTCCATCTTGGGACTTCTGGGCATTACTGTAGCAGAACCACAAAGATGTAATAACATTAAACCTTTGATTCATTCCCTATCCTAAGCTGCTGTACGAATGCTGCTGTGTGCCAATGAAGCAGCTGCATTTTTTTTTCCTTGGTGAAGTGATTCCTGCATACGCAAATTTTGGAAAGCATTTCGGCAGTCCTTTGGGAAGAACAGCACTTAATAAATGTAAATTATTATTATTATTTCACCAACAGGAGTTGCAGAATCTTCAACTGGTCTCTCTGTTTTAAGAAAATATCCAAGTGGGAAATTAGCGGGATGTGGTCACACTGAGCCATGTGAAAATTAAATTCTAGCAAAATGAACTGAAATGAGATCGATCATTCTATGCTAAGGCACCACAGCCCTGCCATACTGTAGCTGTCAGCAGTAAGACAGGACAACTCTCTCTGACTTCAGCTACTCCTGTAAACAGTAAAGGCAACAAAAAGCTCATTCAGCCTGATTCACTGGAGACCTCTTGAGAAATCAGAAAGGCAGTCGGCTACAATCTGAGTCATTTCTTTGTGTCTTTCTTTGTACAACTGTTTTCTGAACTCTGCACAGCTGACCCTGCCGTGACATCCAAGGCTGGAGTCTGGTCTTCTCCTTATGCAGAACTGAACTGCAAGAAGAGCTTATTTTTAGGAGTCCCTCCTTCTCCGGCGGTTTTAGATGGTCTCGGAGATCTTGAGAGACCTGGGCTCCCTTGTGTGCGGTACCTCTGTGAGGAGCTTGGCCCCGGTGTAGCTTTCGGAAGAAGCCCTGGGCACGGCTTTCAGGGTTTCGGGTCCCAGGGAGCCCTCTCTGGGCAAACCACTGCTCAACCCGGGGACTGGTGGGCAAGCGAGAGGGTCATAGCACCGGGCCTGCCACTGGGTCCTGCACCGCCGGGGCCGTTTGGGGTGGGGAACCGAGCATGGGGTTGAGCGTCAGACCTGGTTGTGCTCCCAGGGCAATAAAAACACCAGACTGGTTGGGGAGGTGGGGAACGGGGTGAGCTCAGGAGGGCTGTGCAGGGTCAGCTGTCGGACTGAAGCCCCTCTGTAACACCCAGACGGAAAGCATGCAGAAATAGCCTCAGCCTTCTCAACAGGTTCTGCCACGGGGTGGGGGACAGGAGCGTGTGAGCCACCTTCCCAGCCCCGCAGACGATGGGGGAGGACGGCTGTCCCCGGACACGGAGCTCGGTCACGGCACTGGGAGCTGCCCCGTGTGCAGCTGTACCGGGCCCCTGTGCGCAGCACCCAGGAAACACGTCTCCGCCTGTCTTGGGCTGCCTGCTCTGGGATCTTGCAGAAATCCAGCCAGAAGGGTGTGAGAGGAACAGAAAAGAGGAATGGGTTAAGCTGGTGTGCCAACCGACCTCTTACCTGAGAAGGCTGTTCTTTTTTCTTTCTCTGTTCCTGTCTTTTATTCACAAAGATCCACAATGTGTAATATGTATATACGTGTATATGGAAATATTAGATTTGGATATGAAAATACGGGCTGCAGGAGCCTGTGGACAATGTTCCCTTTTTAGTTGTTATAAAAATGAAAATAATTGTGAAAGCAGAGAGAAATCTGCAGCTGCTCCAGGCTATTCATACCATAAGAGATCCCATCAGGCCTTCTTTATTGTTGCAGTTTTGGCAAATTATTTTCTTATCGCACACAACCTATTCACTTCTGTTCCTGGATAAGCACTTAGGCTCATAAAGCAGTGGGTCAGCAACAGTTTAGCATAGAGCACATGGAACTGCTGACCTTGGGGACCGCTGGTGCCTGCCCCTCCGAAAAGCAGCAACTGGAGTCAATAAAAAACTGGCCAGGCCAGTCCATTAGTGAGCCCAGCTCTGTCACTGCTCGCGTGGCTTACTCGGTGGCTGTGTAACCTCCTCCTCCTGCCATTGTGTCTCACCTTATGAGGTGCAATCATTGCTCCTTCCCCAGGAAAGCGGGATGTGTAGCTGGCTGCCTCCCTGAAGAGGTACATTTTCCTAGGGGAGGCAAAAGTACCTATCTGTGTGCATATACGCTTATATCTGTTGTGTGCGTGATTGCGCCCAAGGAATGTGCAATATAGATTAGATCAGCAGCAGTGCTGCACTGTCTCCGGGCCAGGCAATGAGTTTATTGTGCCCAACACACATGTGCACTGGACAAATGCTCTGGCATCTTCAGCGTGGGCAGAGAGCATGCTGCTCCTATTATACTAGCCCATTAGGGAAGCAATTTGAAGGAAAATATTTAGCAATTTGGAAGGAAGCAAGGTTCCAGAATGGCTTGTTTCTGTGTGACAGCCTGCCATGTACAGATGAAAGGGAAGGCTTATGACAAATTTTCATTACCCGCAAATAAAAAAAAAAGCAACAGCAGGCAGAGCAAGTGCTTTCAGGCTGAGAGGTGTGGCCAGAAATCCCCCCAGGAGACCACAAAGGAGCCTCAGCAAAATAAATCAATCAATCTATCAATCACTTACACTTGCATAGCGCCCTTTATGAAAATGGCAATCAGTGCCTGACAGCCTGTCAGACTTTGGCCTTCAAGTCTTTGCCTCAAAACTAGTCATTAAGTTCACCAAAATACAAGCTACAGCTCCCTGCTCTCGCTCGGCGTCCTTGCTCACCTTCCCCAAGCCGCCACGATTTCTCCGTAGAAAACATTCTTTGCTCAGAGCAACTGTGACTGGGGTAGGTGACACCGCGCAGCAGAGGAAGGTCTGTAAACAACACAGGCATTTTAGATTTGCTTTGTTCCCGTCCTCTGCTGCAAATTTGGATCCAGCATTTAGCATCTGAGCTTGTCCTGTAAGGAGGGGAGCCATCGGCAGTGGAGCACATCGCTCCAGTACACGCAGTGTCTTTCTTTGCTTGCCTTTGCTTGGGAATTTCTCTCCAAAGCAGAGTTCAGGGAGCAAATAAAATACCTCTGTGGAAAGAGGGGTCCACTAAAACACCTTTGCTCTTCGCAGCTGTATGGAAACCTGCCTGCTGTGTGTACAGATGAAGGTAGCCCTCCAGATACAACTTCTAGCTATGTCAGTCATTTAGCACTCCCGTGCTGAAGTGTGGCACAAAACATTCATCTGCTAGTCTACAGCTCTGCCCACCCCCAAAAGCTAACAGAAGTCTCTTGGCTAAATCCCCGCACAAATAAAACTCTCCAAGTGAAGAGATTTTGTTTTTAGAAGAAGCGCAAGAACTTTAGGCTGAGGCATCGTTAGGCTTTACCTTCAGTGATAACCCAGGATTCAGGTACAGACTCTGGCTTAGACAGTCCCCGGCTTAGACAGTCCCCAGTCTGGGAACGTGTTTTTTGTGCTGTATAGCCTTTCACAGATGTTTCTTCTGTGAGTTTATCCTGTTACATTTGGGACCTACGTATACTTTTGGCCTCAAGATCCTGTGACTCTGAGTTTCTTCCTTTTGTTTATTTTATGCTTGCTGCCCAATATTTTCGTTTGAAACCCCCTTTTTCTTTCATTTTGAGAAGTAATGAACAGTAACCTCCATTTCCTCCATTCTCTGTGCTTTTATAGACCTCTGCCTTATCTCTCCTTGATCATCTCTTTTTCAGGTTAAAACATCCAGCTCTATTTAATCTTTCTCACGTTTGGGAGCTGCTCCACAGCGCTGATCACCTTTTTTGCCCTCTTTTCTGAGTTTTATGGTTTGACCACATATCTTTTGAGACAGAAGGACAGAAAAGCATAGGTGCTTGCATGATGAAGTTTACCAAATTTTTTTCATTTTTTAGCCACAGCTAGATGTTTTGAACTCACATTTTCATAAAGCCAATCACACTGACTTTAAGACACCTTTTTGAAATACCAACAGCTAATTTTCATCCCAACATCTTGCTTGTATACTTAGGGTATTTTTTCTATATATATGTTACTTTGCACTTATTAGCATTGAATTTCATCTGCTATTTTATTACCTAGTTGCTCCATGATCAGTGTCATGGAGGTCTTCCATATCTCCTTGCAGTCAAGTTTCAGTTTTACTATTGAGCATAATACTGCACCATCAGTAAATGCTATCAGATCCATTTTCCTTCTATGTTTTATGAATATGATGCAATACAGGGTCTCAGCAGCATATCCTTGGGACTCCATCCAGTGACATACTTCCTTTATGAAACTAATTATTTTTTACCTCGTATTTTTATTTTTTCATATATCCACCAAAAAAAATTCCCCTGTACTGATTCTTGTTCTTTCTCAAGGGAACTATCACCTTTGTGCTCAAAACACAGCGCACTGTCGCCGTCATTTTAAAAAGGCTATGTCATCCCTGCATACATATTTTCGTAGCCTGCTGCATACCACACCATTTCCAGCACCTCTCCCTTCCCCCCCGCAAGACCCTCAGCCTGGCTGAGGACCACTACAGGTCACAGAGCTGGAGAATTTGGATCTGGGGAGGGGGTGAAAAAAGAGGCACCCAGCCAGCATCCTTCCCTCCTGTACTATTTATATCGCACAAAATCCCCTGCCCTTCACTGTAAACCATGCACCAACATGGTATCTTCAATTCTCATTTAGATATAAGCGGCAGACAGCCCTTATTAAGTGTTTAATGTATATTCTACTTGATTATATGCAACTGTTTTGTGGTCCTATGGAGAGAGACCTGTTACACTACTGCCCAGTCCCGGGAGTGCAGCATCCTGTCCTCTCCCGTGGGCGATGCCTGAGATGCTGACGTGGGCAAAATGCTGCAGCTTTACTATGAGTTTAGCCATAAAACCAGGGAAGGGAGAGAAGATTAGCTCTTCATTTATAAGATTAGAAATTACTAATGCCTTCAGTAATATTTCCAGAATGTCCTTACAAGAAACATACAGGTAGCCATGAACATGGGCCACAGCTTTCTATTTTTTGTCCAGTTCTACATATTTGCTCAGTGTTTTATGCAATTTGGTTTCCACTAGTGCACAGAAATGCTTCCACTTTTCTAGCCCCTTTCTCAAGGAGGAATGCCAGTAAGGTGAAGATAATACGTGATGTGAGCAGCTTGAGGCAGAATTAGGGTTCCCATGATAAGCTTTTGTGTTTAACACCTCCATTCACTTTCCTTCTCTGGAGATTTTGGAAACCTCCATCAATGACTGAAAATTCCATTGAGATGGAATTTTTAAAATCTTTTTTAAGTGAAGAGATAGAAGTCGTTACTTCCTAATAGCTATCAATTAAACCTGAATATTTTTTCCTTTCCAGTTATATAATGTGTTCTGATTATGTGAATTCCTGTTTCTTTGCTTGCCTCTTTTGGTCAGCGGGTTTTGGCTTTCTTTTAGAGATGCAGAGAAACTGTAATTATGCAAATGTTTAAACAAAATGGCAAGTTAAAGCCATTAATTATAAGTTTTCCTTAAATTTCTCACCCTCATTCCTTTTTTTTTCTAAGAGACCCCTTGCCACATGTTATTGGGAAAATGATTGTAAAAGTAGGGAGATGAAACACTGAACATAACTATTTGAATACCATGCAAAGAACCATTTTTCATGTGTGTGTATTTGTGGATAGATAGGTAGGTAGGTTGATAGGTAGATAGGCAGATAGATAGATAGATAGATAGATAGATGGATAGATATTCATTAGATCTTTTACTTTGGATGGTAGAAACTTGAACAAAGCTCAGAGTCAAGAGAGTAAAGAACAGAAAATGAAAGAGAGACACAGAAAGAAGAAAAAGACACAAAATAACTTCAAAGCAAGTGTCATAATATTTTTTATTTGTCCTTTACTTCCAATTGCATTTGAGATTGCAGAGTTGCTAGAATTTAATCACCCATGTTCTCAAAATACCTGCAGGTATTTAAAGCTGTGCACCTCCTGCTTTTCAGAGGAAGCTGACCCCTGCTTTTATCAGCTATTAAATAAGCTATTTTTAAAATATGTAGATCGCGCTATAAAGTAGCTCTGTTGGATTTCAAGCCCTTCATAATGTAGACGTCAACTGTATTCAGCTGTACCTCACTTATATCTAAGCTTGCACTGCATGTTGTGCTATAGATTCCCAATCCTTGTCACGGGTATAGACACTATTACAGCATGGATGTTTGTATGTATCTACGTGTACAAAAGCAATGCTTTTTTTTTTAACTTGAAAGTCCACATTTTCAAAGCTTTGCCTATACTACATCCTCTGTACTTGCAAAAATATCTAAGCATACATGCAAAAAAAATGCTGGCCGTGCTAAGGAGTTAACCAATGCCCTCTGTTGTGCTTGCTATGTATATACCATGCTGCTGGGTGATGAGGAGAAAAAAAGAAGGAAAATATCCTTGCCAAGTCTTAGAAAAGCAGTGCAGTTCCATTACAGAGAATGTTTCCTCCTAGTCCAGGAACTCTACCTATGTGTGCAGAGGAAAAGGATGCAGGAGCCTGGAAAAGGGTTATCACTGTCTTTGCTTTGCCATATACCGCTGTTGTACGGGTTCCATCAAACTGAGCATGCATTCTTTTCAACATACATACATATATATACGTGTGCGTGTGTGTATACATAGATAAGTGTACTTACACAGGTAAAAATACATAAATATCAACTCAAAATACAGACATTTATGTGTGCACACATACACATATGCATTCTCATATGTTGTCTGAACTCAAAGACCCATAGAGACACATTCTTATATATGAATACTGGATATTTGGAAAAATTTCTTGACTGAAAGAGCTGTCAAGCACTGGAACAGGCTGCCCAGGGAAGTGGCTGAGTCACCATCCCTGGAGGTATTTAAAAGACGTGTAGACGTGGTGCTTAGCGACAGGGTTTAGTGGTGGAGTTGGCAGTGGTAGGTTAACCGTTGGACTTCATGATTTTAAAGGTCTTTTCCAACCTAAACAATTCTATGAAGGTCACTCTTAATACTGTAAGACTAGTTTTAGTGTTGCCCGTGTGTCTAGGAATCAGGTCCTGGTCCAGAAAACAGAAGTACGCTCCATCCTCAAGAAGTTCGCAGCCTGAATCTTGCCGGTGTGCGCTCAACGAGCTAATTCCAGGTGCCACTCCATGAAAGGAAAAAAATATATTACTGGTGTGATGTACATGTTGCTGGGAGATGCTGACTTTTAAATATGTCTGGCTGCAGATACTAGGAGAAAAATTTCCAAGGAAGGGAGGGCACTGCCTATTTTTATCTTCTGTATTCTCTCAACGCCTCGTCCAATTTGTCTTACATCTTCATGAAAAAATTCATTTTGCCAGAAGATTTCAACAATGTTGAAATTTCATTTCATTGAAGAGTGGAAAGCAGCAGGCAAGGGAAAATAGAAGTCTGGTTTCTATTAGAAGGTTCATATGATGTCTAATTAGTAGAGACACTAGTGTCTTTCCATAGTATGTTGAACATTTAAGGACCAGGAAAATGACTGTGAATGTTCTTCCTTTTTTTGATTTTGAATTTAATTTTGAAGTTTTTTTTTCCTTGGGAATTCTGGTAGCTGAGTAAAACAGAGAAATCACCTTCTGACAGAAGAAAATGGAAAGTTGTTGCTGGAACCATTGGGGTTTTCTCAAATTTTTTGAAAAAAAGATTAAAAACCTACAAATTTTGTTACCATTTTCAACTGTATCATCCATTCAAATGATGAACTGCACTTCCTATGTCTGTATTTACATCAGATGTTGATATGCCACCTTCCTACAAGATTTTTAATTATTTTTTATTATATTTTCAGCCATTTTCTCTGTAATTTTATGTTTTATGTTACACTTCAGCTTCAATGAACTGCCTATTAGCTTGCTGCTCTATATGGAAGCTGATGCATTCTAAGATCTCCTCCGGGTCCTCCATATAGCTCTGTTTCAGTGGTGGTGTTTTTATTTTATTTTTTTACAATGACTTTTGATTCATTCTGTACATCTAATTTTCCCCACGTAACATCAGTAAAAGAGAATATAGGAGGGGGATGGTCTCCTCCAAACAGGGGGTCTCCCTCTTGGCTTTGATTTGCTTGGCAATCAGAGATTTTGTGTACAATCTCTTGCAGCAAAAGGTGAGAAATGCAGAAGCACAGGCTTTTAACAAAAATACAGACGGCAGCAGGAAGTCTTCTCTGCCCAATTACAAGGTGATCCCAGTTCATTTTTATGGTTTGATTTTTTTTTTATCACATATGTTTCCAAACACAGTCCTGATATCCTGTGGGGATGCTTTTGTAAAGAGCCAGAGCTTCTGATTTAAGGAGCTTCAAAAATAGCTCTCTGCCTCTTCTGTCTGGAAAAGAGCAGTCATGTAACAACACATTTATTGTCTTTGAAAAATAGAAGGATGTCAAAAGAAAAGTTCACAGTGAAATTAGGCTGATTTGTTTTGTGGTCCTCTGATTTTGGCTTCAGATGTAGGAGGGAAAAAACTACAGTTTGTTTAATGGGCAAAAATTGCTATTAAAATGAATTTTGTGCTCAGAAAATTCCTTTGCCAAACAGGCAGCGTCATCAATTATACAAGACCCCTGGAAAAAAAAAATAAATAAAAAAGGCAAACTAGATATCCATGGATGGATTTTTTTTTTTTCCCCCCTGTAGTCAGCAAACAACTCAGCCCTCATGTTCAGAGAGGGAAAATCTCATTAATTTTGATATAAATGATCAGCAGTTCCCACAGATTTCCCCTCTGTTGTGATGGATGCTAACTGGGAGTCTTCTAATATCGCCCTCGCCTAGTGAGAACAGCTCGCACTGATGCCAGTCGGGAAGAGCTGCCATTTGGGACCTGGTGAGAAGTCATCGAGGCATTCCTAGGTGTGATTTTTTTTTTTTCAGGCAGGACCACCCAGGAAAGCACTGCCCAGGGTACCAGCAGAACTCACTCTGCAAATTCTGTACAGCTTCCTCCCACAGCATCGTCTAATAATTACATCCTGCATATCTGCATTAATGAATTCCCTCTCTATGAAACTCACAGAGTAAATTACCCAGATGGTAAAAGAGAATGGCATGGCCATCTTCCTCCTCAGTGTGCTAAGTCAGCCCAACATGCATATAATGATGCTAACACAGGTGGGAGGTGGACACCCAGACGGTGCGGTGGCTCATCTTCAGCATTTCCACTTGTGTGGCAAGTATGATTGTATATCCCCTGGAGACTTATTTCAGGCTCACAGGGTGCACTGCGTAGCGCTTAATGACAGACAACTTTCTCCTAATGATGTGGCTTGCACCAATTTGTGTTTCTCCAGCAACATTTCCCTTTTAAGCAGGTTGGACTCCCCTGTCCCCAGGTAGCATGTCATTCCCTCTCTCCCTCTCTCACGCACACAATGTCTCAAACCACCACATTAGAAACAAAATAAAAATCAAACCAAAAATGAAAAGCAATTTGAAGGTCCTGTCTGTTGAAACCGAGACCTAGCCGAGAATGCACAGTGTCGGCTGTGTCCAGGTGCCCAAAAAGAAGCACGCTATATTCTCAGTGCGGGAGGGGACGGGCCGTCCTTGTGGGACCCTCAGTGCTCTGTAGCCTCTAAAATGGGGTCAAAAGTCAGGAAATCTGAGTTCTGATACTTGCTCCACAAACACACTTCCTCCATGATTTTGGAAAGTCGTCAACAATGTCACCTTATGCCTAGTGGCAGCAGGGTCAAAATTCCTACCAGCTTTAGGGTCGAGCCTATAATTCCTCCAAGGTTTCGTCCAGCCTGTCTGTGCAATGGAGATCGTAACACCGTAGGTAGTGTTCTCATTACGCTTGCTTCCTGGAAGCCCATCTCCGTTTGAGATTCTCCAACAGAGGCCGATCGAAAAATGCCAAGTATTAATAGTGATTAATAGTGATTTTTGATTGAAGACTTTAAAAAATGTAAAAACAAACCTAGAAGTCCACTCCCAAGAGCTCCCCGTTGCTCTTTCCCTCCAGCCTACCGATTTCTTTACATGGCACGTCCAAGAAAAGCACCATGAATATCTCCATAAATAATCAATGACTCATAATGTAAATATTTCCAGGATATATGAACAAGCCATACAGAGCATAATCAGTAACAGTGAAGAGTTAGCGCATTTGTTAATAGTGTACTGAATTCTTAAATAGTACAGCTAGCAAGAAATTTAGCATCCACGCTTAATAGAAAATACCAATTCCTTGTAACAGTTCTTCATGAAAAAAACAATGAACGTCTGATATGTCACCTCAAAACATGGATGGTTAGGCCAAGAGCCATAAAAAAAGCATGTGACTGGGCAATGGTAAGCGCCTAGAGCGGCTGCACCAAATTTGGGGAAGAGAAAACCGCTACCTGGGAAATGCGAAGGGATGAAAGTATTCCAGTATTTCAACCAGAGGGTGAATGGTGTAGCATCGGGGGGGGGCCTTTTTAGAAGTGCTGCAGTCCCCCCGTCAGTCACGAGGTGGTGTGTGAGGAGCTTGTGTAGGAACCGCTATGAGTTGCTGCTCTTCGGAAATGTGGGAGACGGAAAAGCTCTGCTGCAAAGAAGCGTTCGAGCTAATGCGCTGAAATCTGTCATTGTTTTGAAACACGCTTATTCAGACAGCACAGTAAGCAAATTCATTGATTCATATATGGAGGGAGGATGGGAGCTTCAGTGCTTCAGATGCCACTCATATATAAAAGAGCCATTGATTTTCTATTACCTAAAGAAACAGGAGGGAACAGGGAAAATATGGCTCTCCACAGTCAAGATTTGCACTTCTTTTTGTTCTTCTCATTGTTATGATGTTAAATGCAATACATGGAAATACGTAAGAAGAACAGAAGAATCTCTTCTGCAGCTCTGTCTTACATTGTTCGTATCCCATAAAGCAGCTGCAGGCTCTGTGCGTCTACCCAAAAATTGAGAGAAGGGGAGAGAGGGAGACCTTTGTAAGGAAGGGAACATTTCTGCCTGTCTTCTGGACAACTGACCATGCACCCTCTCCCTTGAAGGCACAAGCAATAGCATCATGTTCCCCAACTATTATTTGAGAATGCAAACTAAAAGAGGATGTCCCTAATAACAATCAGAGAAGTAAAACCAGGTCAAACGGTCACCATCTTCCACGGCATCATGTGCAACGTATCAAAGTAACTTCTAAATAATGTGAAAACATTTGGTTTGTTTTCATGGTGGATATACCATTGTCTCCCATGTGATTTAATGAAGTAATAATCCTGCCTCTTGCTGGGAAGGAGGTATCCTGCCTGCATGCGAGCCCTGTCCTTTTTTCTCTCCATTACCTGGAGCAAGATTCCAATACGCAGTCATTTCCTCTGGGAGGTCAGCATAATCCAAATAGGAGAAGCAGTGATCTTGGAAATGTGTAGCATATAAGTCACTGCCAGAACAGCAATATATGTCAGGAACGCATGATACGTTATAAAAAGCCCTGTTTGATATTTTTATGATTTTTAGAATTACACACACCACACTGTGTCGCTGATCTTGTTGGAGAGAGGTGAATAAGTTCTAAGTGAAAAGACCTCCGTGAAACCACTCTGTACCTCCTGTATATTTATACACTCCCTTGCTTAATATTTGTTGCATAGTAAAATACTTACCTTTCACCTTTCTGATTTGGGCACCACTCCAGCTCCTGCTAAAGTCCACGGAAAATTTCAGATTGCAGGATCAAGCTCACAAACACTTGATTTTGTTAGCTGGTACAAAGTCTTTATACATCCCTTCAGCTAATCTTCCACAGATGTTGGAAACCGGAGTTCCTCCGTACCAAGGCAATGCGCCGTAATGCCTAACACTGGTGTAGACTTCACCTTTATCTTTATGCCTGTGATTAAATTGTGTGTGCGCTGTTAATCTGTATATAGCTAAAGATGAAATACGAAACCCTCTTCCAGCTGCTGGAGTAACCGAAAATCTCCTACTAAAGCGAAGTCCGTTATAGGTTAGAATTACAATACATGAATAATAACACTTAGCACCGATACAGACCTTTTTATTTTCAAAGAGCCTTAGAAACATGAACTGGCCTTTCCAGGCTCCCCTGTGAACTAGGTCAGTATCATTATTCCTGTTTTACACAGGGAGAAAGTGGGACAGAGAACCATGCCACTGGCCTGCATTGCCCTTTCCCAGAGAAGTATGCAGGCACGGATGGATTCAGCAGAGCACCCGCGTGCATCTGTATTGCTTCTCTGCATCTCTCCTCAGGGTCTCTACCACTGTGGTTTCAGAGAAATAAAGTTTCCTTTCTAAATCTAAGCAGCGTGAAGAAATGATGGCGTGAGCACAGGGGCAGCCCTGGGTGTGAGAGCCCTGGGTTGGGGGCAAGCTAGTGCGACAAATGCAGATGTGACGATAGCGGGAGCAGACACGGACATCTAAGCTTCCCTGCGCCCAGTCTGTGCAGCAAGAACAGGAACGTTACATGTGCGCAAATGCTAATAAAGGACTCTCTGCCTGGGACACTGGCCAGTGGCATTGTTTCTTCTCGCCCACCAGTGCACTGCTCGCAGCTCCACGCTGCCGTGCAGACATGCCCTGCAGCTGAGCTGGGACAAAGCTCGGGCACGCACTGGTCAGCTTGTTTGCCCTCAGCTGGCAAAAGGAAAATCACCCCAAAATCATCCAGTTCTCTGCACTTTGCTAGGACTCGGCACAACTGATTTTAGATGACCCAGCCATTGCCACTTGCTTAGGCCATGGGAAGTTTTCCTAAAGCCTCACGAAACTTCCCGGTGGGAGGTTTTCTGTGCTCAACTTGTTGCCATTTTCTGGAGGCGCTCTTCAAAATTTGTTCCACTGCTTTAACTCTCCTTACCCACATCCCTCCCTGCACATAGGTACCCACAAACCATTTCCTCATCTTGTTTAACATAGCTGTGAAAGTGGTTATGTGGTCTTTCCCCTTCATCATCTATCTGTAGCATGTCTGTACCTGAATTCTTGGGACAGGTTTTATGTATCTGCACCAAAGAACCCACTGCAAACAAGCACGGGTGGAACAAAGAAACCACACCACTGTCCTGCAATGGTCTGTCCCTGTCCCTTGACACCACAGAACCAGGGTGAGGCTTTGAAGTAATCCATATCCCATATCCTGGCGTGACGCCCTGTGGTGCGTGTTGCGGGATTTTTCCTGCTGCTGTTGTGAGACAGCGCCTGGCAAGTGGTGCTGTCCTTCTCCAAGGTCCTTTCTGGCAGTGGACAGTCACGGTCCAGCTCACCCATGCAGCGTCGAGCAGTGATTAAGGAGATGTTACCCACCCAAAGTGAGCAAAAGCAGAAGCCAGACTTCAGCATATTAAAAATTATTTTCTGCAAGGCTGTGCAGAGCTCGCTTCAGAGCTTAGTGACAGAAAACCTCCCAGGGAGCTTTTACCTGCAAGAGCACTGACTGAGCTAACAAGCTGGGGGACGAAATGCTGTGGTTATCGTAAGGAAGCTGCACGCTGCTATCCAGAAGGTGCTGTCGAACGGGATCGTGAGGCTGGCCACTAAGAAGGGGACTCAGGGCTCCTAGGCTGTGCTGAAGCCACTGAAGATCCCATATGTCTGTCCTCTGCCCTCTTGGGTCATGCCTCATGAACAATTGATGTTTCAATGAGTGCTTTGCTGTGATGCATCAAAGGCTGGATCCCACCAGTATGTATGGTATCTTTCTAGTGGCATAGGAAGGCTGGTAATGTTGGCACCTGTAGGAGCTCTGGGCTGTTTTCCTTCAGTGATTGCTATGGAAATCTTTACTCCAATCATTCTGGGACACCCTCCCCTCTTTCCTCTCTGGTACTCCAGCTTACGGACTGTATTAGTGGGACAGGAGACCAGAAACGTTTCTAGAAGCTGCAGATTACATGTGTAGGATGATGGTGAAACATGCGTTTGGGAAGCTGACGGACAGAGGAGGGAGGTGAGCATCCCACCTGGAGGCTGATGCGTGCTGCATGCCCAGTTTCTCACAGCCTTTGTGAGGCCAGGGAAGGGAACCTGGAGCACATGTGCTAGGAGTTGTTTGCTGAACTGGAGAATGTTTTACATGGCCAAGGAGGAGTCCTCGATGAAGGGTTACAGTTATGCATAATCAGAGAGACAGGGCTGCATTGTATTCCCTCTTTGCATTTTATGTTACTTCTGAAGACAGCATGTGCTTTTACATAAGGCTTCATCCAGGATTACTGCACATCTCTAATTCGTGTGAATGTGCAGCATAGTGGTGCACGGATTTTATCAAGATTCATATGTCCATTTTATTATATTTTTTGTGGGGATTTTTACTGTACTGCATAGCTGGATTTTATTACCTTCAGTGTGTGTATTTTATGGCAGTGATGCCAAGCATTTCAATGAATTGTGCAAGACTCAGACCCATGAATGCAAAGACATCTTCAATGATTTTTTTCATAAATAACAATAAATACACTAAACTGAACATTGTGGACAATCATTGTCTTTTACTGAGTGTGCATAGTACTATGCAAAATCAATAGTTATTAAAAACCCCTGCAATTAGACAAACAGTTGTGCACAAGCAGTCTTTGTTTCCAGGGCTTAGGTGCAGCTGCATTGTGGCTATTTACCTGTCCATTATCAGCACCTTTGACACAACTGTCATTTTCTCAGGCTTGTCTCCTCTTTTCATCAGGTTGGTGTTATGGGGGAGGGAAAGTGAGGGAGGTCAAAAAAAATACTGAAAGAATGAGAAAAATTAATATTTTCTGAATTATTTTCCCCAAGCAGTATAATGATGCTTTCATCCCTGATGTGGAGTTTCATTCCCGCAGGTCCTTGTGTGAGCTTGAGGCAGCTTTAACTGTTCTGGGCTTCTGTGATGCTGCCCTCCCCAGCGGTGTTTCCACGGTTTTCCTCCCTGTGCCAGCACTAGCCCTCATGGTTGCACATGGTGCATCCACGGAGGAAGTCTGCGGAGCTGGCTGAAAGCCAGTCACAGATTTGTGGCGGGATGAGGAACAGGCAAGATGTTCCCACAGCCCGTTCGTGTGGGATCTCCAGGCTTGCAGGGCTGGACAGTGGTTCACAGTTAGGGATCGCTGGGGCAGTCTGGCGAGAGGAAGAGCAAGTGCCTATGAACTATGGTTGCTGCTTCCCACCAAAACATGCCTCAAGGAGAGCTGGTAGGAGCGCAGAAACCATCGCCACAAAGCTGCTCTCTTGGGGTGATCTCTGAGCCGAAGAAGAGCACCCCCTTTGTCTGAAATTCCCATCTGCAATGCAATCACCTGCAAAGAAAAGAGCTCTGCCACAGGATCCTGGGGCAGGGTGGGAAAGTTTTAACATCTTTTTTGGTTTTAAACTGAGTCCTTGTGGAGTGTGAGCCAGGCAATTTACCTTGTGGTTGGCTCCCAATGGTGAGTGTTAATGGCACAACATGCCAGATATGAGATTCCAGGGTCTTTTCTGTTTCTGGCCCACCCATAAAAGTGTCACCAGTTTGAAACCATCTCCTCATTAAGCCATTTGGCACTTCTGTCTTGGGTGGAGGTGGACATTGGCCAGCTGGCAGGAAAGGCAGCTGTAAGCAGCACAGGAGGGACAACACAAGAATACTGAGTGGGATGCACAACCACACAGCACATCATAGAATCATAGAGTCATAGACTTGTCTAGATTGGAAAAGACCTATAAAATCATCTAGTCCAGTCGTTAACCTAGCACTGGCAAGTCCCCCACTAAACCACGTCCCTAAGCGCTACATCTACATGACTTTTAAAAACACCCAGGGATGGGGCCTCCATCACTGCCCTGGGCAACTCGTTCTAATGCCTAATGACCCTTTCAGTAAAGAAATTCTTCCTAATACCCAATATAAATCTCCCCTTGAGCAACTTGAGGCCATTTCCTCTTGTCCTATCGCTTGTTACTTGGGAGAAGAGACCGACCCCCACCTCCCTACAACCCCCTGTCAGGTAGCTGTAGAGAGCGATAAGGTCTCCCCTCAGCCTCCTTTTCTCCAGGCTGAACAATCCCAGTTCCCTCAGCCGCTCCTCATAAGACTTGTGCTCCATCAAGGCATGCTGGGCTGTTTAGGGAAGAAAAACAGGGCACAGAAATTTGGAAACTCCCTGGTATGAATGCCATTTTGACCAACATATCAGCAACGGTCTCAAAAGGTAAAAAGACGGTTGACCAATATGACATTCCCACGGTGCTGCCTAAATTACCTTATTGCTCAGGCGCCTGTATGACTCAATTGTAATGCAACATATAATGCTTGGTAGGTGTGATCCCCTCTGTGGCCTCCGGTTCCAGCTAGGGTTTGATGTAGGACTTTCAGCTCCACCTGACTCATCTAACTGAGGAGATTTTGTATTTCAAAGAATACACAAAAGACGGTGAGTGACTCTTTTATTTAAAAAGAAAAAAAGTCAACTCCATGTTGTCTACAAAACCTGCCAGCTTCACCAGAGATCCTAATCTCCTGGGTTTACAGTGCAGCCAGTTCTGGTGCTGACATGGATCCCTGTTCTGTCCCTTTTTGTGGCTTCTCTGTGATGGGAAGCCACTTGCAGATGGAACTTCAAGTGGGTCTACACACACTGCTCTCCCTAGAGATCAACAGTCCTGAGCGAAGGACCTTACTGGGGGTGAGACAGCTCCGTAAACTCTGGAAAGCCACGAGTAAGTCGCTTCCGGGAGCTTGAAACACAAAGGCAGCAGGTGGTTGTGCATCAATACTCAACAGTGAGGTGACAGCAGCCTGGCTGACCATGGAGCAGTACAGGATGTACAGGTAAACAAACCAGTTCGCCAGGGAGGCTGGCATGGCAGGGTAATGGTGGATACACCAGGCAGGTAAATGACCATTGTTTTGACCCAGAGATGCAGCCACCTCTTTTTTGTTGCAGATGAAGTCATCCCACTCCCTTCTAAAGCAAGTTTCATGACACTTATGAAACTGCCAAGGAATAAGTGAAGTAGGAAACAAACCACCCTGGCGTGAAATAAATTGAATGAGGTCAAAATGCATTTCAGTTGCATGAGCCCCTGCCAATTAAATATTTCTTGGGCAAGGGGTTTTCCACTGTCAGAAGCAAACCTCACTCTCCATAGGCTGCATTTCAGCACTCCTTCAGCTTCCCAGCTTCTGAACACCCAACAGCTCTTCCTGGAGCTGTGAGAAACTCTTCAGGAGCCAGCATTTTCTCAAAGGTATCTGCTGGAGGCCGGGTCCCTTCTGTCACTTGCAGGAATGCACAAAGTGACGGACAGGAGAATCTCTTTCTGTGGTGGACTTGGCTTCAGTGCAGAGAGGGAGAAGACATGCAACAGGAGCAAACCCATCTAGCAGGGCTGTGGACCGAGAGAAGTGCATGCCTTGTCTCCAGGCAGGACTGCAACTTCAGCCATGCCTCTGCATCCGTATCTGCTTGCCATACGATGGGCAGAAGCACAATTCAAGGGAGAGCAGGAACTACTCAGTGTTAACTCACCCAGCCACGCAAATTACTTGAAAGGGCAGGAAGGAGCACAGACCATGGCTCTACTTTCCTTGGGACTGCCTGCCTGTCGTGGTTTAACCCCAGCTGGCAACTAAGCACCACACAGGTGCTCGCTCACTCCCCCCGCGGTGGGATGGGGGAGAGAATCGGAAGGGTAAAAGCGAGAAAACTCGTGGGTTGAGATAAAGACAGTTTAACAGGTAAAGCAAAAAACACGCACACAAGCAGAACAAAACAAGGAACTGGTTCACCACTTCCCACGGGCAGGCAGGTGTTCAGCCATCTCCAGGAAAGCCGGGCTCCATCACGCGTAACTGTTACTTGGGAAGACAAACAGCACCACTTCAAATGTCCCCCCGCTGCCGCCTTCTTCCCCCAGCTTTGTATGCTGGGCGTGATGTCAATATCCCGCTGGTCAGTGGGGGTCAGCTGTCCCAGCTGTGTCATATCCCAGCTGCTTGTGCACCCCCAGCCTCCTCGCTGGTGGGGTGGGGTGAGGTGAGAAGCAGAGAACGCCTTGGCTGAGCACTGCTCAGCAGTGACAACTGAAACATCCCTGAATTATCAACACTGTTTTCAGCACAAATCCAAAACCTAGCCCTATACTATCTACTATGAAGAAAATTAACTCTATCCCAGCCAAAACCAGCACACTCTCCACCTCTTATTCCATACCATTTACGTCATGCTTAGGTCCCACACTATCCAATACATCCTCATTACCCACCAGCACCCTTCCCGTCCTTTGATACAATACACAGATATCATTCCCTTAGTCTATGGACCACCCCTGTGAAACATCTGCAAAATGTCCGTAGACGTCCACAAAACGTCCATTGGGTTCATTTAGCCAAAGCCAGCCCACTGCTGCAGAACAATGTCCCTCTGCCAGCAAGAGGGAAGCATGGGTCGCTTTCCTCGGGGGGAGTGCAGAGCCGTCTCCCTTGGCTATTTAGCCCAAGAGCAGTCTGCCCATAAATTACAGCCTGGCCCCAATCTTCCACAATGCCATCTCTGCCGTGGCGGTCTTGCTGGACCACCTTTGTGCAGATGTTTCAAAATCCAAGCTCTGAAGCCCTTCTCCCACCACAGCCGACCCACATCAGCTCAGGCACTGGCAAGGCAAGAATTAGGCCTTTTTTCCCCTCGCACTTCGGAGTCTGTAGGGATTCGCTTGTCCAAAGTATTTTTATTTCTGCTCCACCCTGCTATTTTTCTAGAGGTGTTTTTTTTTTTCTCCTTCGAACCCATCCAGGCTTTTCCTTATTCTGAGCTTTTGTCTTTTGTTTTCTCTCCACACTCCCACACTTGAGGCCAGACCTGCTGAGATACTGACTTTTGCTTTGACAATATGGTTTGCTTTTTATTTAAGACTCTGTGTTATGGGTCAATGCTAGTACACCCAAGATGATAAAGGCTCTGTTCTGAGATTACAGCATAGAGCTGCAATGTCCAATTGAGGTTGCACAAAAGGCCATCAAGTTTGTGGTTTTATCTTGTTTTGCACTGGTTAAAGGGCTTTTTTTTTTTCCTGTTTTGTGCAAAGTTAGCAAAGCTACAAGTTTGACAGTTTTGCTTTTCATGTACAATGTTTTTCTGCAGCTCCAGTAAGACATTGCAATGCATTAGCTAATGTAATACAAGTTCTTCCAAGAAGTTTGCAGGGGTCAGGTGATTAACCTGTATATTTTATAGAACATTTAAAGACACTGTGGTCTGAGGCCTCATAAAATCATAAAACTACCACTCAGCTCTGAACCACGGGTTGAAGCACAATGCTGAAATATTGCTGCATTAGAAATGGGAGGAAACAGAGTGAAATTTCCCCTTCTGATCTGCACGGCTGATAAAAGCTCCACAGCGCAGCCTCCTACCGCATTTTCCACAGCCAGAGCTCACGTTGGGCAGAGTTCAGCATGTTTGCAGAAGGCAGAAGTCATCCTGCTGAGTCCTGCTCCAGATACGCTGCCCAGTTGGAAGAAATCATACCCACGCTCAGTAGCAAGAGACAAGTTCTTCCAGCCTCTGCACCGGCAAGGGCGCAGGGGCTGGGGGCGGTGAGGCGCTCGCAGGGTCTCCTACCAGCCACGGAGGCTGCGTGTCCTTTCTGCTGTCCTTCTCTCCTGCCTCCTGCCACTGAGGAGGAGCAACCAGTAGCAGGAGGATGGCTTCAGAGACTGAGCTAACCAAGCCGTTAACCCTCTCATACTCTTACCAGAAACCTTCCACTGAACTTCAGTCTTCTAATCCATCATCTGCCTTAGGACCTCCATGTATCCTCTTCCATCTGATCAGGAGGTGCGCTCCCACTGCAGTTCGCTGGGGATTTCCCAGCAAGGCTAGGGTTAAACTTCCAGCCCCTTTACAAATGAAGATGGGTTGGTTTTATTAAAGCACAGCTCTGCTTTCCTAAGGAGGAAAATAAAGGAGATGGAAGAGAGACTGCATCATATAACAAAACGCAGTTTCCACCCAAATTCAATTTCCCAGGTAGTATCCGTCCTCCTTGAGCAGTCCCAGCCAGGCCAGCAGGCAGGTTTCTTAGTTCTTTGCTGCAGGGTGAGTCTCTGTATCAGGGCTTATTCTAGGGGATGCAAGCAAGCTCTGCAGAGACCCCAAGTTGATGGGAAACCAGATGGCCAAACTCACTCAATCACCCTGTTGTTTTAATCTCTGACCCACCTCAGCATCGCAGTTTTCAAGGGCTTTGGGCTTCCAAACATTGCCTGTGCCACACAGCTTAGCAAATCCCTGACTGCAACAGCTGCTGGAGGACAGTGGTGGCAAGCGAGGTAACGCTGGAAGCTGGGAAGTGCCTGTGGCACGCAAAGGGCTCCATGGCACCTACTCCCATTAGGAGCGCTGAGGGATGCCATTGTGGCCAGGGGACAGTTGCCAGAAGTAGGACTGCAAGGCTCATTGCTTTGCAGTCCAGACATATGGTTGCTATCAGGAATTGGGCGGTGTAAATAGTTTCACTCCCTAAACCAGAAGGAAAAAAAAAAAAAATGGGAAGAAAAGAATATTTTTGCTAGCCAAATGAAAAGTGGAGAAAAGCATTGTATCAGGCTGCAAGAAACATTTTAGTACCTTTTGGGTAAGATCCAGGAAGGCAGATATTTTCCACCTGTAAATAATTCAGAAGAAGAAAAAAGCCATTGCAACTAGTTTTTTCCAGCAAGACCATCAAGTCAATTAGGAGAAGCTGAATAGTCATGTAGCCCAAGAATAAGGAAGAGTAAAATGTCGAGTCAGAAGAGTAACTCCCATCAGCGTTCTGGCATCTTCATGTGTGTTGTGCATCCAAACAGTTTTCCACCACCCCGTTAGCATGGCCAGCTGTGGCTGCGCTGGGCACAAGTGCAGAAGTCCACCTACAACAAGTAACTTCCAGGACTCATAATTTAAAATTCCTTGGGCCTCTTTTCTCCCCAATATTAATCCTTCTGCCATTTCCAGATGTCAGGCTGGACGGTTATGTTCTCCTTACATAAAAGCCCTCCTCTCCCTTCCCCAGAGCAGAACCACTCTGAATCTCACCCCAAAGCTTGTTCCTCCAACCAGCTGAGCCACCCCAAACATGGGGCTTTTAGGCACACTGGTACCACCTTCCAGCCTCCTCTGGTAAAACTGGATCTAGTGTGACTGGCTCATCCTGGATTCAGTGAAGCAAGATCCCTGTGAGGAGGAAATATATTTTACAAACTTTTTTATTTTCTTCTGTAGTATTCTGCCATAGTTATTAGTTCCTGGGTATCAAAATGATTTTAATAAATTTCATTCAGCGTGCAGCTCTCCCCACCACCTGAAAACACAGGTTTTCTGAAAAATATTCAAGATAAAGGAAAAAGACTGGAGAGTGCTTCCATCAAAAAATAGAAATGTATTGGAAGTGCTTCTAGGTTTATTTGCAAAATGGGTATATACTGCAAGTAAAAATTTCTTATTGAGGTGTGGTGACAAATATACTTATTATGAGAGATGAGCTACACCAAGTATGAAAATACGTGCATTTGATTTTTGCCTATTGACTTATTTTTTAAAATAAGAGAGCAAAGAACAAAATGTTGAAAAAAAGCCTTGATATTATTGAGTTGTAAATAGAAAGGATGGTTATATCAGTAGAGTTCAAGAACCTCATGTAAATAGATACCCTTTGTAATAATGCAGACACAGAAAAAGGCTAAATTTCTCGAAAGCCTAAAAAAATGAGCACAGAGTCCCTAGATGTGGTCATTAAGATGCACTGGAGACAGTACAATACAAAGGACCAACAGAAATTGAACTCATTACCTGTAGACCTACAGTACATTAGACATATTTCCCTAATATTGCATGCTTTGAAATAAAGTTACTTCATCTCAAGTAGTCAGTGGTCATAGAAAGGATTTCAAAGAAATGAAGTTCAATTGTAAAAAGCCCATTTTAAACGTTACTCTCAAAATTTCATTGCTCCTTCTGAGGAAAAAAAAAATCCACATACATCTTTGTATTCAGGCTGTTGTGTTTTTTTCAAATCAGACCTCAGGGGGAAAAATTGTTTTCACTCCTAAAAGATTCCAGGGTTTTTCTGGCCTCACCCACCTCTAACCCAAGGAAGAGAAAAATCGTTATTCCTGCTTTGCTGATTGGGAAATTGGAGAATGGAAAGATCCTTTGTGCAACTCACTTTCCCACCGAAACTAGTGGAAATTCCTGATTTCCACGGATGACTGAAGTCACTGGCCGGCAGCACAGAGGAAGAAAGAAAAAGAGCCAAACACAGAGTGCAGTTTCTCCATTTGTTTCTGTAGCCACAAAACCCATTCCTTTTTCTCCATTCTGGTGCTATTCTTTTATGTGGTACATCCCTGGAGTTTCCTTTGGGATTTGTGGGGTTTTTTTCCTTTTTTTGTCTTGTCTTTAACCACCAGGAGCTCTTGTCCTTTGGGTCAAGTCCTGTACTGCTGGACTCAGTGACTCTTTTGTCACCGAGGAGGAAAAACTTCATGGGAGTCAGGCTGAGAACCAAAACCAAATAGATACCAAAGGTTGACAAAGGAAAGCAGGCAAGAAAGGAAGGGCAAGAGTTAAAACAAATAAAACTGATGTGAGTTGTATTATATGGTGAGTGAATCATATGGATTATGGACCGAGGACTACATAATTAAACATGTAAGGTATCAAGGTAAAGTACCAGAATACATAAAGAGGATAATTTCTTTAGTCAGCAAATGGGCAATAACAGGAAAGAATTTTTGTCTTGGGATAGTGAGCAGTTGTATAAACATATGATGCAAAGGCTTTTTCAAATAGACATAACATTGCCATATGTTCCATCAAAAAACTGCAGAGGGACTTGGGAAAATCAGAATGATTTAAGAGGGACTATACACATCTCTGCCACCACTTGGTTAGCTGAACACAGGCAGCCAAAGGTAAGGAGTGCCGTTAAACAAGGACATGTTAAGAGACCAGAGTGTGCCCCAGAGATCTTGCACTGAGATAATGAAAGCTCTCAAATGTCACCACAGAACTGCAGCTCTCCTTAAAACATGGCAGAGAGACCGAGCTTTCTCTAGGTGCTGGGAGCTGACATTGCATATGGGATAGCTCTTCCCAATGGACACAAGAAGCCCATTAAAGTGGCTGGCTATGATTGGAATTACAGTTATTGCAGCAGCTGAGACACACCGAGGCGCAAACTGATTTGCAGAAAGGAGAGATGATGGGTTGAAGGTCCAGGGAACAAATGTACTGCATTTGCTGAATTTTGACGTGTAAGCAAAAACAAAGGAGAGAGCCAAAAGGATATGCTTACACTTTTCATTTCCTTTAGAAGCTTGCATTTTGGCATTAAGAAAAGGCAGACGCGCATGGCCCCCTACTCTCGGGGGCAATGCCGCCGTGCAGCCCTCGGGTGCATTTGCCAAGCTCCCGCTTAAAGCGACAAAGAGTTTGCCCCTGCTGCTCCTGCAGGAAGCCTGCTCCTGGACACCTCTCCTTGGAGGGCAGGAACTGAGGACCCAAATGTCCTCGCTCTCTGAAGCAGGACAAAGGTGGCTACAGGGTGACGTCGAAAAGGCTCGGTCCGAACCGAGGCCTGGCTTTGCGTATTAACTCTCAGGCACAAGGCCTCATCTTTACCCATAAATACCATACTCCATTATCTAAAATCTGTGTCCTCTGGTTGATTCTTCTCTCATAGATGTGAGGATGCAGCTTCCCAAAATCCTGGGGACTAATTTTATGTTTCAGAGGGACTATTAAAATGAAAAAGAGAAAACAGAGGATTTTCTTCATTTCCTGACCATATATTATGCCTGTAAAGATCAGTCTAGTTAACAGGTGGCACTGACAGATCATGCTGCAAAGACAGCTGCAAGAGAAACAGTCTGCAGCATTGAACAAAAGTTACCCATTTGGGGAACGATTTTTTTTTCCCTATATTGAAACATTAATTGATTCTTTTATATTCAGAAGCTATTTTCACTTATCCCAGACACTTAACGGAAAAATAAAAAAGAAATAATGAGGAGTTTTGGTGTAAAAACACATTTCACCATAAAACAGGTTGATTAACTTGCAGACTTTAAAAAATTAATGTCCAATGGAAGGAACTGCTGACTGGTTAAATTAGATCTACTTATTACAGTACTACAACAGAAACGAAATTAATTTTAAGCTTCGGAATGAAAATTTTATTTTTAATTTTTGTGGGTTGTGGAGTTGGAGGGACTGGATACTTGGGAAATTAAAAGTCCTCTATTTATCATAAGCCAGATGCAGTACACCCAGCCATAATGCAGGTATTTCTCATAGTCCAAAATCTCTTGGCAGTTAACGTAGAAGAGTTTTCAGGAATTCTAGTTGAGCTATAAATATTTTCATGATAGTGCAGCCACACAAATAAGTTATCTCAGGTGTAAAAACTTTTAACCAAGATTACAGAAAAATCTACAAGTCATCCTGAAGTTACAGATAAGATTTATAGATGTCCTTTGAAGAGCGGCTTTGGTTTCAACTAGACATGTTAAAGACATGTCATTAACATGTCACCCCCAGCATCTATATGTGGATAAGAAAAAATCTGACCTTTGGAGACTGTTTGCAAACAACAAAGACAAAGAATGTTTATTCTGGTATAAACCCATGAAAATATCAGATTTTTTTCTTTCATAATTTCTTGGCAGATTTTAAGTGAGCAAAAAAGTTTTACCTAGGATATCCATTAAGCAAAGAGTGATGGAAGGTTACATGAAGCTATGACAGATGATTTGTCTACAGGGACAAGTTCCAGCTTCTGCTTTCACTTAGAGTAGCCCATGGTCATTTCCTTGGGGAAGGTCAGTGAGGGAAGGGAGGGGACTTAACATAAACTCAGTGGGTAAACAAAAAACAAAGTGAATGAACAAAAAAATCCACCCCCAAACCCCAAACTCACACCAAACAAGTGAGTGAGCAACAAAGTGGGTGGACATAAAATCCAGGGCCAGACAAGAAGGCACATCTCTAAAACAACTGCCAAGACCTAAATTACTTCTGATGCCTTTCACCTTTCTTACCTTCTCCCTGAGTTAAGCTAGAGCTTTTGTAGCTTTTAAACTTTTGTCTGAAAGGCATTTCTTCTGTTATAGAGGTGTTAACGATGTTTATGAGAATGTATTGTTGCAGGGCTGTGTGGAGTGGATGCCACCTGGACTCTGTAGGGGCACAGCCTCAATGACCAAGGAGCCCTTTTGACTCCTGCACATAACCATCACTCACCTCCACTGACTCTCCAAGCAAAACAGAGCTATTAAATGCTGGGTCTCGAGCCTTGGCTGTGACTTTGCCTCTGAGCCTTCACTTAATTTCCCTTAACTAATATTTTAAGTGGTCCTGAGAACTCCGGAATGCACAGCCCAAGGAGATGCCAGCATTCTTTTTCCTCCCCCATCAGACTCTGGAAGCAGGGTACCTGTTACACCTGCTCCAAATCCTGTGGATGAACTATCATCACAGAGAAGGAGATGGGGTTAGATCGCTTCTTACGCTCATTTAATGCTTAGTCTTTTGCTGGCAGCACCAATGGCACCGCTGAGTGACAGCTACAGTGTGTCATTTAAATACTTGCAAGGAGATTAGAACGAGGTCAGGTACTTCCTTCCGTAGTGATCGCCTAATATTAACAACTTTCGGTCACTATCTAATCAGGGCTGGATCCAAACCTGTGACTGACAGATTTTTAATTGCTAGCCTAAGTCATACAGTTCTTCTCTCTCACTGGGAGGTGTTAACTTCAGCTCTTACTATGACGGGTAAGGGCAAATTCTACGCTGTTAAAATCAATCTGTTGATGTAGATGTCTGAGGTGTTACTTTGCTTCTTTGATTTCAGGGGGTTTTTTTTAAAGTGAGAATGAAGGAGATAAAAATATTGAAAGAATATATTTTAAAAAGAAAGAAAAAAATATATCTATGTGTGCATACATCTTTCTTTGAAATCACACTGTTCTCTCCTACTTTACTGCAAAAATAAAGAACATAAGAATGCAGGAACAGTCTATCATGCCTCACCTCTTTTGCTTTCCAGTTTCTATTTGCTCCTTTATTTTCCATACTTTAAAATCTCATTTAGCATTCTCTTGAGAAGGAGAGCACGAGATTACAATCTAACGATTGTAATGAGAATGGGTTACGTTTGTGCCATTTCCCATTTTCATTACAATCTTTGTGGCAAGAGTAATGTAACAGAATTTTTAATGTCTTATATATTGCATGAACATTTTTTTTTCCAGTGAGCTCCTGCTACATTTCACTGGATGATGCTGTTGTAGAGCATTGCAACTTTGATCTTTTTATAGCTTGCATTACGATCACATTGGCCATTTCACCCACTTCCCCAAAGTGGAAAATATTTTGATATACAGCTTGCTGCTACAAAAGCCAGTCATCTACAGATACTATACATACCTAGAAAATTGTTTTCCTCCAAATCCCAGCTGTGGCTGAGTACAAGATATTGACATCACCAAAGCTGTGTGTTTCTCCGAGTGGTACTACGGGAATTGTAGTTTGCAGAATCAGAGCAGAAGAATGGAGCAGTTTGTTTCTTAAAAAGTAGGGACAGCTCTTGGAGAAAAGTGTGCTTCGTGTATTTGGCATGGCACGGACTGAAAGATTTCCTAAAACATATAAAGCATTTTATAAAGCTTCCCATAGTGATCAACAACTGAGGAAAAGAAGGGTGATGGATCAGGACAAAATCTCGGAAAACAAGGGATCGAGACAGGTTGAACGAGAGAACCGATGGTTACGCTATGCTATAGAAGCAGCAGGCACAAGATAGCAGTTTGTCTGGATTTGTTAATGCAAGTAGTTAGCACGAGTGATTCTTAACACTGGAGCTCAATAGGGGAAAAGAGAAGAGCTCTGGGATAGCTAGCTCCAGGGCAACATCCCTGAGGGCATCTGCACAGACTTTGTGTGACCAGCAAGGCTTCAAAAGGAAAGGCATTTACAGCTAAGCCGGGGTTTCTACCTCTAATTCCTTGCCTACCTCAATGGGGCAGAAAGAGAACTATGGCATCGACAAATAGCTGAGAAATCCTCAGGCCTTTAGATCATGGAGGCCTACAGAGTCACAGCAGCCTTGGACTAAAGGGGTGGTGAAGGACCAAGCTTCAGGTGCATGGAAGAGAGCAAGCACAGAGGGTATGGATTAGCACTGATTTGCCTGGACGTCGGCAGCTCTACCCCTCAGTGACTGGAAACACCTTTTAGACAGTGCAGCCTGGTGAGAAAAACAAAGACGATGTCAGGGAAAGGAATGGGCTTGAATTTGAGCATAAACTTAAGCTTAGGCCAGTACTACGAATTCTGTTGATGTACACATCTTGTAGATTAATACAGGCTAACAGCACTGAACTTAAAAAAAACCCAAATGTTTTAACAGTCGCACTTCCTTGCAAGATCAAAAGAGAAGACAATGTCAGCATATCTCCGTGAGACAGCCTGCACCTGACAGATTCATGTTCTTGGTTAAGAAGCTTTATTTCCTTGATGCATAGGGTGGAATCTGGCATACATCACACCAATGCCTATGGAGATATCCACAGCTCGGCAAGGCAACGGGTAAGGGAGAATGACATCCTCATTATGATAACATTCAACAGACAACCTGCAGATTTTGAAAACTCTGGACAAAGCCATTCATGAAAAGATGCACAAAGCTGGATTTCACACTTTACTGACTGGAGTCGAGTTTTAACCCTGCCACTTGTCTGTACAACTTCTGCTGCACTTGATATAAGCTGGGCACATCTACACTAAGGCTCAATTTTTTTTTTCCCTTTGAGTCTAAATTTAACACTGCAGACCCTGAGGATAAAACCAGTTGAGCCCTTCGGAGGGAAAACGTTCATCCTCTTTATCAGAGTGGCTTTCCCGGTGGCTTTCACTTCAGCGAGAAGAGTGTCTGGGATAATTGCTCTTTCCACAGAGGATCAATACTGTGTAATTAATCAAGATGAAATCATTCTTTGCACTTCTCCAGGTTTCATCCTTGAGACATATTCTCAGATTCACCGGCTCCTGGAGATAGCAGTGCTCCGCTACCGCACTACCCCAAAACACCCTGGGGGCAAAAATATCACATTCCAGCTGTCCAGAGCCAAGCCTGACATATCTTAATAGAAGAAAAGAGACGAGAAGGCCCAGATGCCTCTTTATTAGGACTGTCCTCTCTGCAGAGACAACAAGCCCTCAAAATCTACCACAGTCAGCGTAACGTTTGCGTCATGGGACCTTTTTTCCCTCCCAGGAAACATGCCACCAAACTTGCAGTGATTACAAAGGAGAAGCATGCACTGTAGAAATACACCTAGCAGAACCCCAGGTCACAGTGAGAATAATTCAGCTAACATTTCTACAGTTTGCAGAGTTTGCTTAGCTGTGATTGATCACATGCATCGCACATTCCTGTTTAATTTCTGTTACAGGGTGAGCATATTTTTAATCCACTGCCTGGTACGAAACAGCATAGGAAGTCATTTTAAAAACACACTTGCTAGGAAGAATCAAAATATGAACATTTAATATTAAAGTCATTTTCATCTCTGGCAGGTCAGATTTTTTTTTTTTTTCCCAAATTTCAAAATGCCAGAGGGGGAAAACAAATGAAAAGACTATTGAATCTCTTCTAATGGATTTAAGACAAAATGAAACATTTCAAGCTGTTCATTTGACCTGGAAACATTCCCCTTTTAATATATATACTTCTGTGTCTCATCCTAATTTGGGCTAAAAAGGCTGGAATTTATCACAGTCAAATTTCAATCATCTCTACTTATGTTTAAGATTCCTCTTGCCTGTCAGGCTCTCTATCCCTCTCTACTAAGCACAATCAAGACAAAATGCCTCCTAGAAAGATTGCTGGCCATTCTGGTATCACTGAAATTAAGTAGCTGGTGAAGACAATTATAAATAATACATGCAGTTGTGTTTATTACAGAAAGATATTAAAAGAATGACTGGAATTTTCCATTGGTTTGGGTAAACAGTGAAGACATTTTAGTAGACCTGAGCTGAGAAACAGCATTGGCTCAAGTGATCGTGCCTTGATTCAGTTTACATTAAATGGAAGAATAAACAAAAGTCAGGCTGGAACTAATGTCCTCCATTTCAAAAGGGCAAGCTCTGATGGACTAAGTACTCTGAGCGTCCTAGCCACTGAAGTCAACATGCTGCATGTCTCCGGCCCTTGGACGGGGAAGAGGCCAGAGGATTCTTTGAATCACTGGTGCTAATAAGATCTCAAAGCTGTATTCCTAGAAGGAGGGGAAAAAAGAAGGATCTATGGACCTGTTGGATAAAAAGCCACTTAAAGAGCCTTTAGCTCCATCTTTAATAAGAGCAATGACATTGGACAGCAGGGCAAAGGGAAGATAGATAATGGGAACAAGGTTTTACTAAAGCAGAAACAACAGCAAAAAATCTAAGCGCTTAATTGTCTCCAGTTGAGAAGACCTCATAATCTCATTCAGAATTCAGACAGAACTGGCACATGAAACTACAGGAACAGTTGCAGGTATTCATGACAAGCCTGTCAACTCATGGGATTCAAAAATAGCAAATGCAGTACCTACAGTTAAGAAGGAGAAGAAAAAAGATCTGACAATTACAAGTTAGTCTGACCTCAAACATCTGAAAGTTTTGGAACATATTTTGAAAAAAAGAAGTAATTTAAGTCATGAAGATAAACTGGGAATGGACTAAAAAAATTACCAAAGAGTTTGGGTTTGCTAACAGTAGGTTGTTTTAGACTACCTTGATAGGATTTTTAGAAGATTAATGGTTTTCTAGACAAAGGAAATATGGTAGGTATAATTTATCTGGGCTTCAGCAAGGCATTTAATAAGGTGCCAGATGGGAAATCATTTCTTAAACTAGAGAAAATAGGGATGCACAGAGGAACAGTTGAGTGGGATCCTGCTGAAAGGAAGACGACCACTGGCAGTACTGCAAAGAGAACTGTTGGGCTGGAGGAGTGACATGAACAAGGTTTCTCCAGGATCAGTTTGGGGATCTTTCTTCTTTCTCTGTTTCCTCATGGCCTGGATATAAATAGGGAGAGTGCTTACTTTTGGGACCCTGAGTGGGATACTAATGATTGTCCATAGCTAAAACAAAGTGTTAATACAGAAGAGGATCAGAACAGCAGACAGAAAGAACAGATGCATTCAAGGAATAGAATAAAATAAAAGTAATTCAGTAATATGCAACACAAGCTCATGTATTGAGGGACCATAGCTGCTGTAAAAGGAGCTCTCATCAGTCGAAAGCAACTGAGATGCGGTTAAGCTGGTAAAGCAGACAATGAGAGCATGAATGACTCTAAGCTGCCAATGGGACCCACCCCTACAAAGGCAAAATCCAGCCCATGACAGGCAAGATAGTCCCAGCAGGAAAAGGAAAATATTAAGATAACTGTATGAAGCAGTGCTGCAACAAGATCTGAAATGCTGTCTACTCCTCTGGCTACCTACATTCAAAAACCAGAAGTTCAAACTGAAACTGATGTAGACAACCGTCCTTGTTTCGGCTGGGAAAGAGTTAATTGTCTTCCTAGTAGCTGGTACAGTGCTGTGTTTTGGGTTTAGTATGAGAAGAATGTTGATAACACCCT